>OV743716.1:69940450-70415450 GCA_928272305.1 Volucella inflata
ATCATAACTCAAAAAATGTGATTAAGCAGGAAACGAGTTTAAAGTTTTCAATTGACTATTGGTACATATGAAATGAATTCCGGGATATTCTCTTCTAACGAGGAGAGTATACAAGATACTCGTATTAATATGAAATTTTTGCACAATGTGAAGCATGTTATAGCGAATAATTCTGCAAATTCGGGTTTTTTGAGTTATGGCAGTCTTCAAGTAAATGAGAGAATCTTTAGTTTTGGTTGGTATCTATATTTAAGTTTTGTATTTCTTATATGCTTATGCTATATTTATTTGTCTTTTTAAAATTCGATATTCTTTTATAATTGGAACATTGAATGTATCCGTAGGTTATTTAGCATTAGGAACGATTGGTGATACAAGTATGGTACTCGTATGTTTCATAAATAATTTTTAGATTTAGTAACAACTGCAAATAAATTCCTTTGATACTTTCAGTATTGTAATAAGAACATACAAATCAGATCGTTGAAAATGATTTTTGACGATGTATCAAAATACTTTGAATTTTGTTAAAAAATGCGAAATGAAAAAAACACTTAATTTTTAAAGTAAAAGGATAAAGCAACTTAGCCCAATTTGCCTTAACATCTTGAAATTAGTAAAAAAAAATTCTAAATTTTGACATACGGGTTTGTGTCACTAAGGCATACCGTCGCCTTACAAATAGGGCAAAAAATATAGGTACAATACATCCTCTATCAGAAATAAAACATTTTTTTTTTAGCCTCGTTATCCTTTACCCTTTAGCAATAACGACTAAATAAGAAAAAATACAGGTGCTGTGAAATAACAACGAATAAAGAAACACTTTCGTGTTTATTTTGTATGGTGTCATTCAAATAAAGGCGAATTTCATCGAGTTTGGCCAGAATGATGTCACATGGCTCAGGGCCGCAAAGTGTTAGAAAAATACGTATATCATCTTGATCAAAATGTTCCCGGAATAATCACGTGTGGCGCTCTCATGTTTCCGATTTGAGTTCTGTTTTTTTGTTAAGTTGGTATATCTGTTGTTGATATTCCCTCTAATTCTTTACGTCATAACTTGACATTAGCAAAAGTTACGTTTTACAATTTTAGAAATGAATTTAAATTTGAGACAACGAACTTGTATTAAATTTTACGTAAAAAAAGGATTTAATGGTGCGTGATCGTTGGAAATGTCGGAAAAGTGTTTCAGCAACGATTTTCTAAAGAAAACGGTCGTTTACCAATGGCACGAATGGTTCAAAAGTGGTGATGAGCCAATCGAAGATGATGAACGCAGAGGCAGAAGGTCAGTCGGTAAACAAAGAGTATTATTTGGGCATTTTGAGACGTTTTCGTGAAGCAATTCGCCGAAAGAGACCAGAATTGTGGGCAGAAAACTCGTGGATTTTGCACCATGACAACGCACCGTCGCACAGTGCCATCATTATTCGTAATTTTTTGAAGAATACTGTAACAAATACCATCCAACAGCCGCTGAATTCACCTGATTTGGCTCCCTGCGACTTCTTTCTATTCAAATTCATTCATTAAAAAACTACTACGGGGAAGGGGACAATATAGATTCAGATGAATAAACTTGTATTTTTAATTTTCTGACTGAATTCCGGGAACTTTTTGATCAAGGTGGTAGTGCAAAGTGCAAACATTTTCTTTGTTTTCTGTGTCAACTAATCAATTGACTTAAAAGATACGTTAAATGCATGAAATCAATTAAAAGCCAGTGCATCACTTTTGGTGAAAATGGTGTTTTATGCAAACATTTTTATTTTTCATTGCTTTAAAAGAGGAAGATTAATAAGCAGTGCCTTAAATAGCATACTTATTTAAATATTTTCAAGTAGTATATAAAACTATGTTCTTTCTCTTACCGAAAATATTGTCTGAAACGAGAAAAAAATTATATAAACATTTTTAAAGATTCTGGAATGTTCTATAGAAGTATTACTAACAAATTTAAATTTTTAATTGTGGATAAAAATTACTCAAATAACAAGGTTTTATGTGGGTTTGAAGTAGCTCTGAACAGAATTCCATAGGATATCTGCGAATCTCTGTAAGAAGTGCTCGCTCTGCATTGCTTGTGCCATAAAAAGTTGGGAAGAAAGCATTTAAAAAGAAAAAAACTAATGAGATCATTGCCCAAAAGGATATTTTATGTCAAAAGTTATAGAGGTGGCTCTACACTGATTGTTTTTTTTTTGCGTGTAGGTAAAAAATGTGTGCTCCCAGTCCTTAAGATTTCTTTTGTGCTTGTTTTCTAAATAAACGTGGTGCTCTGAATAATGTGTTGAAAGCTTTTAAGGCATATTTTCCGCCTTACTGCTACCTCTATTAACCTGGAAAACATTCCAATAAATGTCTAGCCATTTGAGGCAGTCCCATTAGGGTACTGTCACAGATATTCCAATTCGTTTTGTTGACCCTTATAGTTGCAGAAACCATAGAAATAAACTATTTCCTGCTAAAAATGTTTTTATGTTATTTCATAAAGGATCTGATTTTTTTCCGAAAAATTACCCGTAGATTTGTATTTGACCTGAAAATATGAAAATATGGGGTGATCCTTTTTTTTAAGGGGTCATAATTTGAACCCTGTTTAGTTAATTTATTAAATTATGTAATTCGCATTGCATCATGGGGAGACTTAATTGTTAGTGAGAGCTGGCTGGTTGTTGTATTCTAGTCAACTATACTACTTACTTGATTTTTGTTGACTGAAAAAATGGAAGTCTTTCGGGCATGGCTGGGATTCGAACACCAAACTTTCTGATTTGAAAGCCAATTCATTACAGCTTGAGCAACGACCACCCTTATGAGGAATTAAAAAATATTGACCTCGAGGTTTATATATGTACAAAAATTGTTTTTGGTCCTGATTTATTCATTTGCCCCAAATTCATTTCGAGCGTAATATAGGAATGAGTATACATACGGAAACAAATGCCAGCCGACACTCGATTTTGATGAAAAGGGGGGTGAGAAGTAAGGTCAGCAGGCTGTGTCGGGCGGATAGATAGAGCACTTTTACACACTGGGGCAAGTGTTGGGTGACACTTCGTTATTCTCTTTTGGAGTCGTGTGTTAATTTTATACGTAGAGATTCCAAGTGACAAATATTGATTTTTCTGTTTTTCCCTTCATTCGTAGTTTGTTCTGTTCCATGCTGGTCTCAGTATCACTATAGAAATTTCTAAAATAGATAGAGAATATGGTGAAATTTTATTAACTGAGCTTGCACGCTTAATCTTGTTAATATGATATGGATGAGCCAAATTTTAATACGAGTATTTTCGTGGATTTGAAAAATTAAAAACTATCGTTCGACTTACTCATGCGACCACTTAAAACGTTCCATTTTTTAAAACTTACGATACATAGGATACAGATTTTTGAAGATGTAATCTATTATTTCATACTATGAAAATATTCGTACAATATCTTTAACACCCACTGAGTTTAATCACAGGCTGATTAAAAAAGTTTTTTTTAGAGAGGTAGGAACAAATATTATCATAGTCATAGTTTTGGGCTTAATCGCATTTATCAAAGAAAAGAGTTACATAATATAATTTGTTTTTCTTGTTATCATTTTTGCCCGTAATAATATTACGTACGAATTCACGACACAAAGTTTTTAGTTGGGGCTTACAATTTTTCCAGGTATAAGGTTTACAAAATTAAACTCTAATATAACTATACTCTAGTTAAATGCAATTTGTTTTAATGTTAACATTGAAGCGGAAACCTTATTAGTATCTTTTTAAATGACAGAGAATTCAAGTGAAGAATATACAGACAATTATTTTGTATAAATTTTATCTAAGGATTTCGTAATGGTAGTGCTGAGGCGTCGCACAGTGTGCGATTTTGCAAATTTAGCCGGAAAAAAGTATTTGCATAAATATTTGTATCATAGAATATATTTAAAACTATTGTATGAATTGTGTATATGAAGTGGACTCGTATTTACATAGATTTAAGTGATGTTAAGACTAGCGGTTGTCTGAATCACTCGTTAAGCTATTGCTGTAGTCACTCTCGGTTTTCTCTACATGTGGTTCTGATACCCTTCTCATTTTTTCAAAGTATAGCAATTTTAAAATATCCAGTTAAAGGGAGTTTAGTTTAATATTTTCTTTTGACCTTAGCAATGTCACGACTTAGAAAACAGTTTAAAATATTCGTATTTACCTGCTATCTCGATATTCTTCTTGAGTGTTCGAGTCTAATTTATCGAGAGATTCCTGGCCTTCTTCTTATATTTTTCCAATAGGAAGAAAGAAACTTTTATTTCATTATTTATTACTTCAGGTCCAAGATTACTGTCAGTTTTTCAACCTCCCTCGTTTGTGAATTTGAGCTGTTTAAAGCAAAGTATTTTTCCATCTTTAATTGAGTGCGGTAACAAATGAATTAATGACACGCTTAAGTTGATTTGACATTAATTCAGAAAAGTTATTTTAACTTAATCAAAAAGAATAGATGCGGGATTGAATGGAGGTACTGTTGAGTTATTTTCATAATTTCTCAAAATTTCGCAAAATTCCTTCTTTGATAACAAAGGAAAGTTGTCTGAAAGAACGTGAATAATTTTCAGAAACACAGTTCATTGCACTTATTTTTTTTTTGTTATTAAATGCGTAGGACTCATAGATTACAAAATACATTAAATCACCACGCACAACCGCGTTAAAACGTTTTCATTCACAGTTCATTGCACTTATTTTTTTTTTATTATTAAATGCGTAGGACTCATAGATTACAAAATACATTAAATCACCACGCACAACCGCGTTAAAACGTTTTCATTCACAGTTCATTGCACTTATTTTTTTTTTATTATTAAATGCGTAGGACTCATAGATTACAAAATACATTAAATCACCACGCACAACCGCGTACAAACGTTTTCATTTAATTTGCAACGTTCTCAGCAACTTGCAGTTTACTTTACGAAATCACTGTCTAAAGAACTATTTTTTTTTTTTTTTTTTTTTTAAATTCATTTATTTTTTCTTATCTTTGAGGATGATGCCTTACAATATTAGCAATTGAGGAATAAAGAAAGAAAAGGTCCATTCTTTAATCTATTAAAGATTAGTAGCGAATGACCCGCATATATACAAAAACAATGATGTGGGGTTTTTTTTGTTTTGAGTTACTAAACTCAATTTCAAACAAGATTAACAAATAATAGAAAACAATAGAACTTAAACTGTGTTCATAAACAAATTTTTGACTTGGGAAATATCCAATGAAAATAGCCAGATTTTTATTTTACTAAGAAAAGAATACCGCATTCTAAGCGATCTTATTTCATAAGGTAATCTATTAAATAGCTTAGGTGCCGAGGCAGAGTAAAAGTTAGAAAAATGTGTTCTTTGGGAAATTGGAACTTTCAAAAGTTGCTGAGAATAAACTCTTAATCCATATGCATTTGAATTTCTAAACATTCTGTTGTAGCCACTGCGAATGAAAAAAACTTTTAGGACCTTATAGACATGTAGGTGTTTCAAATGCAGAATTTTTAGGTCGAGAAATAATGGCCAGCTACTTGTTATTCTACTTTTTCTACAAATAATTCTGGCAATGTGTTTTTGGGCTATAAGTAATGGTTCCATCACATTATTGTAAGCTCCACCCCAACTTGTCAAGCCGTATTGAAGTTTCGAATTTATGATTCCATAATAAATACAAGTTAAAAGTTTTTTGGAACAGTGAGGTTGCAATAAAAACATTTTGCGAGTTGCACATCTCAAGTAAGCCTTTAATTCAGTCGCGTGTGTTTTCCAACTTAAATTTCTATCTATTGAAACTCCAAGGTACTTGAAAGATTCAACAGAATCTATTTTGAAACAGTTTGAACAACATGTTATATCTGCACAAAAGTTAACTTTTCCACAATTATGAGAGAACATTGAGAGTCTCGGGCAACCAGCTGAATGGAAATTGACATTAGTCTCAAGCAAAGGTGAATTTTTTAAGCTGAAAAGCATAAGCTTAGTTTTTTCGCTAACAATAAGTTTATGTTTGGCAAACCACTGTCTCAATCGCTGTAAGTCACTTTGGATTCTAACCACTGATTCAAATAAGGAGTTATTGGTGTAAGAAAAAGCAATGTCATCGGCAAAAGCTGTAATGTTTCCATAAAAATTTTGTTTGAAAACTGAGTTGACATATATTAAAAAAAGAATCGGACCCAAAACAGAGCCTTGCGGAACTCCAACTTGTAATTCTAACTTTTCGCTAAAGACTTCGTTTATTTTCACTTTTTGAAATCTAGTTGATAAATAGGATTTAAACCAACTCAATACAGAATTTCTAAATCCAGCTTTGTAGAGTTTGTCCAAGAGAATTTTATGGTTCACCATGTCAAAAGCCTTGGTCATACTCGTATCTATAAATAAAGCCATGGGATTTTTTATTGTGTTAAGACCATCGCATAGCTCACTACAAAATTTCAAAATGGCATCTTCCGTCGATCTGCCTTCTTGGTGGCAAAAGAAATAGTTTTTGTTTAGAAAGGACATAATTCGTTTTTTCATAGTTTTCTCAAACAGTTTGGAAAACGTTGGAAGCAAGGATATTGGCCTATATTGACTTACCGATTTTCTACAACCTCTTTTGTAAAGAGGAATTACTTCAGCAGTTTTTAGTCCCGACGGGAAGATACCTTATTTGACACTCATATTGAATATATGACACAACACGTCAACAGTAAAAAAAGCAATGCGTTTTGCAAGACAGTTCGTAATACCATCGAAAGTACAAGATTTTTTATTATTTAAACTTATTATCTCTTTATAGATTTCCAATGGTGAAAAAAGACTGAAAAACAAAGCTATTTGTTTGAAAACCATCATCTGTAATATCCGGATATGAGTTGCAATTGCAACCGGATGGTGAGGGCTTAGGTTGCAATTGTATTGCAACAGTGGCAAAAAACTTTTTAAAGGTATTTGCAATTTTTGTGGGATCGCGAATTAAAACATTGTCTACCTCAATTTCACAGGGGCTATTCACAGCCATTACCTAAAATACTGTTTACAACTCTCCATTCCTTTTTAACATTTCCGCTATAGTTTTCAAACTTTGCTGAATAAAAGTTGTTCTTACTTACAGCTACTTTCAGCTTCACTTCATGGCAAAGTTTTCTGTACTGCTTTGTTAAATTTCTGTTTTGCGGGTTGTTTTTAATTTTTTTGCGAAGCAAATTTTTCTCGTTTATGGTTTTCAATAAATTTTTGCTTCTTCTTCTTATCCTTTTATTAACCCTTTTCTCGTTATACGAACTTATGCGTAACGAGTTTCCCATTTTTACTGCATCGCTGCTGCTCCGCTTATGGGGTTGGCTAATGTCGCAGACCGCAGAACGCGTCTACATAATGCTCGGTCCTGGATCGCTTCAGTGGTAAGCCCCAGGCGTTGTTGCGCATTTGCCATCTGAGAAACCCAGGAATTCTTTTTCCGACCTCGTTTTCTTACAGTTGGAGTGACCGTAGTTGATAGTGCCTTTTTAACCAGATTTTTCGCAGATCTTCTTTGAACGTGGCAATACCAACTTATTCTATTCGCCTCAAGCTGTTCGGTTACCGAATTCTTTATATGTAGACTTCCTCTTATACGCGTAGATCTAATGCAATCGCGTTTAGTGACTCCACTAGACATCCTTAACATTTTCATTTCCGCTGCCGTCATTTTGTTTTTAAACGCTTCGTACATTGTCCAGCACTGTGAACCGTATATAAGAGCTGGTCTAACAACCGTGGTGTAGAGTTTCCCCTTTAATTTAAGTGGAAATTTTCGGTCGCAAAAGATTCCCGAATTTTCCCGCCATTTCATCCATCCCACACTCACTCTGTGGTTTACGTCGTCGTCACATTTCGCTTCCATGTTAACGATTGATCCTAAGTACTTAAAGATAGTGCTTTTCGGAGGAACTATCCCGTCTAACATTATATCCGGAACAGGTCGCAACGGATGCGCAAATGGGCACGTCAAATGCTCCGTCTTTGAACGACTTATTTTAAACCCGTTTCTCTCTAGCGCATTTCTCCATGAATCTAAGGCGTTCTGTAAATCTTCGACGTTATCGATAAGTATAACTGCGTCGTCAGCGAAGAGAATTGGCGTTACATTTGCTTCGCGCATGCAGTCTTTTAAAAGATAGTCTAATACTACGTTAAAGAGGAAAGGGCTAAGTACGCTTCCTTGATGCACTCCGACATTAACTGGAAATTCTCTCGTTAGTCCAGCAGAGCTTTTAACCGCAGTTTTCACGTTTCCGTACATACGTTTCCGGTACGTTTTGAGACTAGAGCGCGGCCCATATGAGATCCCTAGGCACTCGATCGAATGCTTTCTCGAGGTCGATAAATACCATGTGTAAATCCTTAGACGAATCTCGGTGCTTTTCCATTATTATTCGTAGGCTTTGGATAGCGTCCACCGTCGATCTTCCTTCAACAAATCCACACTGGCTATTATCGAGCTTTATTATTTGCCGAACACGTTCGTTTAAGACTCTTTCGACGATTTTCATTGTGTGTGACAGAAGCTTGATTGAACGGTAGTTGTTGCATTCTCGAGTGTCGCCTTTTCCTTTGTATAATGGAACCAAGAATTTTTGATAATCGAAGGTTTTAGGCATTTAGGTTTAAGTTTAGTGTTGGTCTGTGGTTGCATTCTAGTCGAAAAATCGATTTGTCTTTTTAATGTTTTTAAAAATTTATCATAAGCTGATGACGGATTATCATCCGAAAATACCTCCTCCCAACACTCAAACTTTAAGGCATTACCAAACAAAAATAATCTATAGTTTCTTTTACAGGAAAAGGAATATAGTTCTTAGATTGTCTCTCATTTCCAAGCTCTACTTCAAGGCATGTCATACAATGATCCGTTATCTTTAATTCAAGAACTTCACTTAAAACTTTTCTCTTTTTTTGAAACCTAACAAACATATGATCAATACAGCTTTGTGTGCTGTCAGTTATACGAGTTGGCTTATTGATAAATTACTTTAAACCATATGAAGACGTCAAAAGCAAATATTTGTCTGAATCATTAATTTCCTTTAAGATATTAATGTTAATGTCTCCTAAAACAATCAAATTCTTTGACTTTATGCTTAGCAGAAGCTCATTTAATTCTTCCATGAAAACATTTAAACTTAGTCCTTTTTCATGCAGTCGATATACACACAAAATCGCGAAAAATTCTTTATTAATGTTACAAGTAATTTTGACAACATCTGCGCTACTCAAGTTATATTTTACTCTACCACATTTGTATATATCTTTTACATAAACTGCTAATCCAGCAGCACAATAAGAAGTGTTACAATTATCTATTAACTCATAACCTGGAATTTCGTAATTGGATTTTTCCCCGTCGTACAACCAGATCTCAGTCAAAATTATAAAATCAGCTAACAAATTTAACGAATCGATATGAGCAACAAAAGAACTATAGTTTGTTCTCAAGCTACGAATGTTTTGGTGTATAAATACAGTAGGGTTAATGATTTGATTAATTTTTGCATCTACCGAAGGGTCATAGTTCATGTTGAAAACAATAATAAATTATATCAATAAATTATTTATATCCTCCAAACACCTAACTTTAATAGCATCATCCCCTTCTTTTTTACGCAAATATATAATATTATTCCTAACCCATATGTAGTCATACATCTTTTCCTGTTTAACTTTTTTTGCTGCATTAAATATTTCTCGTACATGAGGAGTCAAACTATCATTGATATAGTTGCGTTTGTTGTCAAAGCTCTCACCATACGCAGTGAGCGTATGTTTGCTTTTCGCTCTCATTATGCATTCCTTCGTCTGCCGGTGGGTCAATTTAATGACAAGAATGTTGGTGCTATTGCTGATTTTCTCTTCTCTTGGTCTCGATGCACTGGTATCACCGCTCGTTGAAATTCCCCTTTTTGCTTTAATTTTTTTTATGTAGCAATGATCAATGTCTTTTTATAGAACACGTAGTTATACCTTGATGTAAAATATCCATACCAAAATATTTTTTGCAAATTAACACTTGTAGCAAATAGAATTTACAATGTAACAAGGAGAGAACCAACTTACAACTTTTCAAGTCTTGTCGGTAGACAGTTGCTTTTGCCGGCTGATTATCAACACAAGCCATCGTTATAATTTTGTTATCTATGGTCATTCTAATGTATCAGCTCATCGTAAATCATCTTAATAATAAAAATGTTCATTATTGTTTTTGTCTTTTTTTCCGCCTAAATTTGCTAAATCGGACACTGTGCGGCGCTAGAAGAGTAGCAGAATCGAGCTAAACTTCGACTAGTGCCGATATACTCGTAATATCAACGCACAAAAAACATTATATCGCATCTCCTTGTTTATTCGCGCGAGAGCATAGAAAAACGAAGCCCAGTGAAAAAAAAAACAAAATAATACGAGTAAACACAAACAGTACCGTTAAATGGAAAAATATTTTGTTATATGGAAAAGCAATGACTGAGTGTATGTAACAATCGATGAATAGCGTTTTGTAAATGTGAATTTTGTTAGAGCATTGTGTTAAAACAATTTTATTCTTTAAATCAGGGGCAACATTTTCACTATGGCTGCTTTACTTGGTATCGTTGGTGTGTTTTTTTGTTTGGTTTTTGTAATAACTCGCGAATACTGAGTGCATATAGCAACTATTCGTCGCAGAAAGTTATCAATTTATTGTTTACTTTTACGTCTGTAAATACAGATCAGCTGGTTTGGGACTTAGCGAAGCACAAGTAGACCCCGCCTACACCAACATGGATTCGAACACGTGCAACTAGTCATTTCTCACCTTGATCACTTGCGAAGTGATGCAGATTACCAAACTCCCCCACAATGTAATCCCTGTTTCATCCTTAAATTTAATTTTACGTTGTTAAAATTTCATATCCGTAAGCTAATTATTCACTATTGAAATATTTACAGCAGTCCGAAACTGTTTGACCATCAACGAGTTGATGCGCTGTCTAATTCTATACAAGCAATTGTGTATACATTGTTATAAGTGACCTCAAGATTTAAGACAGACAACACCAGAATAGCAGTACATTTTGATCTTTGATGTGGAAAACAACTTGATCTCGCTTATAAATTGTAGACCTAGTGACGCAAAAAACCAAGTACATTTGGAAAAAAAAAGGATACGGACGGATCTACTATTGACAACCCATGCAAACTAATTAAGCACGACGAACTTCGAACATGCACGTGGAATGTTAGATCACTCAATAGCCCACGTTCAGCCGAACAACTAGTGGAGCCCTAGACTGCTGCAAATCAGACATAACCGTCATCCAGGAAAGGGAAAAAGCCTTGAGTGTTTGGAATATGAACGAACGCCTTGTAGCAATCCGTATCAAAGCCAAATTTACTTGTCAACATTAGCTATATATGCGCGCATGCCCATACAGAGGAAAGAGATGACAACACCAAAGACAGCTTCTACAAGCTCTTGAACAAGACCTACGAGCAATGCCCCAGCTGTGACATCAAAATTGTCTTCGGCGATCTTATAGCAAAAATAGAAAGAGAGGACATCTTTGCTAGTACTTTCAGAAGATAAAGCACTGCACGACACCATCTCCACCAAAGGACTAAGGCTGATCGACTATGCGTCGGGGCAAGATAGTGTCGTTGGTAGCACGCGGTACCATCATCTCGATATTCACGAGGGGAACGGGAGAACTCCTGATCAATAAGCCGTCAGCCGGATTGACCATATTGCGATCGACGCAAGACAATCCTCCGGTATTATGGATGCTCGAACTTTCCGAGGAGCCAACATCGACTGGGACTACTACTACAAGAATGTAGCCAAGGTTCGGTTGCGGATATCTCGAGCAGCGCCAAGACAAGCTAACACTGTCAGGAATCTTAACGTCAGACGGCTGCAAATCCTTTTCCGATCGCGTCGTTCTTAATCTCTCAAGAAGTCCACTGCCGCCAGCACCAAGCATCGAAGACCAGTGGCAACACTGCCAAAAAGCCATCAGGGATGCCATTACTAATGTACTGGGTGTCACTCGACCACAACGAGGAAATTGAGAGATGCTACCGTGGGTACAAATCGCATGCTGAGGATTTGGAAATATTATTTCTGGTGGCTGTATAACGGGGAGCATGAACCAAATACCGCTGTCAGGCAGAATTAGCATTTCAACCTGGACGATATAGATCAACAATTCCGATAAAGTGTAGAAAGCAATACCTAACGAAACTCCAACAAACCTACTGGAGCCGATGGCCTAACTTCCAAATTCTTCAAAGCGGCAGGCGATGACTTGGTAAAGAGCATACTCCAACTCATCTGTAAAATATGGTCGAATTAAAGTATGCCCGATGAGCGGAAGCTCAAATATTCCGTCTGTCCAGGATGACGATGGAAATAGTATGCTGCTCCATCAAGTTCGGTGAATATTTCATCGAGGCCTTTAATATCATAAAAAGGATTTAGACAAGGCGATACGCTTGATATAACGTCACCTTCGACAGATATAACTGGAGGAAGTTAAGGACTTCGTCTAACTTGAGTCAGAAAACGACACCAGCGCTGAGATCAAGCGAAGAATCACTCTTGCCAATCGTTGGTTCTTTGGGCTATGAAGGCAATTGACTAGCGAGCCCTTTCTCGAACTTAGGTGGCGCTACAGTTCAGGGTGGACCTGGGCCTCAAGAAAATCCAAAAGGGGGAAATAAAACAAATTACCATAAGTGTCTTACAATGTGCGTTATTATTTGTACGGTTAAAATTTGAATGAAAGAGAAGAGCAAAAGTACAATATAACATAGAATTACATGATAGCAGAATCAAAGAACAAACAAAAAATGAAATGAAAACATAGAATGTGCAAAATTGAATTATATAGTGGGTTTCTTACCCACGATCTTACAAATCAAATGAAAAATGCTAATGACAAGAAAAGAAAAGGAATAAGACTTCAAGCATTTCTAAACATTCCGCCACCCCTGGAACGAGGTTTTAGGACACCGGCATAACTGCTAACTTATGTATTAGTTGAACTTGGTTTCCACTTGTTGATTTTAGTATAGCAACATGAACATGACCATCACTTCCGGGGTGGACATCGATAGCTCGTCCCATTACCCACTTTTCAGCTAGTAGGTTGTTGTGTTTGATCACTACTAGATTGTTTACGCTGATGTTTTCTTGAGTTCGCTGCCATCGTGAACGTTGTTGTAACGAAGTCAGGTACTCCAGATGCCAGCGTTTCCAGTACCCCTGTACATTCGATTGAATTACTCGCCTGGAAGACATTCGCCGGCAAATCCAATATCGGTTTTGGAATGGCAGCATGCGAAAAGGAAATGCGCAGTTGTTAGTGGATATACGTCAGTGTCAGATAATTGGCACAATGGACGTGAGTTTAGAATTGGTTCTATTTGCGTTAAAAGGGTATATAACTGCTCAAATGTCAAAATATGTGCACCAATCACTCGACGAAGATTCTGCTTTACAGATTTCACCCCCGCCTCCCACAAACCGCCAAAATGAAGTGCCAAGAAATCCCATTACGCTCGAGGGACTCTGCAACTATATAATTATATTGCTCTGATAAAACGAGCTCATGCATTTCCGATAACGAGTGAGTCGACCCGCGAAAGTTTGTACCATTGTCAGAATACAGGTGTGATGGCTTTCCATGATGAGCTGCAAAGCGACGAAACGCAGCAATAAAAGCATCCGTGTTTATATCACTGACGATTTCTAAGTGTATAGCTTTAGTCACTAGGCAAACGAAAAACGATATGTAACCTTTGCAATACACTGACTTATGACCCGATTTTACCTTGAGTGTTATTGGACCCGCATAATCGCATCTGCGATAGGTCTATCTGTTTATATTCTCTGTGGAAGGGGACCTTCCTTAAGTTGGGTTGTTGTTGCCTTACGTTGATGAAATCAGTGAATACAATCATGGGTGATTTTGCCAAAATTCTTGACGAATAAGTGCAAATAACAAGTGCCGCAGTTGCGGGAAAATAAGAAATCAGGTATTATAATTGTTCGCAGTTCGGGCACTACCAAAGCGCCCGTCCGAAACAACCTAGGCCTCCTGGATCCTGCTTCACCTGTCATCAGATGGGACATCAGTACAGGGATTGTCCGAAATCGAGATGTAACCAGACAATTGCTGCCATGGGAACAGCTTAGATGACTTCCAACCCCGATGCCAACGATGATATTGTAGAAGCCATGCGGGTAATGCAAATAGTAAGTGTGGCTTTTATTAATTGTTGTTATTTTTATCAAAACTAATGCACTGAGTTCATATATCTGTTATTAAGGTTATTTCCTTTTTTTAAGAACAGTGATAGGGGATTGCGAAAGCCACTTGGGATACCGCTTTTAAGTCTTGGGGTGTTGGTTTATAGTGAGGTCCCGGTGCCTGTCACTCTTGGGGTGTTGGTTTATAGTGAGGTCCCGGTGCCCCTCACTTTTGGGGTGTTGGTTTATAGTGTGTTCCCGGTGTCTCTTATTCTTGGGGTGTTGGTTTATAGTGAAGTCCCGGTGCCATTCACTCTTGTGGTATTGGTTTAGAGTGAGGTCCCGGTGCCTCTAATTCTTGGGGTGTTGGAGGGGATTGCAAAAGCCACTTGGGATACTGCTTTTAAGTCTTGGGGTGCCATTCACTCTTGTGGTATTGGTTTAGAGTGAGGTCCCGGTGCCTCTAATTCTTAGGGTGTTGGAGGGGATTGCAAAAGCCACTTGGGATACTGCTTTTAAGTCTTGTGGTGTTGGTTTATAGTGAGGTCACGGTGCCTCTCATTCTTGGGGTGTTGGTTTATGGTGAAGTCCAGTGCCTCTAACTCTTGAGGTGCTGGTGCATAGTGAGGTCCAGGTGCCTCTCTGGCGGAGTTGGTTAAATTTCGTGATTGTTTAATTTAAATTTACTTTCCTGACAATATTTTTTTTAAATTTTTTGATTTTTGCTAGTAAATATTTTTTTTTGGATTTTCCAGGCACAATGTTTTTGCAAGAGAATAAGAAGTGCAAATTTAAGAATTTCTTTGCGATGCTCAAATCATTGGTTTTCCTCTTCAAATCAGTTCGAGTCTCCAAGGTTTGTTGTTCTCATGCATTCCAAGGCCATTCTCTCCCTTATATTTTTAATATGCGGACGATCTCTAAAAGCTATATGGTATAATTTAAAATGGGGCATACAAATATTGAAAAATTCATCAGTTGGTACTAAGAGACTTCCAAAATTACTAGTTTGGGAAAAATTCTTAGCAAAAAATTAAAATACTGACGGACATGTTATTTGTTCATCACTTTTTAAAAATAATATCGAACAATTTGCACACTTGTTTTTTAAAAGCATTTTAAATGCCAGAAAACTCGTTTCCAATAAAAGTGTATTACCAATTTTGATTTCATTTATCACTTTTCGAACAAAGTATTTTCAAATACAGTTTCCTCGCGTGCCTCAGGTAATAAAAAAGTTCTTGATGTGTGCGGTTGAGTCTGGGAGGCATCTAAATTTAAAAATTCTACATCATCATAATTACTATGAGGACAGAATGCAATTAGATATGAGGGAAGAATTTTGACATTAAAACATTAAATTCGTACTCAGAGGGATTACTGTTATTGCCGCCTTTACTGTGAATAATAGAAAATAAATTTTCCAAAGTATTTTGATGAGTTCTTTTTGTAAGTAAATACTTTACTTTCCCGAATAAACCATCACTTATAATAAAATCCTGTTTATTGTCCGAACCATTCCTTTTACACAAAAGTTCCTTGGAAGTTAGTAAACTCTTGCATTGATCTTAAGTAAGACAAGAATTGATTAAGCTGGAATTCCGACCTAAACTCTACGCTATAAAATATATTTATCGTAATTAGGTCCGAAAACGTTATTCATTTTCAATCTAAGCGCTTGTGTTGCTAGAGCTTGATATGAACTATTTTTAGACAATTAATGCCGTTGTCCTACTAAATTTTTCCGCTGCCATCATTTTTTCAAATGCATTCGAGGCTATTTGTGAACTTGTAAATTTCAAGCATGTTTTAGCCACATTATCTCTTTCTAAATTGAATATACCACATTCCGTACATGATGCAAGATTTGCCATCAGAAAGCAGTGGGCATTGTTTTGGAATCCAGGTTGTAACCCTTAAACAAGAGCCCAACAATAAAATGTGGATAGGTACATGGCGAATTTTAAATCTAAATATTTTCCTTCGCTCTTAACCCTAGAAGCCCAATCTACGTCGTTTTGACGTATGCCCCAAACGAAAATACGCTATCTCTTTCACACGCACGACTGAATTGTCGCGGCCGCTCGAACCAACCCAGTAGCTACCAAGACCTATTAGCAGACGGTTGCGTCGCTTCGGTAACTGCCGCCATTTTGTCGTTTTTACGATAAAAATCCGACAAACAGTCTAGAAGAGGACCTCGAAAACCCTAACTCTTCTTCGTATGGTCCACTCGTATTTGTAGAAATATTGTCGAGCCTTTGCTTTGCTTTCAACTTTTCATCACATAAGAAATCGTTGAGGAAATTGTTAAATGGACAAACGTGGAAATGATACAAAAACGTGTCAGTTTGAAGGAAATCTCAGCAAGATACAGGGATACCAATGAAATGGAGATCTGGGCTCTTATATGAATATTCATATTGACGGCTGTTATAAAAGACAACCATCTTTCTTCTGACGAACTGTTCAACGCCTCATTCTCTGGCACTTGATATGTTTCTGTAATGAGCCGCGAGAGATTCGAATTTTGGTTGAGGTGTTTGAGAATGGACCAATTTTACGTCAAGAAGACGCTTTCATACCTGTGAGAAAAATATGGGAGATTTTTATCAACCAAAGTAGACTATCCTACGTACCACTAACTTGACGGTAGATGAACAGCTATTGGGTTTTCGCGGTCGTTGTCCTTTCCGCATATAAATACTCAATAAACCGGATAGATATGGAATAAAATTTCCAATGATATGTGAAGCTTCCACAAAGAACATGGTAGATGCCTGGTCTGCCATTAGGCGAGTTTCATGTAAAGAAGTTAACTAAAACAGTACACGGAACAAATAGAAATATTACCTACGACAACTGGTTCACGTCTGTTCCACTAGCTAAGAGTTTGCTAAAGACTCCATACAATCTAACTTTAGTGGGAACCATCAGGTCAAACAGGAGAGAAATTCCAGAAGATTTAAAGAACTCACGTTCGCGGCGGGTGGGTTCTTCAATATTGTGGTATATAAGTGATTAAATTAAGTATCCAGTGTTGCATAACTTTAGGATCATACAAACTCTCCACGTTGGAGAGTTCAGTTATTACCCCAGTTTCAAACCAGAAGTTACGAGAAAGAACTAGAACCCGACAAATGTGGTATAAATACAGGATGACAAAATGCGGACGATACGATGATTTTTGGAAAGCGATAGAAAAGGAGCTAAGTCTTTATAAGTGAAAGATAAGAGATTTGAATTGTGAAATAGTAGTGAAATTGCTTTTGAATTAATTGAAAGTTGTATTTAAATAATAATAAATAGAGTGTGTCGAAAGTTGACAGCGAATGAATGAGGCGAATGAAAAGCGACATTGGCGTCCGTCTCAAAATATATACATACATATGCATATCTACGATGTGCCTCATCCTCAATTAATATTTACACACAAACACGCCACAGTGCAGCGATCAATCATTCGTATATGTTCGTTTGCAAGATCGATTGAGACGTAAAACAAAATAAAGGGTTGCAGCAAAACGAAATATGAAAAATATGTGTGTACGAGTATATCAAGATACAACACACTGGAGGATGGTTTATATAAACGACTGTATACAATGCTTTTACTGTATATTGTTAATTAATAACGGTTCTGTACCGTGACTAACTGTCGAATTACATCTACCTGTTCAATGTTTATTGGGCGATATTTATATAAGAAATTTGCTTACTTTAACAACAATACAAAAAATATACAATACGAGGAATTTGCTTACTTTAGTATAATTCTTATCTTACTCAATTATTCTTATTAACTAATATGACATACAAAAAATAATAAGTGCGAATGTACAAATTCGCTTATTCTGCAAATACAATTGTTTACGTATGGTGCAAGTCAAGTTTACTGCAAATATAGTGCAAACATGAATATAAGTGAACGGAAGTATGTACAAAAAAATAAAGAAATTGGGTTTGATATGGTAACTCCAACTCTTGGGAACTGATCTGATAAATGCTGATAATTGGAGCACTGTATTGAAGTGGGACCGTATGGTCCACATTTGTGAGGCTTATATCTCTGCTTAGTCTGGTGTTACCACCCGCATGTTGTTCGAGTAGACGCGATGAGCTTAAATCGTTATGTGATCATTCTTGACAGTACAATATGGTTTCAACTACAGAATGCCACTTTCTTCAATTGTGACAGTGAGGAACGTTGATTGCATACTATGTTCAGCCTTGTTTCTTTGATTACCTCGTAGATCCATTGATTTGTCTTAGGAAGTTGTAGTGGTAGATGCTTCTTAATTTTAATGAGTTCTTGTTTCAACTGCTGAGGTGAAATCAATAAATGATAAATTCTTCCATGCTGAGTGTCTGATAACACGTCAAAAATAGATGCTTAAGAGCGCTGTAGATTAGCAACTATTAATGTAGTATAGATCGACCAAGAAGAAAACAATTGCTGAACCTTAATCTGATACATCCCTTTGGTAAAATTAATTATCCGATAAGTTATTTGTTCTAGCAGCTGAATTACATGTGAATTGTGCCTTCTGAGCGAATCTGCTTCCGTTAGTTTGATTATGTTCACAGTGGAATCTAATAGTCTAATAAAATTGTCCTCGGTGATTTTAATGCAAAGCTAGGAAGAGAAGATACTATCTTTGGTGGAACAATCGGAAAATATAGCCTGCACAACACCACCTCCGATAACGGATTCAGGCTAATCGACTTTGCGGCGGGGCGAAACATTGTCGTGGCTAGCACGCGGTTCCCACATCTCGACATACACAAGGGGACTTGGAGAACTCCTGATCAATCAACAGTCAACCAGATTGATCACATTGCGATCGACGCAAGACACTCCTCCAGCATTATGGATGTCTGTACGTTCCGAGGAGCCAACATCGACTCGGACCATTACTTTGTTGTAGCCAAGGTGCGGTTGCGGATATCCCAAACTACGCCAAGACAAACTAATGCTGTGAGAAAATTCAACGTCAGACAATCGCAAGAGATCGCCAAGTCCTTCTCCGATCGAGTGTCTCTTAATCTCTTTAAAGGTCCAATGCCGCCATCATCAAGCATCGAAGAATATTGGAAACACTGCCAAAACGCCATCAGAGATGCCGCTTCTGATGTGCTGGGTTTGACTCGTCCACCACAACGAAACCCCTGGTTCGATGATGAATGCCGCCAAGCACATGCAGCTAAGCAAGATGCATATAACGCGGCGCTGCTTAGAAAGACCAGAGCTGCTCATGAGCTCTATGCGCGGAAGAGGAGAGACGAGGACCGGCTTCTTAGGAGGAAGAAGAAAGAGCATGAGAAGCGCGCGATCGAGGAAATTGAGAGATGCTACTCCAGGAATGAGGTTCGGAAGTTTTACCAAAAGGTAAAAATAACATGCCGCGGAAACAAACCCCGAACCGAAGCCTGTAGAGATGAACAAGAGAACATCGTAGTAGAATCGTAGTCGATGCTGAGGATTTGGAAAGATCATTTCTGCAGACTGTATAACGGCGATGACGGACCAAATACCGCTGTCAGGCAGAATCAACCTTTCAACCTGGACGATGATGACCAACAATTCCGTCCACCCGACCTGGATGAAGTGAAGATAGCCATATCGAAGCTTAAGTCCAACAAAGCTGCTGGAGCGGATGGCCTGACTGCCGAGCTCTTCAAAGCGGCAGGCGATGACTTGGTAAGGAGCATACACCAACTCATCTGTAAAATATGGTCGGATGAAAGTATGCCCGATGAATGGAACCTCAGCATTGTTTGTCCGATTCTCAAGAAAGGAGACTCTCTAAACTGCGCCAACTACAGAGGCATCAGTCTCCTTAACATCGCATATAAGATCTTATCCGCCGTATTGTGTGAACGCCTGAAGCCGTTTGTCAACAACCTGATAGGTCCATATCAGTGTGGCTTCAGGCCAGGAAAGCCCACCATCGACCAGATATTCACACTACGCCAGATCTTGGAGAAGACCCATGAGCTTCAGATCGATACCCACCACCTATTCATCGATTTTAAGGCCGCGTATGACAGCATCTATAGAGACGGGCTATGTAGAGCAATGTCTAGTTTTGGCATCCCTGCCAAACTCGTCCGTCTGTGCAGGATGACGATGGAGAATGCACGCTGCTCCATCAAGGTCGGTAAAGATCTCACTGAGACCTTTGATGTCCAGAAAGGATTTAGACAAGGCGATGCGCTGTCATGCGATTTTTTCAACATCGTACTCGAAAGAATAGTGCAAAACTCACGAGCAAACACAAGAGGCACTATCTTTCAAAAGTCCGTCCAACTACTCGCATACGCAGACGATATTGACATAATCGGGAGAAAGCAGCGTGATGTCAGTGGCGCTTTCGCGAGTATTGAGACGAAAATGGGTTTAGCGGTCAATGAGGGCAAGACCAAGTATTTGCTGTCAAGCAAAAAAGACAACCAACACCGGCGTCTCGGACAGAACGTCACCCTCGACAGATATAACTTTGAGGTAGTTAAGGACTTTGTCTACCTAGGCTCCGCTATAAATACAGACAACGACACCAGCGCTGAGATCAAGCGAAGAATAACTTTTGCCAACCGCTGTTTCTTTGGGTCAAGAAGGCAATTGAGTAGCAAAGCCCTCTCTCGGACAACAAAAGTCACCCTTTATAAGGCTTTAATAATCCCGGTCCTGCTCTATGGCGCAGAGGCATGGACATTATCAAAAATGGATGAGGGTGTTCTTGGCTGCTTCGAGAGAAAAATTCTTCGGGCGATCTTCGGTCCCGTCTGCATTGACAGTGAGTGGAGGAGGAGATACAACGACGAACTGTATGGACTGTACAGCGACATGGACCTAGCCAGAAGAGTGAAGATCCAAAGACTGAGATGGCTGGGTCATGTAGAGCGCATGGACACCAATGCTCCGGTCCGAAAAGTCTTCGAATCCGCCCCCGAGGGACAGCGCAGTAGAGGAAGGCCAAGACTCAGGTGGCGCACGCAAGTGGAAGAGGACCTCAGCCAACTTAGCGTGCGAAACTGGAGACAGCTAGCCAGGGATCGAGCTAGCTGGAGAAGCTTGTTGACTGAGGCCCAGGTCCACCCCGGACTGTAGCGCCACCTAAAGTAAGTAAGTAAGGAATCTGATAGTGACGTGTTGTACTTCAATAACGTTTTAAGGTAACCTTCATTCGAATGAATCTTTTCAATATTTTTATCCATTTCTTCAGCATATCGAGAATCAAGCACTCCAAACAGGAAATTTCCTCGGTGAGTTCCTGGTTGATAAATTGAAATTGCTGAACAATTTGAGCACATAGATTTTTTGATGAAATTTGCTGGCAAAGATGATCCAATATTTTTGTATTGTTTTGAGAGTTTCAAATTCTCTTCTGCAAGATGCAAGGTTGTAGTAAATTGTTAGATTCCATGTGTTATGCATCAACTTAATAGTTCCTTGACCTTCAAAATGTATTCCCGGATTCGAATTTGTTGACTTCTGCCTCATTTGCTGTACTCATTGGCGTACATACACAGGCCAACAATAATGCTACTAAGGCGGTACGTAGTGACAAGGTTTTCTTTCGTTTGTGTCGAGGGGGACAATCCAGTAATCCTTTACCCTTCGATTTGTTTGCTGATGAGTTAGCTATTTGGTCTTCGTCGTTGTTGTGGTGGTGTGTGGTGTGACGGAAGACACAAGTTTTCATCTTGATAGAAGAGCAGACGATTCTGGTTTCGCTGATTGATCAATGTTGCTGGTCATTGGTTCGCCAATTAGGAAGTGTCCTAGAGGGAGAGCAGTGAGATCATTCGAAGAAGATGACATTGGAGTTATTGGTCAAGAGTTCAATATAGCCTCGACTTCTACGACTGCTGTTTCGAGCTCTTCATAAGTTAATGAAAGAGAAGCCAAAAGGTGTTGCAAGAAATACTTGGCTGACTTGACTGCAGCTCCCCACAAACCACCAAAATGAGGTTATCACGGGGTGGAATTAAGCTAAAGTCACATCCTTTTGCTGTGCATATAGCTGTAACTTGTTCCTTTTCTTTTGTTGAATGAATGAATTGTTTCAGCTCCATCAATGGATTTCTAGCTCCTACAAAGTTTGTGGCATTGTCACAGCAAATATTTTTACAGTGACTTCATCTCGCCATGAATCTTTTTATTGCACTAATGAGTCCCTGAGAAGTTAGGTCACTCACGAGTTCCAGATGACAGGCCTTCGTTGCAAAACAGCGGAACACTGATATATATGATTTTTGTGGTCGTTTTCCCCTAAAGTGATAATGTGTCCATATGGGTGCGCGAAAATCAATACCTGTCTTCAAAAATCGTCGCGCTGGTTGGATCCTATCAGCTGGAAAACTTCCCGCCAATTGTGACAAAAGCTTTGGTCTGGATCTTGAGCAAAACACGCAGTTGTAAATGATCGAACGAGCGAGCGTCTTGCTTTTATTGGCCAGTATCTTTGTCGAGCGATTTCCGAGGTAGTTTGCGGTCCAGCATGCTTATTCTCCTGGTGAATTCCCATGAGCAACAGTATCGTGTATGGGTGAGAGTAGGGCATAAGTACTGGATGTTTTGCGTCATACTGTTACGCAGATCACTCCAGTCGTCCAGCAATGCGAAGGATGCCTTCTTGATCAAGAAATAGTGTAAGAGTAGCTAGCGGACTGTTATTTGAAACTTCATGGTGTTTTTGGAGATAAATTATGTCATCCTTGAATCCGACCTTCTGCATCAATCTAATCACAATTTTCCAGGTTTGATCGAGTTGTTTAGTGTTGAGAGATGCATCCCGATTATTGTTCTTATCAGTATCGCATTGTTTTTTTCTTGGTACGAGTATCTTGACTCGGAGGATGTATGGAATGATGAGTATTGCCACATGAAATGAGTTTCGATGATTGAGAGTACCTAAAATATCGTAGTCTGGTGATGACTGAGATATAGCTTGCAGAGCAATATTTGCTTGATGAATTCCTGGTTTCTTCACAAATTTAGGTGGCCTAATTGATTCTGCTCCATGCAAAAACCTCGGTAAATGAAACCATAGAGTATGAATTTCCAATAATTCTGGCGTTATTCCCCGTGACAATACGTCAGCTGGGTTTTCCTTAGAGCTTTCGTGTCGCCATTGCTGCGGAGTTGTGAGTTCTTGTATTAAAGACATTCGATTAGCAATGAACGTTGGAAGTGTGGCTGATGATGACGTTATCATGTAAACTGCCGGATCCTGGCATCACAGCCGTTAACATAAAAGTTTCTCTTAATTTCTCTTGAGGCTAGTGGAAATTGGTCCTGATGATCTTCTGCCAATCGCTGAAGACATTTTATGGCGAGATATGGCGCTGAAATCGTTCCGTTCATTAGGACTGCTTCTCCACCATATGTATTGATACTTCCTGTCTTCTTCGTGTATCAGTATTTGTCGATACATTTTTTCAATGTCTGCGGTGAACACATACCTTGGCGTGCGGAAAGTTATAAGAATTGATAATACATCATCTTTGCTAAAACGTCATTTAACGATAGATTAGACGACGTCTTTGCTGTTCCATCAACAACTACTCTGAGCTGCTGTCTGCTTTTGTTACACAATGACGTGGCAAAAAGTACTACGGTTTGCTGCTGGTACTCTAGCATCAATTGAATGTATTTTGTTTTAAGATCTGTTGACTTGGCAAATCTGCGCTCGAGTGATACAAATCGCTGAAATGCAACATCTTCTGATTCACCCAGACTGATCGGTTCTTCCTTGAATGGAAGTCTTACAACAAATCTTCCTTCCTCATTTCTCGAAAGTGTATGATTGAAGTGCAGTTCACATTGTTTTTCGGATGCCGTAAGGCGCCTTCCGCTGGATGGTAGTTCATCCAATTGCTAAAATCTCTCGATTAAATAATCGAGTGCTTAATCTGCACTGCATATTCCACATACTGTACTTGCGTTGTTGGTGTCTTCTGTCCATACAAAGACTGTATTTTGTAGTGCGGGCAAAGAGCTTCCCAATTTGATTTGCCCTACTGAGAGAAGAGAATGATATACCTCCACTCCAGTAAGTACTCGTACATCGATTGAACCAGGTTCATAAAATGTGAAATCTGCAAGTGGAATATTATTTGGGATTGCCCAGGAAGACGTATCGAATGATTTGCTGGGTTGATTTGATATTATTTTCGACGGTACATGGGCCTCCATCCTTATTGAGAATGCGTTGAGGCGAGATCCTAACTGAATATTCACTCTTTTCTTTACCTGTTGAGTTTCCCGGCCAATATCCTGGATATGCATTACATGAGAGATCGGTGTTAGCCCAGATTTTTCATCGTTTTTTCCATTATGAAGTTTAATTGGGATCTGGAATCCAATAAAGCCCTGCACGCGGTAGTCGTACCATGTTGGATTGACAGTTGGACGAGCGCAGTGGACAGGAAAACATGCGCCTGACTTCGATAATTTTTTGTGCTGATAAAGAAATCGACTGTTTCATTACTGATGTTGATAAAGAGTCTGTTGTATTAAATGAATTGGTTGTCGTAGGTTTCGTAGATTGTTCTAGGTGTAGAAGTGTATTGTGTTACTTTTCACACATTTTGCTACCCCTTGAAGAACATTTCGATGACGTGTGTCCATCTCTTAGGCAATTTATACGGCTACTAGATTCCTTAACCAATTTAAATCTTTGTGCCGGAGTCATTTGCAAAAACCGACTGCAAGCGAATAATTGATGCCGTTCCTTGCAACATTTACGTTGGTATGGAGTTGTATTTAAGACTGTGGTGAGTGATCATTGGATATGTTTATTTGCGTCATCGGTAGACTTGGTCTTGCTACCTAACGCCTCAAGGGATTGGAATCGTGTTTCTAGATATCCCAGATAATCCTTTAGTGTTTGGAGTTATTTCGGACTCCTATTCTTATATTCGTGTTTTCGTTTTGCTCCGCATTAAACTTTTAAATATAATTTATTTCTTCCCTTTCCATATCTCTACTTCTGATATCAGTTCCGCGATATTATTCCATTACCTCTTCGGTTTTATTTTTTTTGGCTGACCTGAATTTTTCGCGCTCAATAACTGTCGCATTGCCACTTCTGATATCGGTTCCGCATATATTAAGTGCATTACTCCAAGTGTTGACCAATTTTTCGATTTTGCTGAATTTCCACTCGCAGTGCATAACAATGCGTAAAGTTGATTGTTTACCTTTTAGGTGTGCTTTTGATAAAATTGCCATGCTTTGCGGAATCACTAACTGCCCAAACCTTGATGTCAATGCTGACTTTGTAACTTGTTAGGGCATTTGTGGAAAATCATTCTATGTAATATGTGTCGAATTAAATAAAAGGAATACGATATACAACAAAGAGTTCTCTGATAACTTCCTATTCTTTTGTGATGAGTGCAAGATCATCTCGCTTTCTTACGTGTTGCTTGCTATAAAGTGCCTCAGTGACTCTAATGACTTATTCCAAAAAAGTCTCACAAAAATGATCACGACGAATCAATCCAATTTAGAAAGTAGTGTCAGTTATGTTAATAAATTAGGAAACTCAGTTCTGTCCTCAACCCATATAATTAAGTCCAAGCTCACCAACATCGATAAACAATCTGCAAATCTGATCGAAATGAATACAGCGATCAATAATCTCAAAGCAGTTTGTTCCGCCAAAAACATCTCCAACCATAAATTGCGCGAATCGATAAACAGCTTGCGAGAAGATCTTAAAACTCATTTTCATTCCACCTCAAAGAAACAACCATCTCTAATGCAGCCTGATTCAATGCTCAAAGTAATCTTTGACAGAATCAATGGTGTCGGTGGTAATCTTGATGCCGCACAATCAACCATTTTCGATATCGACAATCATATTGAAACGGTAAGCAACAACATTGACGATTTACCAATTCATACACAACACCACCACCACAATACAATACATCAATTTTGGCTGAATTACAAGAAACCGACCCACTTTTACCACCACCTTAATTAAATCTTTAAATTCTCCAGCTCCCCCCTCAATCCAAGAGATCAAAACTGTTTCACTATTAACTCCTCCCGTCGCCGCCCCACGCAAGCCCATCAAACATTTTGGCACAACATGGACACCTTCCGAATGGAAGCGTAGAATGGATAAAATGAAACCGATATGAGTACATTTTTCTTCAAAGGCACCCCCGTAAACGCTGACATATCTTGCATCTCGAAATTCTTCGCGGACAAATACGGCATCACCATCAGCAATTGTAAAATGTTCCTGCCATCTCACCACAAAAGTAATCGAAGCTTAAAACTCGACCTCCCTATTAGATACGAATGGTTATTTGAAAACCCTACTGGTGGTAATTTCAACTTTGTTCCAAACCGGACTCTAATAAAATACCGAATAAAATACCGAAACCTGTCCCAAACCAGACTCTATACCGAAAACCGTTTCCAACTCCCGTTCCAAATCTGGCTCTAATTGGAGATTTTAAAGTAATGTAATATTTCGGCTAGGGTTCGAAATGATAAAACGTTATTCTGTTTCTAAAATACTCTATTTATTATTATTTGAATACAACTTTCAATTAATTCACAAACGATTTCCCTTCTATTTCACAATTCAAATCTCTTATCTTTCACTTATAAAGACTTAGCTCCTTTTCTATCGCTTTCCAAAAATCATCGTATCGTCCGCATTTTCTCATCCTGTATTTATACCACATTTGTCGGGTTCTAGTTCTTTCTCGTAACTTCTGGTATGAAACTGGGGAAATAACTGAACTCTCCAACGTGGAGAGTTTGTATGATCCTAAAACTATGCAACACTGGATCCTGGATTTAATCACATATATACCACCGTAACAAATTCCACAATTTCGCCCCTCCCACTCACATACCGAACCGACTTCATCAGTCCCCCAATTATATCGCACCTGCAGCCTCATTTCCACTATGTAACTATGCGCACTAAAAAAGGATCTCACATCTCCAACGGAGCAGAGCTGACAACGACAAATTTTTTCGTCCCTAACGTGCTACCATTGCCAGTGTTTCGACCGTCCGTGTCTACGCCCTCGAAATAACCTTCCTCTTCTTCTTCTAATATCAAAATGTAAGACTACTGCGAACTAAGACCCGTGGCATCTTGCGCCAATCTCACGCTCTCCCGTTTGAGGTCTACACTCTGACCGAAACTAATCTAATTCCTGATATACAGAATCAGGAATTATTCCCCTCTAGTTTCAAACGATCGCACCCGTCCAAATGATGATTCTCCCTATCGAGGTGTCCTTTTGACCGTTCGCATAACCAAAACTCTTCACCAATCGCTGTTTCCACCTCTTCTAAGCTTGACTTCGTTTCAATAAAGATAACACTCCCCTGCAGGTCTACGTTATGTGTTTTTACATCCTACCTGCACAACTAATCGAATGCTAACTTATTAACTTATCAGATCCTCTCGATGATATCATCGTATTCGGCCTCACCTGCACTGGTCTCAATCAGATGATGAATCTTTTTTATCGCTAACCCTAATTCGAGTAAAGAATGTCTCTTCTTGGATGAGCTCACAGACTCTAGCTTACGCCAATTTAGTGGTGTCTCCAACTATATGGGTAGGAAATAAGACCTCATTTTCACCACTGCTCCCATAAGTTCCTCCGTCTCGCTCTGTCCCCTTTTACTATCGACCATGGATAACTTTCACCCATCACTTCTTCTTTCTCTTTTCAACCACTCTCCTAATCCTCTGATCTAACCTCCCTACCGAGACTGTCTCAAACTCATTAATATGAATACACTAGCGGAACGAAGAGACGCAGCAGACATTCTTTTCATTCACCGACCCTCTCAGGCTCCGTCGATTGCATGTCTCTTTTCGATTCCATTTTCTTTAACACTAACCCTCGAAATCTACGTTGCCCCGTCTCTTCTATCCACCAATCCACCGCACCACATATGGCTCTAATGAACCAATCTCCCGTATGCCGTAAGGTAGACTCCAACCTTTACGTTTTCAATTTTAATCGCAGCACACTTTCCCTCAAATTCGATCTCCTTCACCATTCCTAGCTTTAAGCCCTAGTGATAAGTTCCACATATCACTAATCCTTTTTTTATTATTAGTTCTAAGTCATAGATGTTAAGCTTAAATGGGGGCATAAGCCCCCATTTAAATTAAATCCCAAGTATCGGTGTGGGGATGAGAGAACCTCAAAGCACCGAATAAAAATTGGACAAGTTATCGGGGAAGTTGCGGAAGTGAGGTGCTTATTGAATGCAAAGATCTCGATGGCGTCACTACAAAGGAAGAGATCTGCCAAGCCCTGTCCGAGCAGAGTGAGGAAATGCGAGGTACTTAAGCCTCAGCCATTAAATCCTTGAGGACAGCCTACGCAGGGACGCAAACAGCAGTCATCAGTCTCCCGATTAACGCTGCCAAAAATATTCTGGAGGTAGGAAGAATAAAAATCGGATGGACGGTATGCCAAATACGGGAAAAATTTGTACCTCTACGATGAATTAGGTGCCTTAATTTTGGGCATCTTGCGAAGGTGTGTAAAAGTACTGTGGACAGAAGCGAAAATTGCGTCAAGTGCGCGCAGAAATGTCATGTGCCCAAGAACTGCAACAATGACCCAAGATGCATCCTTTGTGGAGAAAGAAGAAGCAGCAATACCAAACACGCTGCAGGAAGTTCAGTATGCCCTGCATACCAAGAAGCTGCAAAGGCCACCAAAAGGATATGAAAGTGCTGCAACTTAACCTAAATCGCTGCGAAGCGGCACAGGACCTTATGACACAAGCTGTTAGAGAGCTATAGATTGACGTGGCCGTAGTAAGCGAGCAGTATAGGAACCTCGATGATAAAGTTTGGGCAGCAGACGCCCCGAAGAAAGCTGCTATTTGGACCTGCGGAGACTACGCATTTGAAGAAAGAATGATCACACCTGGAATAGGGTTCGTCCGAGCGAAGGTCAATGGGGTATGTATATACAGTTGTTACGCATCTCCAAATGGAACCCTCGAAGAATTCCAGAGAATGCTAGAAAGGCTCGTGGCTGATGCTAGAGCTCGAGCTCCATCAATCATAGCTGGTGACTCTAACGCATTTGCCACTGATTGGGGCAGCATACGTACCAAAAGGAGAGTAGAGGTTTTGCTAGAAGCAGTATCGTCACTTGACGCAGTACTGCTTAATACGGGCAACGAGCACACATTTACCAGAAAGGGTGTAGGCTCCAGAGTTGATGTAACTTTTGTAACAAATTCCCTAGTGAGAGTATCAAGATGGAAAGTCAGTAAGGACTACACCCACAGTGACCACCAGGCTATCCTATTTAAAGTGCAAGCAAGGAGAGCGACCCAGAAGCGCCTTCCAAAGAAAGCACAACGAATGGGGTTGAAAACAAACACACTGGACGAAAACACCTTTTTCCTGATTTTTGGAGAACCCACAATAAACCCAGGAGCAGCAAACACGATGGCGGAGGTTACTAAAACAGAATCTAGGGCTTGCAACGCATCTAGGGTACGGAAGACGCAACAAGCCGCGGGCCACCGTTACACTGGTATAACCAAGAAATAGCAGAGCTACGCAGCAAGTGCCATAGAGCTAGAAGACTATGCCAGCGATCCAGAGGTCAGCCCTCCCACCAGGATTTACAGGTCCAATACAATATAGGCGTAGGGACCTTAAACATGCCATTCAGAGAAGCAAAAACAACAGCCTTAGAGAACTCTGCGAGGAAGTAGATATTGATCCCTGGGGTAACTAAAGTGCTCTGGGGCACCCCTAACCTCGTGCCGTTTGCTAATGCAAAAAATAGTGTCCGCATTATTTCCGCAGCAAGCACCAACAGAGCATGTAGAACCACCGCAGGAAGTAGGTGGGGTACCAAATAATACAGCACCGTATTAATGTTGGACGTCAAAAATGCGTTCAACTCTGCAAATTGTGGGCTTATAGTAGACTCCCTGAGGTCAATGATGGTGCCATGGTTTTAATAAAAACTAGTTACTACTCTACAATACCGACGATGGAGTAAGGCAGTACCACATAACTGGCGGAGTTCCACGAGGATCGGTACTGGGACCTTTCTTATGAAATATTATGTACGGCAGGGTTCTAAGACCTGGAATCCCGATTGAAGCTAAAATCAAAGGCTTTGCAGATGATATTGCAATCGTTGTAGCGGCGAAACACCTGGAGGAGATAGAAGACATCGGCAATGAATGTATTCGAAAAGTAATACGGTGGATGGCAACAGTTGGGTAAGAGCTGGTAGAACATAAAACGGAAGCAGTTCTGGTAACCAGTCACAAGGAAAGAGAAACAATCACCATCAGGGTGGGCGATCACGATATAGCATCAAAACCTGCTGTCAGATACCTAGGTATGATGATCGATGCTAGACTTACTTTCAAGGAACACCTTGAAAGAACGTGCGACAAAGCTGCAAAGTTGAGCGCTGCCTTATCCAGAATAATGACAAACAAAGGAGGACCCAGACAACAAATGAGACTAGCTCTGCCAAGGGTGGTGCAGTCAATCACAATGTATGCGACACCAATATAGACGAAAGCATTGAAAATTAAGTCATACGCAAGAAAGACTAATTCTGTCAACAGACTATGTGCTCTGAGAGTTTGCTGTGCATAGCGGACAGTGTCAGATGATGCTATATATGTCATTGCGGGAATGCTACCAGCAGATATATTGGCTACTGAGCTACAGAGGACCTACGATTCCAAAATTCGGGAACCCTGGTTTTCAGTGAAAGATGTCAAGCTGGGTGAAAAGCAGCGCAGCACAGGTGCATGGCAAGAGAGATGAAACCAGTCTACAAAGGGGTGGTGGACCTACCGACTTTTACCCGATATTCGTAAATGGGTAGAACGTAACTACGGAGAAGTAGATTTTTACTTAAGTCAGCTCCTAACTGGACATGGCTGCTTTCAATCATATCTATACAGGTTTGGTCTGAAGGAATCCCCGTTCTGCTTAAATTGCGGAGCGGTTAGGGAAGATGCACAGCATGTTTTTTTTTCAGTGCCAACACTTCAGAACAGAGCGCAGAGAACTAGAGGATAAAATTGGAGAGACACCAACTCCTGAAAACATCGTATACCATATGCTAACATCAAGTATAATACGGGATGCGGTGAAACAGGCTGCGGAAAAAATAATGAAGGAACTTCGACGGTTGGAAAGGGTCAGAGAGAGCATTAATGAAAATCAAACCCAGACGACATCTCTAATACAACAAAGAACAGTAAATACTGTACCCAATGTCAAACCAGCAAATGGAGAAAGAAGAGCATAAAGTGCTTACCAGCCCCGCGAAGTAGTACTTAACGGCAGTTCCGCGGGAGAGTGGTAGAAAAGTGCAGGGTGTGGGTTAGTACGTAGGCACATCCCCGAAATCGAGTACTTGGGTTTTACGAATCATGCATGCTGACAGCCCGGGCTATTAGTATCTTTCGAAGATTATCACATCCCTGGACGCAACAAAAAAAAAAAAAAAAGTATCGCTGTCGACTCCTAAACCGTGCAATGCTAACAGACATTCCTGAGTGGTGTCACGCAGTGCACGTATTGCAGAAGCACCTTCAATTGAAACTGTCGGTTGTGACATCAATTTGTTGAGTACAGCTGCGGCTAACAGACGTTTGTTTTCAAATCTGTCCTTTATGATTTTCCATGCTGCCTCATAGTTTGCTTCTTTTGGTGGTAATATGTGTCGTCGTCGTAATAATTTTTCTGAATCACCGATCAAACTTGTTTTTAAGAAAAATATCTTTTAGCAATTTCGATTGGTTGCTTGTTTACTACTTCGACAAAAATATCGTGAAACTGTTGCCATTTCATGTAATCTCCGTTGAACGTAGGCAGAACAATGTTTGGCAATTTTAAATCAGTTGAATTCCTCTCAATTGATGATTGTTGTTGAACTTGATTAGACAGCTCATACAGCTCAATGAGTTTCTGCTGAGTCTGATCTTCAAGGTTAAAAAATTGTTGAACATTGTATCCATTGAGTGTGGGGTCTACTGATTGCTCATAAATTTGATTATGCAACTGCAGTATTTCATCCCAATGCCGCTCTATAGTTCTTATTTTGATGTAATAGAATTCGCTGGATCTATCAGCTGTTTTATCTGCTGTTCCCAGGAAAGTTCTGTTTAGCGTTTCCTCTGCCGCTTGTTGCCTTTGAATTAAGCCTGAAATGTGGTTATTCTGTAATGCTTGGCGAAAGAGGGTAGCTGGTTTGTTTAAAATTGAATCATTAACTTGATGATCTGTATTCGAAGGATAACTGATACCTGAGTCTTCATTATCAATGTGTGGATTAGTGTGAGTGTTTGTGGGAAGTTCAGGTTCTTGTAATTGTGGACTGATATGCTTGCCGTAGTGTGTCATAATATCCATCGATAAAATAACCATGTGCTAATTGATCTCCCAATTGTTCACGAATGACGTTGTCAGTTGCCCAAAGTCGGTCAAGCTCCTTGAGATGCGCAGTGAAAAGCTCTCGTGTGCTTCGGTGATGGGCTTCCTTTCCTAGATTGTACTTGATACGTTGTATATCGGCGCCCATGTCCCTTTGTCAAGATGCTAATTCTTCCAATCCCAATGTCATGATGTAATTGATATACTGGCACCAATGTTAGCCTTGGCACTAGCTGATTAATTTTTAATACCAGTGTAGGCCTTGATAAACGCCCTTGAAGTTTATATGAAACTGAAATCACCAGTGTTTAGCCCTGGCGAACGTTCTTGTTATTTTGTGAATGCCAAATGCTCCTTACCACTGGCGGTGGAAGAAAGTTAGCAATCCCATCGAGGTCACCAAAATTTATACAGTGCATTTACTGTATATTGTTAATAGACAACGGTTTTGTACTGTCACTATTGGAGGTATTTCCAGTACACACAAGAACACCAGAATTGAGACAAGTTGGCAGCCTTCCAAGCAGACTCACTTGGAAAATGAACAGTCTTGGTTAGCTGTCCAATGCTGTTCAATGTTTATTGGGCTATATTTATACAAGAAATTTGCTTACTCTAACAACAATACAAAAAATATACAATGCGAAGAATTTGCTTACTTTAGTATAGTTCTTATCTTATTGAAATATTATTAATTAATATGGCATATAAAAATTAATAAGTGCGAATGTGCAAATTTGCTTATTCTGCAAATACGATTGTTTGCATATAATAAAGTGTTATGTTATGTTGCATCCACATTTGGGTTGAACTTAGTTCAATATCAGACAAGTGGGTAATCCAATTCAATGTCGGGCGACTGGCAATTGGATGCCGGCGCACTGTGAATACTGACCGTACTCAACAACAACTGTACAACTTAAAATGGTTTCATACAAAATTGATGGAACAACCCTTATATTTGAGAATTTTATTCTCGTTGAAAAAGTTTTCATTGTTTTTTGCTCTCCATGCGATATCTAAGTAACTTTATTATCTGTGCTTTCATAATTTCACAATTTGATATTTGATATTTGATATTTGTTATTTATATTTGATATTTGATATTAGATTTTTGATAATTGATAATTGATATTTGATATTTGATATCTGATATTTTATATTTGATATTTCATGTTTGATACTTGATATTTGATATTTAATATTTGATATTTGATATTTGATGTTTGATACTTGATAATTGATAATTGATATTTGATATTTGATATTTGATATTTGATATTTGATATTGATATTGATGATAGTTTTTATGAAACCAAATTGGCTATATTTTCAGAAATATTTTCTTGGTCTAGGGATGTAATCGTTAGCAATCAAAAGTAACTATCACGATTGGTTGTGTTGCTAATAAAAGTTTAAATTACAAATTGTTCAATAAAATGTAAAATAAAAACATAGAATATTGTATACTTAAATATGTAAACAAACACACTTATGATAAATCTCTCATGAGACAAAATTGCATATGTCAAAATTTAACATAAAAGAAAGACATTTTTACACAAAATAAATCATCAATTTTATAACGCGATTGTTCATAACTCACATAAAAAAAAATATACAAAATATTTGAAATGTCTGCTGAACTCCTTACTGATGTCTTGGTGCAATTCAGGAGAGACTTCGCCAACTTTAAGAAAACGGGCGAATCCCGTCGCACTAAAAATTATCTCTCTACAAGACTTTCGTTGTTGGAAGAGAATCTACCAGCAGCACAACGGCACTACGAAGCAGGCAGGAGCGTTGAAAAACTGGAAGAAAAGAAAAAGCTGGAATTAATTTCAATTATGGAACAAACTCTAAAAATTTACCTTGAGTTCAGTAGTGAATTGCTTGATGGGTTGGATAGGTATTCTGGTGCGCAAACTTCTCTTTTAGACTCAACGTTGGCTACAAATATTCCTCACAGCAAAGATATACGTCTCCCTAAAATTAATATCCCTGAGTTCTCTGGGTGTTACACGAAGTGGCGCTCGTTTCATGATATTTTTGTATCGCTCATTCATTGCAACACGTCTCTCGGAGGCATCCAGAAGCTCCACTACCTAAAGTCAAGTCTCACAGGTGAAGCGGCGAGACTTCTGCAACATTTGGCACTAGACGCAGGGAATTATGAGAAAGCATGGAAACTTTTGAAGGCAAGGTATGACCACAAACGTGTTATAGTGAGCTCACAGCTGCAACTCTTCTTCAAACAAGTGACACAAACGAAGGAAACAGCGGAAGCTCTTAAATCACTCATGGACACTTCTTTGGAGAGTATCTACGCATTCAAAAATCTTGAGATACCAGTGGATTCGTGGGACGTCATCATCATTTATGTGATGGTATAATAGCTGCCGACCTCAACGCAACAACTATGGGAAGAAAAACTGGGCAACAGCAAGGATCATCCTACGTTGAAGGACTCCACCGAGTTTTTAGAGACACGCTTCCGGACACTTGAAGCTGTAGCACAAAAAGGTGCAGCTGGGCCTATCACCAAGCACTGTCCGAAATCGCAACCAGCAGCAAGGACATACTACACTGTAACAAATTTTAATCAATTCCAGAGTAAGGTATGCAACAACGGGCAACGCTCGTTAAGAAAATGTAAGCGATTTCTGGGGATGGACGTAACGAGGAGGCAACAGACTGTTCGGCAAACAAAGGTCTGCGACAACTGTCTGGCTTACAGTCGTACTACCCGAAACTGTCCAAGTAATAAAAATTGTTACTTCTGTCATCAAAGGCACCACTCTTTACTACACATCAATTTTTCAAACAACACAGACACAATTCCATAAATTCAACAACATAACAAACAACACAAAGAGACACAAATGAACCCAAATGCAGCCTCCTTTAATCCCACGCAAGGAGACCATCCCTCTGGATCCGGACAAGTTCGAAACACCTTTCACACTTCACACACATACCAGTATAATTCAAAGGTTTTGTTAGCAACTGCGGTTGTGAGGGTATTATCAGCCAATGGTAGGTACGTTGAACTTCGCGCACTAATCGCCCCAGGCTACGAGTCTGCTAATCAAATCTTTAAGCTGCCAAAGCAAAACACATTCGCACAGATACTACCAACAAATACGTGGATCTAAAATTCGCGTCTCTACGTTCGGCGTCGGCCTTTGTCTTCAAGTCGTTGACTGGCCTTCTTCCGGCCCACCAAACAACAATTTACGAGTGCAGGCACTTAAAGAATCTGGAATTAGCAGATCCTCTTTCCATATTCCGGCACCCATCGATTTGCTGCCTGGCAACCATGTTAACGCAGACATAATCATGCCGGATATCGTTCGGAGTACCGAACCCGGTATGCCCAAAAGACAAAATTAGGTTGGGTATTTTTGGGAAAGGTCTCGGAGACACATTTAAAACTCCGGACCTTCACTGAAAATGTAAGTCCCGACAAGACTTTAAGAAAGTTCTGGGAAATCGAAGAGCTACCGTTTCCCGCTCAAGCCTCAAAGGAGGACATCGAGTGCGAAAGGCACTTTCTAGCAAACACCACCAGACGAGCTGACGGCCGCTATGAAGTGGCATTACCTTTCAAGATAGGGAAACATTCAGTAGTTCGTGGATCTCCGCAGAGAATAAACGTATTCGGCTTTCTTAGGGTGAAAAATACAGTGACCTAGTGTTCACACGTAAGACAATTGGTCGATATCTTAGTATTAGACTCGGTAGCCTAGCACTTTGCGGCGCCGATCATCAAATTGTGGGATACGAGTTCGATCCCTGGAAAAACTTCTCATTTTTTGTTTTTTTTTGATTTGTTTTAATTAGTGAAAAATAAAAACAAAAATCTAATAAAATCACGTGATGGATGGTGGAGAGCGCTCCGATCTTCCCATAACGGGAGTTGCGAAAGGCAACAATGCTGTTGCCGGTGCCGTGGCAAAAGCTATACAGAGGAGGAGGAGGTTAAGAACCACTCCTAATTCAATAAAAATTAAAATGGGTGCAGCCTTGGCATCAGAAACAACACAAACAATACAGCAACGTAAGAGAAAATCAGATGATGCGTTGATGCACATCACTGATGAAGTGCAGTATGTGGGGGACAACAACAACTTTGCCTCTTTAGCTGCGTCTGAATCGGAAGATGAGGATGAACAAATAAAAGACATAAACAGCAGCATTCAAGAGCTGAAAAAGAAAGTGCTTGCAATTAAGCAAAGACAAACTGCACGCAGGCAGAGGGAGCAATCCGAAGTGGAGGGCTCCCAACAACAAAAAGAGCAGAAACAACCACTGCAGCAAAAACAAGATCAGCAGCAGCAGAAACAACAACTGCAGCAAACAAAACAGCAGCAGCAGAAACAACGGCAGCAGCAGAAACAACAGCAGCAGCAGAAACAGCAACAACAACAACAGCAGCAGAAGAAGGAAAAGGTATCTCCCATCAACACTTATAAATTAGAGGTAAATGCAACCAAGGACCTATGTAAGTTGGTCATTGGTAATAACTTTAATATTAAGAGATTGGGGAACGATCGCCATGCCATCCACTGTAAAACAGTGGAGGGCTATGCGAAAGTGAAAGAGCTCCTAAAAGAAACGACGGCGGAGCACTACTCATTCACACCGAAGTGTGAAAAGCGGCAATCGATGCTGCTGAAGGGGTTGGAACCGTCTTCTGATCCTGAGGAGATCCTGGCACTGCTCAAAGAGAAGGAGTGCGAAGGACTCAAATTTGTGGGGGTAAAGCCATTTACCACAGCTAGAGCCAGACGGTAGAAACGGGGTCTGCCGTTCTTCCTGGTGCAGATCAGTCCCGAAAGCCGTCTGGATAGTCTAAGGAGCATCAATGTCCTAGACTACCAGGTGGTTCACTGGGAGAAATTAAAAGGAGCGAAGGCGTTATACAATGCGTTCGCTGCCAGAGGTTCGGGCACGCCGCGTCGAACTGCCAAATGCAGCCTCGATGCGTGAAGTGCGCAAGGAACCACAGTTCCGAGGAGTGTGCTCTGGGTAGGGACGGAGCATCCGATAGGATGCAGCTCTCGTGCGTGCTATGTGGAAACGTGGGGCACACCGCAAACTATCGGGGTTGTCCTAATTTCGCCGACATTAAAAAGCAAAACTGGCTCGGCAACAGAAGGTGGAGTTCAAACGTTCACCTGTAAGGTTTCAAACTCCAGCCGTCACGTCCCAAATCTCCTACGCCCAAATGGTGGCAGGTGGGGGGACTCCGGCACAGCAAGCGGCTGTTGCTTCTCCGGCGCCAATGCCGAGAACAACAGAAGCTGCACCTAACATGCTGGCCATCTTGCTCGCAATCCAAGGGCAGATGGCTCAGCTACAACAGCAGGTGCAAGAACAGGCCAAGCGGGTGGACCAGATCTACGCACTGTTGCCGGGCCTAACGCAACACATGTCGTAATGGGTACGCACATGGTGGAGCAAACTTTGAAGGTCCTTGCGGTGAATGTAAATTCACTGATTAGGATCGAACGAAGAGCCGCGATGTTTAAATTGCTACAAGACCCAACTCCTGATGTGCTTTTCGCTAGCGAAACCAAGCTAACCGATTAGCACAAACTGGAGTACAATAATTATATTGTTAGATGAAGAAACCGCCCCAGATCCAAACGTGGAGGGGGTGTCGCGATCTTCATTAAATGAGGTATAAAATTTCACAGAGTGTACAAGAGAGTGTTGCGCAGGTTCCTGGTGTTGGAGGCAGTCATCATTTACATCCCGCTCCGCAGTGGAAAGCGGCTGTACTTGGCCTCTGTTTATGCACCTGAGGCCTCACAATCCACTTTATTTATAATAGAGCTCGACACGCTTTTTCGACTTCTGTGGCTGGAATCGGGGGGGAATAATTTTATAATCGTCGGGGACTTCAACGCTAGACACAGAGATTGGGGAAATAATTCGCCAAATACTAGAGGGAACCTACTACTCGATAGGTGGGGTCAGCACGATGCCATGTATAGACTCGGTCTTAAAGCGACGGATAACCCGTCGTTTCCCAGAGGCGGGTCTTATTTGGATCTATTACTGTACGACGAACGTATACGACTGACAGGTACGAATTTACAAATGCTTAGCTGTCTGCGCACATTCGTGTATGACAGCGACCATTGCGGTTTTAGCACCGAAATCACAGTTCCCAACGAAATTGCGGAATTGGAGAAGTTTGTCCGAAGATACTCTTACAACTACAGTAAGACTCGATGGACATGCTTCTCCGCAACCTTGACAAGAGCACTCTCCTCGAACACGCTCCATCCACCGTCCAATAGGAATTTATCATACGAGGAGATCGATAAGTACCTTAAACGAATGGACGAGACAATAAAATAAACTATGGATACTACAATACCACGGTATAAAAAAACGACTAAAGAAGATCTGTTCCGCAATCCTACTATTGACGCACTGCACTGACAGAAAAGTAGACTTCTGACAAGACTAAAACTTATACAGACAGTTTACAGACAGACAAGACCCAGAGATTAGGACACTGAAGTCGTCGATTAAAAATATTCAAACGTTAATCAAAGAGCATTAAAGAATAGCTGTAAGTTTGTATTGGAACAATAAGGTACGGGCTGTAAACACCAGCAACCCGAATATGTTCCCGCAAACAAATAAACTATTTCGGAGAAAAAATCAAAACGACCTTCAGTGTCTTAAAATAGCCCGGATAATAGACAACGAACGATTACTAACAATAGCAGGCATTGATACAAATGAGGTCGCTGATGATGACGACTTCTTTGTGATCAAGGATCCACAAGAGAAGGTTTAGGCCATAGGGGCGACTTTCCAGGAAGTATACAAGGCCAATGAGATCATTGGCCCTAATTATGACCTGGACAATCGCGTCTTGGTGCACAACTTCCATATTCGAAATGAAGTAGAGAACTGGCGATCCGAGGGCTCTGGTTTCACCCGGTTCAGCGATGAAAATATGGGAAATAATGTCATTGCCAGAGAAGGTGACCTACCCCCGTTCATTTCGAAGGAAGAACTCCATGAGATCTTCGACACAATCAGAAGTAAGAAATCAGTGGGGACCGATGGTATTCCGAACATCGTGCTTCGACATCTTCCTCTAGAAGCGGTGGACATTTATACCACCCTGTTTAATAATGCAATGAATAATGCACATTATCCAGCGCATTGGAAAACGGCGGTGGTTCAACCTATCCCCAAAAAGGGAAAGGATATATCCAACCCGGCGAATCTCCGGTCGATAAGTCTCCTTCCGAATATCAGTAAGGTGTTCGAAAAAGTAATCAATAGAGTCCTGACTAAGTGGGTTGAGGACAGAAATATAGTTCCAGATAATCAATTCGGTTTCAAGGCGGGGCATGACGTCATTCATGCCGCGTCTAAACTGGTTTCCGATATCCAATGGAACAAAGCCAAGAAACAGTGTGCTGGTGTCTGCCTAGTTGACTTGGAGAAGGCTTTCGACACTGTATGGCTAGAAGGTCTTTTCTACAAGCTGGCTAGTCTGGGGATCAGTAAACCACTCCTGTACATTCTTTATAATATGCTAACCAACAGACAGTTCATCGTGAAAAATGGTGATGTGACTTCTGTTGGAATATTTCAAATTAAAAATGGTCTTCAGTAAGGCGCGGTCAATTCGCCGATCCTATTCAACATTTATACAAGCGACTTGATAGGTTCACTTCCCCATACACTTGCGTACGCAGATGACTTGATAGCGTACAGAACAGGTCCAAAAATCGAGGTCATTAATACTCTCTTACAGCGTGACTTCGATAAGATAAGACGATTTTGCGATGACTGGAATCAATCAACTTTCAGAAGTCGGAAACCATTCTTTTTAGGACGCCGTTGTCTGGAGCCTCTAGGGACACCAGAAAAAATTGGCGAAAGTTCTCGATTATTGGACAACACGGACAGCCTCTTGCCTGTCGAAATGTAGTCAGATACCTTGGGATCTGGCTAGATCAGTTTCTGTATTTTAAAAAAAATGTAGATACTGCTCTAGCCAGAGCTAAAGGCGCTTTTGCCCTCACAAAGAGACTGTTTTATAGCAGCCAACTCGATGCGAGGGTAAAGATAATCTGCTACATGGCCCTTATCAGGCCCATGCTGGTATTTGGGTGTCCCGTGTGGTTCAATGTACGAGCAAGCTTAATGGAAAAGATTCGGCTGTTTGAGAGGGCTTGTCTTAGGGCTTGTCTTCGCTTGTACAGAACACCAGAGTCGGAGTACAAAAAATGTTATCCGAATGAGGTCCTTTACAACAGGGCGAAGCTAATACGAGTGGACAACTTCGTAATTAAGCTGACTCGAAGGCACATTGCAAGAGCAATGGCCTCGACGAATAACCTGATATCTACTACCCCAATCACCTTTATCATGAGAGTGTGCGCTCTAACGGCTTCGTTCCACCGGAAGCATTCCTCTACCTTAATCAGATAGGGTTGATCCAGGATAGTTCAGCGGTCCCGTTAATCTTCCATGTCGCTCGGACAGCTGGAGTTAGGCGACTCAACTACAACAGAGACGTCGCACATGGCAGGGTGGATCGTCTCAGGTTCAGTAGAGCGGTGGGGAATCGCGATAAGAGGGATGTCGTTCGGCAGCACCAGCATTTCTGGTGGTTGAATGATGGGGAAGATGTTTCGTCGTCGTTTCCGTCAATTACGGACCAGCCTCACTAATGAGGTTGAGCTGACCAATCTATTTGCTCTGTAAATAGCGATGGCCAGCTTACGTAGGTTTAGGTTAGCATTTAAGAAAGATATGTATATATTAGTATATATAAATCTATATACTAATATATGTACATTATTGTGTATAATGTCTATGTGTGTGTATGTGTGTATTGTGTACGTAGGTTAGCTAGATTAAGGTATATTTTATGTTAGATATTAAGTTTTTATAAAAAGTAAAAAAAAAGTCCATATGCTAAGTTTTTTGATAGCAATTTTTTTTCTTAGCCTTAAGTGTAGAAAATAAATATTCCTTAACAAAATAATAATAAAGTCGAAAGACATAGATGTAAGAATTTAGAGTAGCTTAGAGTGCCTATGTGTTGCCAGTAAGATAGTATAAGATTGTTAAGTAATTTTAAGCTAGCATTTAAGCATTTTTTGTTAGTATGTAAGAGTTATTGATTAATAGAATAAAATGCATTTAAAACTAAACTAGGGAAACATTCAGCCTTGGGGTCAAGTAAGGAAGGAGCTTTACGACGATTTTCATATCTTGAAAGACGTTTCCAGAGAAATGCAGACCTGAAAGAAAGCTACACCGAGTGTATGAGAGAGTACTTAACACTCGAACATATGGAAGAGGTTAATGTTGAGAGGGAGCTTACCTTCACCACACCACACCACTATTTTTTACCACATCATGCTGTTTTAAGGCAGCCAGCTCCACAAAGATCCAACTATCCGATCGGAGCACTGACGGTTCTTGAAGAAATGTATGGCGACGACCTAATTAGTGGAGCTGACACTGTGCTCGAACCAAACGAGAAGAAGTCCGCAAACTACTTTCCTCCGCCGGGTTCAAGTTAAGAAAGTGGACAAGCAACACAAGAGCCTTACTTGAAGACATACCACTACAACACCGCAAAATGGACTACCAACTTCCATTTGAATCATCAGTGCATGTCAAAACCTTGGGCATAAAATGGTTTCCAGCTAAGGATTGCTTCTCATTTCAGGTAACCCATCTAAGCATAGAAAAACGACCAAAAGAGTCATCCTCTCATCCAGCCATCTATGGTCGAAATTTCTCACAGCATTGTCTTCTTCTTCTTGCTCATAGAAGTTCACGCTCTGAAGACGAGGCAGCACGTCGACATCTCGTATCAGATCGAAAAATCACTGAAAGAGGGAGGTCACAACTTTGTATTTTCAGCAAAAGTGGCGCTCGTCCACTGCAACAGCAAAAACTAACATCACCGTCTACAAATCATTAACAAAACAAGCGGCATGTCCTTCTTAACTGACAGCGGAGTAGATATTTCAGTTCTACCCAAGAAGTAAGCCGATATTAAAACACCTGCCTCAAACTTCGTTCACAACTGAATATGCAAATGTTATGTGTGAACTGTCTCTGCTGAACGCAGAAACTGTTCTTATTTATTAATTTGAGACAGTGTTTCTCAAACGCTTTGAGTACGCGGCCTTTTTGTTAGTAAAATCATTTTGACGATCTCCACATTACAATGTGTCTGTTATTAAAAAAGCTACATACATTGAACCCCTTCCAAATCCGGTCTAATAACACAAGATTTTACTTATTCGCGATGAAATTTTTTCCCGTGTTGCCAAAAAAAAATTGTAGCAGGCAGTAACACAGCGTTTTTTGAATTCTAAAGTGCGCATCAAAATTGTCATTTAATTTTATTCAACTGAGAGTAGTTGTTTATCATTATTAAGTGTTTTGTTTTCTTGTTTACGAGTGATTATGGACACGATTCTCAAAAGACCGTTGCAGCCTTACACATCCGGTGCAAGTGGAAGTGGAGGAAGCAACGAAACAATGAAAAAGTAGACTTAATGACGAAAATTATCTTAAATGTGGTTTCATAGTTTTAAATAACAAGTTTCAATGTGTTATTTGTTGTGTAATTTTATCTGGTGAAAGCATGAAACCATCAAAGTTTATGCGATATCTCTCAGCTAAACATTCCAAAGAAGCAGATAAGCCGTTACAGTTTTTCGAACAAAAATTGAAATCCCTTAACCAAAAACAAAGTACTGTGATTCAGGTAAGAAAAATAAATCTTATTTGAATGCCCTTTATTATTTGTGGATCAAAAATAATATTCGTTTTTGTTTGAACGTAATCGCGATCTAAATACATACATACGAGTATGTACATAGGTATAAGGATATGTACTAACCGGCTTAACTTCGCGAGAAATATACCTATGCTTTCTTTCATAGTTGATCTATTTTGCTGCATATGTAAATATGTTTTTGATTTACTGTTTTGCTTGCCTGATATATCATTTTTGTTTTAACAATTGTTTTAGTTATCGAGTGCCAATAAGAAAGCGTTGTTAGCAAGCTATCAAGTACCATACCGAGTCGCCAAAGCAGGGAAACCTCAAACAATTTCTAAGAATCTTATTTTGCTTGCGGCCCTGGATATGGTTGAATTTATTTTGGGCAAGCAGGATGCAGATAAGTTTTAAAATATACCACTTTCTGACAAAACAATTGAGCGGAGAATAAGTGACATGCCCGCTGACATTCGAAAACAATTAATCGAAAAATTAAAGAAGAGTCCACATCTTTGAACTGGATGAATCTACTGATGTTTCAGACTATGCACAGTTTGTGGTATTTGTTCGTTTTGAAGCAGAGGCAAACATTGAAGAAGAAATTTTATTTTGCAAACTGCTTCCTGCTAAAAGATACTACTGGCTATTGTTTGTACGACATGTTTTTAGAAAGCTGTCGCGACTACGAGATTGATTGGACAAAAAGTTTCGCTATTTATAGCTAAAGCCTTGACGAGCAAAAAGTGGATTCGTTGCAAAATTAAAATGAATAATGCCAAACGTTTCATGGACACACTGCTTTCTTCATCGACAAGTTCTTGCATCCAAGATTTTACCTTCTGATTTAAATGATGTGCTTAGATGTGATCAGAGTTGCGAACTCTATTAAAGGCAAGGCCCTGCAAAGTCGGCTGTTTAGCATCATATGTGATGAAATGCGTTCACTCCATCAAAATTTCCTTTATCACATAGACGTAAGATGGCTATTAAAAGGAATCACACAGCAGCACCCGAAGTGGATGGTATTGGTTCTTCTCCGCTGGCACTGAGACTGCTCAGGCTAAAACTCGCAGCAATGGCTTCACCCATTTCAGTTGAATGAATTTCAATTAATGCCCCATTTTCTTCACGAATGTAGTGTGGAATATCCAAATTGTCGTCACTATCCAAATCTTCACCCTCGTTGCCAGTCTCATCGTCGGTCTGAACTGAATTCATTAGATCCTCGATTTCGGCGTCCAACATTTTTGATAGATTGTATATCTTACGGTGTGACATGGCTAAAAATAACATATAAAAATAATGCAAATTTCGCAGAAACAATACCGAAAAAGACAATCGAAAAAAGTTCACCGCGCTGGCCCTGCCTTTCTAAAGGCGGGCTCAATGAATGGTCAAAATGACCTGAGTAAATGCAATACACCATAATCAAAATGCAATACACCATTCGAAGCGCCGCAATTTTCTTACTCACCGATAATTTATTCAACTCGATTCTATCAAAATTACTGGTACTATATATATCGAAAATTTAAAATCAGGTTCTGAACAAAATAATTATCATCAACTTCTTTCAGCAAATTTAAACTTTGAATTCAAATAACTGCCTAAAGAAGCCTGCTACAGAAATCGTCTCGTCTATAGGCGGTGTGGGAGTGGAGTGTACATAACACCTTCCTTATTGAAAAATAGAAAATGGCAAATGTTGGGATTAATGCTCGATTGTCTGTAGGGATTTTAATTTCAATCTCAGGACTCTCATCAATACAACGAAATTAGCAAATTAGAAATTAGTCTTGCACGCAATCGATCACGGTAGGCAGCAATGAGAAATCATGTCCTCATCGAGAGCACACAAATGCAGACATTATCATAATGATTGTAATATAAAAAAAAATACCAGCTTTAAAAATATCAATTAATTTAAATGGGACTTTTGATCAAAAACTTGTTTGTTTTTGGATTTATTAAAAAGTGGACATGGTAGTATTGTGATTTAAGGTTTCGATGTGATTATGGCATGTGTCTGTTTTGCGGCTGTGGTTTCTCCCCCTTTAGTGAGATGACTACCAGAGAGTGTTATTTTTCGAAGGAGCTTTTGGTATGTCTTTTGAACAAATGGTATCCTCGGTTGGATTGATTTTAGAATTCGATGAGTCTTTATCTTTGTTTGAATACGAGTATAAGCTACTATTAGTATTGTACGGTCAGCGATCCTGACCGCTTTGATGTAAAAATTTACTTATTTTTGTAGGAAAATTTACATCAAAAATGGGATTGAGGGTTGCGGATTCTGTGGGTCTTTCCGGGTGTGCTATTTTGTATTTATTTTTACAGCGAGAGGACAGATGACGCAGCGACAGGAGACGACGAATGAACAAAAAGCCAAGCGTGAACAGGAGAAAAAAGAGACTCAAACTGAGCGTTGATTGCTTTTTATACAATTCAATTGGTATGAATTTTAACGAAAGTTAACAATCATTAAATACAATAAATATGGCGGCTCGATATTCGTAGGCGCCAAGTTTAAATATTAACGAAATTTAGTACAATGAAGATTATCGATTCAATTCAAACAATTTACAATTCATGATTATCAATTCAATAAATATCGTTGTTGTGTGTTGTTAATAAAGTGCTCCAAGTATAATGGTTGTCAGTATAAGTATGGTCCATATTGATGTTAGGTGGATTTTAGTGTTGATTGTAAGTAGTAATTCTTTAGGTGCTCTAGGTGAAGTCTTGTTAAAGAAAAGTGTTGATTGATGACTGTTGAATTAATACGGCTACCAGTTGGTGGGTGTAATATAATGCTATCCCAAAAGATATCTACTCTGGAATCGTAAATAATATTACGAAGGCGGGTCAATAAGTCCGTGACTTTTGGATTAAAACACAGATTTTTGATAAAAAAATAATTTTATTTTTCAACGTAGTCTCCCTTGAGCTCTATACACTTTGTCCAATGCTTCTCCAATTTTTTTATCCCTTCCAAAAAAAATGATTTGTCGAGGTCCTCAAAATAGGCCTTTGTTTGCGAGATGACTTCATCATTGGAGTCAAATATTTTTCCACCAAGCCATTTCTTCAGGTTTGGGAATAAGAAGTATTCGCTCGGAGCCAAATCTGGAGAATAGGGTGGATGAGGGAGCAATTCATAGCTCAATTCATGGATTTTTGCCATGACAACTGCACATGTGTTTGTGGTCGACTGTGAGCAAACGCGGCACCCATCTTGCGGAAAGCTTTCTCATGCCCAAGTGATCATTCAAAATTGAAACCACTGAGCCATGCGAGATCCCTACGGCTTCTACAATCTCTCGCACTTTCAATCTTCGGTCGGCCAACACCATATCGTGAATTTTTTCGATTGTTTCGGGTGTAGAGACCTCAACTGGGCGTCCAGGACGTTTGGCATCTTCAGTGCTTGTACGGCCACAACGAAATTCAGTAAACCACTTTTTTACCATTGAAATCGATGGTGCAGAGTCCCCATAGTATTCATCAAGCTTAGCCTTGGTCTCGGTAATGGTTTTTTTTCGCAAGAAATAATGCTTAATAAGCACACGAAATTCACTTTTTTCCATTTTCTCCTCAAATTAGTGAGTAGTCTGATAAAAATAGCTGTCAAACACAAACTAACTGAAGCAGCAAGTTTAAATTTTGACAGGAGTCAACTGACAGATGCCTGTTGACAGGAGCAGTGTTGCTGTTTCAGTAAAGAGGTCAGAAATTCAAAAAGTCACGGACTTATTGACCCGCCCTCGTATTAATATATATGGAACAATTTTGAAAATGTAACAGTGCGGTGCCATATATATTATTTTTATGGACACTACAAGTCGTTTCGACTTCTAAATTATGGATGTCAGTGAGAAGGATAAGTTCGGTTCCAATTGTGATATGGGGTTTGGCTTAAACCCATTAGACAGGTTGTATATTGCAGGATGGTTGTTGATGATATTCGGTACACATTCGGGGAACTTGTTTCGTCTTTCTTCTTTTCCTTTACACAGGTATATGCCTTTTATGAGATCGCATACTTCCTCAACATACATTGTGTCGGATCCATGTATAGCATGGAACGAGTATGTAGATATAAACATGTTTTTTTTATTGAAAGAGGTATAAGGTGGAAAAGGGAATATTTTATTTAGATGTTATAGGAATTTCAATGCTGAACACAATATTTGAAATATTATAATAAACTTATAAACGTAAAATTTCGTAAATTTGATCGTCAGAAGAGAGGTAAATTGATTGTTTCTGCAGAAGATCTCTTATTTCATCTTATTTACTCAATATCTGTATAAAAATAATATATAACTGAGCAAGAGTGACAGCTTTAGCTATGTTCACTAGATGATTATAGAGCAGGTCAATATTGTATTTAAATCCGTGTTCCTATATATACTGGAGGTGTTTCAAGGTCTCTTGGTCTGTTTTTAGTGCACTGTTTATGTTAACATTGTAAACGCTTAATAAAGTTTCTATTATGGTTTGCTGTTCAGTGATGTGGTGAATAATATTGTATTGTCAAATCTTTCTATCATATTTTTATTAATCCCTATCTGTAAGTTGTCTCGATTTTCTAAAGCGTTTTGATTTCAATTCAGTTTTTTAAGTTTCTCATTAATTTCCATTGCATCATATGTGTTCATACTTACAGTTATTGCTTTTATAACTGTACCTAATCCATCTTTTATACCTAGCTTTTGTTCTTTGAATTCAATGTGTGCTATATTTATTGTATCGATATTCATTTGCTCATTTCCCGAAGCTTCTATTGATTTGCGAATTTTCTCAATACATACTTTGTACGTAATTATTTAAGTTTTCAATATGAATCACGTTTTTATATCTTTCTATTAACTTAGTTGGTCCTAAACGAAGAGTCAGTCAAGTCATGTATTTCTATGTTCTGCTCTTGCGTTGTCGCTAACATAAACAGTAATCTAAAATTATCTCTTCTTTTTATTTTGGCATAACTGTGACTCTATTCTTAGTTTTTACTATTTGTTTTTTAAGTTCTGGGGCCATTTTTATCTACACTCTTTGTGGTAAATCATTTCTCCTTCCTTAAGGTCATTGGGGTTTTCCGTATATTTGTTTCTTTGGTCTTAGTCACTATTTGTCTTTTATCTTAAAGTTTTTTTTTAATGGTTTGATTATTGTATGTCAATTTCTTTTCAAAGTCGTAGGTGCGTCCGTAGAAAAGTTCGTATGGTGTGTGGCTTGTGGTGGAATGAATCGAGTTGTTGTATGTAATGATCATTTCATTGATTATGGTATGCCTTCATGGTCCTTTTCTTTATATTTATCTTGAATAATTCTATATACTTCTGTGAAGGTAGAATGCATCCTTTCAACAGGAGCATTACTGCTTGTTTGCTGAAGTGATGTCATGTGAAGATCAATATTAAATTGTTTGCAAAATTCCTGAAAGATATTCGATGTGAATTCTGACCCTTGGTCACTCACAAATTTTCGAGGGATACCGTGTAAGCTAAAAAAATGTTAAATTTGTTTGATTATTACATTAACTATTTCGGGTTTGCAAAGTAAATGCTGCGCCAAATTTCGAAAATTTATCAATTATAATGAGAATACTTTTGTGGTTGATACTGTGTTCGTCTATATGTACAATACCTAAAGGTTTTATGGGTGTTTCGGTTTTTTCAAAAGCTATTGCAGTAGTACTACTCAAATTCCTACATCTCCCCATTAAAGTACATTGTTTTTTTTGTTTTTTTTTATGCATTTTTATTTAATTAAATTTAATAAATCTTAAATGCTATACAAAAAACGCTTAAAGATTAGCTTAATTCACTAAAAATTATCTTATTCTAACTTACTGGCCCCATGCGGACACTCTAAGTTAAACCTAACAATTCAATTTTGTTGCAAGCCAAGTTGTTTGATCCACTTGGCTGGATTTCGCCATGCGTGATCAAAGCCAAATTAACTATGCAACAACTGTGGGGAGGAGGAACAGAATGGGACCAACCAGTGCTTGAGGACATACAAATCCAATGGAAGACTCTACGTAACGATCTTCTAGTACCGGAGCAATTACAGATTCCTAGGTGGATCCACAGTTACATAAGCTGCAGAATCATCAATCGCATGGATTTAGCGACGCATCGATCAAAGCATATGGAGCGGCTGTGTACATCCGCGTGTGGGATGAACAAGGACACACGCAGATGCATCCTCTGATGTCGAAGACGAAGGTAGCTCCACTCAAAATAGTAAGTTTTCCGCGTCTCGAACTCTGTGGGGCAGTTCTGCTGGCGACATTGAAGGATCACACAGCAAAGGTCTTCAACGTACCACGTCAGCATTGGTATGCGTGGTCAGATTCCACCATAACACTTCGGGCTTCATCTTCCAGCTAGACTACATTCGTTAGCAACAGAGTCTCCGAAATCTAACGACTTACAGATTCGCAGTTATGGAAAAATATACCAACAAAACATAATCCAGCCGATCTGGCATCGCAAGGACTTTTGCCATCGGAACTAAGGGGCAATGACTTATGGTGGAATGGCCCAGCCTTAATGAGAGACCAGTGTAACTTTTCAGTCCCAGAGCGACCAACAAGTATCAACATGGAAAAGGAAAGACGAACAATAAAGACTCATGTCGCCACAACACAAACACAGACACAACATAGCATAGTAGGAGAAATTATCACAAATTCTCCAGACTGCACACGATATTACACGTGTTGGCTTACTGCCAACGATTAATTTCCAACTGCAGGTCAGGTTTCCAAAAATCTGGCCGTTTGCAACCAGAAGAGTTGAACACCGCATCACAGATGGCAATAAGATCAGTGCAAAAGGACATGTTTCCTGAGGACTTAACAAAACTGCACGACAGTCCAAAGGCAACACCAGAATTTAAGTCATTGAATCCCTTCATAGATGCAGATGGAATTCTTCGCGTGGGGGGAAGGCTTCAAAACTCGAACTTGACATATAAACAAAAACACCCAATTATCCTAAAGTCGAACTACCATTTCACCAAAACTCTATTGAAAGACGCACACGAAAAAACGCAACACGATGGTATCCAGCAAATGACAGCATATATTCGGACAAGGTATTGGATCATCCAAATAAAACAGTGTGTAAAGCAGACCATTCACCAATGCGTCAAGTGTTTCAAACACAAGGCCAAAGCGATGACGCAACTTATGGCGAGTCTACCAGCACAACGGGTTCGGATAGCAAGACCATTTACGAACACAGGGGTCGACTCTGCTGGACCAATCGAAATAAAAAGAAATAAAAACGTGGAAGGGAAAAGGTGCAAAAACACTAAGAGGCTACCTTGCAATTTTTATATGCCTCGCAACAAAGGCAATTCATTTGGAGGCAGTGAGTGATCTCACTACACAAGCCTTTCTAGCAGCCTTAAGACGTTTCACGGCACGAAGGGGCATCTGTAGTGAAATGTTTAGTGATTGTGGCACAAACTTCGTCGGGGCTTTTACGAAGCTAAAAAAATGGATGAAAGACGCGAAGAACGAATGGAAAGAAATCGCAGACACCCTCAGCAACCAAGGTACGAAGTGGAACTTCATTCCCCCAGCTTCCCAACACTTCGGTGGACTTTGGGAAGCAGGAGTAAAATCTGTTAAGCATCACTTAAAAAGAGTTGGAAGAGACCGGAAGTTAACATTCGAATTCACCACGCTCCTTACGCAAATAGAAGCATGCCTGAATTCAAGGCCTCTGTCTTCTCTCTCCGACAACCCAGAAGACCTAGAGGTGATCACTCCCGCGCACTTTCTAACCGGCGAAACACTAAACGCGATTCCTAGTGAGAACACATTGACAAAAAACATCAACACCATCGAGAGATGGAAAAAGGTTCAAGCTCTAACAGAAAGCTTCTGGCTGAAATGGAGCAGTGAATATTTAGCGCGTCTACAACAGCGCCCAAAATGGACGAGGTCAAAAGAAGAACCCAAGGTGGGCGATCTGGTTCTCCTTAAAGACGAACGGTTGCCAGCGACACAGTGGATGCTCGCGTGAATAACCGAGTTGCATCCATGAAACGATGGACCCGTTCGAGTCGTCACTCTGAGAACAAAAACATCCACATTGAAAAAGCCAATCACAAAACTATGTTACCTACCAACGAACAAAACCACACAAGAACAGCAAACATTTATAAATAAAATCACAACACTCAGGAAACAAACAAATAAACAATAGGCACAAATCATCTCATCACAATAGTCCAAACATTCATCTTATAAATAAACCAAACACATACAGTCCATTAACAATTAAACAATCAACCAACAATTTTTCAAACATTAAATAAATAAAGCAATTGTCAAAATAAAAATCAAAATATCTCATACAATTTCCCTCGCACACCACACACACACACACGCACACCATACATATATCAGTCAATCAAAACACAATTCACTCATCAAGAAAAGGCTAATATACTACAAAAAACATAATAAATACATTAACTACAAGCATCACACACCTCACCCATAAAAATATATATTTCACACACAATAATTCTAAAAAGAAATAAATAAATAAATAAAAATTAAAAATAAATAAATAAATAAACAATTTTCTCAACACACAAGCAAAACAAATGCACAACACATCACACCAAATAAAATAGATTATTTTATTAATCTACAATAAAATATTAAAACGTCACTAACCTGAATTTAAACATACATACACGAACATAAACGAACACAACATAAACTTTATAAAGTAAAGAAATTCCCGCACAAAAAATTAAATTTAAACAAACAAAATCCAGCACGACTGCCATTATTGTTTACGCACAACTGATCAATGAATAGACATCATAATTTAATCACGTACTCTTCTTCAAATACGCAATTAAAGAAAGTAGTGCACAGAGGACAACACTATGCAATCGAAACTAATGGCAAAACATCAGCATACGCATTCAGCCATTTAAGAATAGGGGTACTCTTTCCACTTTTGTGTCTCAAAGCGTTTTGTATTGTCTGTCCTTTTTGCAAAACATTCAAAAAAGTTGTAGGAGATGATCGAGGCAAAGGGTGTTCAAGTACAAACCTGAAAATAATTGCGAACTTTGTTCACGGCGGGGAGAATATTGCTGATAGAAGTTTAAACTAAAAATTGTTCAATAAAATGTGAAATAAGAACATAGAATATTGTACACTTTAATACGAGTATGTAAACAAACACACTTATGATAAATCTCTCATGAGACCAAATTGCATATGTCAAAATTTAATATAAAAGGAAGACATTTTTACACAAAATAAATCATCAATTTTATAACGTTGAAGCAAACAGTTGGTATTTTATTTAAAGTTATTTTTCCATACACAGTTCTGTGCACAGTTTTTAAGACATTACATGTTTTAATCTAATAAATCAGTTGATACTCTACGACTCATAATTCAATTAAGTACAACACGGTTAAACAAAATAACCAGCGCCGAACAGGTTGTGTTGATGGAGGAAACCCCAGAAGTTGCCAGAAGAATGTTGGCAAAGTCAGATCTGGAAAACAAGTGGGAAAAAATTGCAGTGCAGACAGTCTGGGTTCGATTCCTGGCTGGGTCACCAACAGTTTTTCAAATCGCCATCACCCTTTCGGCGGGCAATGGCAAACTCCCGAAAGTAAAATTGCCTACGAAAAAGCTTCTAAGGAGTGGCGTTCGGACTCGGCGATAAACCGTAGGCCCCGCTCAGATGTGACTAAAATGACAACATGAGCAACACAAATGAGTGTCAAGAAGCAAGACCATGGCCCATTCCGGGCTGTCAGCGCCACAGTGTTTTTTTTTTGTTTTTTTTTTGTAACTGTAGCAGTAAGTAAGCAGTAAGCCGCCTCATGAACTTTCCTGTGTTTGTTGATCCGCCGGGAGTGGAATTTGGTATTGTAGAAGTACCGAATTTTAAAGGGACAGAAGACGAAGAAGTAGTAGAAGAAAATACTGTCTTAGTGCTGTTACCGAAAAGAAGTCCCCAAAAATCGGCAAACAGGGACAACATGAAGAAAAAGAGACATGGGCTTTCAGAAAAGTAGACTTAAAATCAAAAAATATTTTTTAATAAATGGTAAGCCACATGGATGGCTTGGATACAAAATTGGAAAGCATTGAAGAAAGTCTGAAAAATATGGAATATAATTCAAAGAAAATGTCTAATTTAAAAAAAGAAAAAAAAAGTGAAGCGCTAAAAATTCAAAAAGATAAGTTGCTTCTTTATAAAGCAAATATAAGAAAGAAAAATAAGCGACAGAAAAATGAAAATAAAACTAAACACCAACTACTAGAAATCGAGCAAAGCAAATTAAACATACTTTAGTCCTTGTGGACCAACTTGATGTATTTTATAATGTTGAAAACGGATTCAAGTGCATTTTTGTGATTTATTTTTAAGTTATTTTTATCTGACTTTATTTTAAATTATTCCTTATCAATACAGACAATGAAGTACAAAATATCTTTGTTGTTCAATGAGTTTTTCTTCTTTATTCCACTTTTATTCGTTTCGTATATATCTTGCAATGGAGTCTCTAATTCGACCGCCTTCAGCAAATTTCGGGCTTGCAGGATCAGTTTCCATATCACGGCTTAGAAGAACGTTATCGTTTTCTTCATCAAAGTCTTCAGGGTTTTCCAATCCATACTTTATACAAACATTTTGAAGAGCTGCGCAGACGTTTATTATTTGAGTTGCTTTTTTTGTGATATCATGCTGTTGTCTTGCTTGTAATAGGCATCGAAACCTTCTTTTCAAAACTCCTAGAGTCCGCTCAATTATATTTCGACCCTGCGCATGCTTTTTATTAAAGGTAGCTTGGAAAGTATTTTCTTCAGTGTCTCTGTACGGCGTAATCAAGAACGGTGATAAAGGATATCCACTGTCACCAAGAATTCGAAAGTTAGTTCTTCCATTACGATAGTCACTATCTAACTTGAATTTTACCTGTGACACATTCCAAATGCTTGCATCATGCGCCCCCCTGGATGTTTTGCAAATTGAGCTGATAACATGAAATGAAACTTATCAGCATGGCATTAATACTTCAATATAATAACCCTTTCAATTGTAATATACATGCCGAAGATCCTTTTTGGGTCCGATAATTTTAACATGCGTCCCATCTATACCACCAACTATATTTGGAACTCCACTTTTTTTCGAAAAAGTACAAGTATATTTTTGCCCTACGGTTGTATTGAAATTTAACCCATTTCGGGCAAATGTATCTTTCCAAAACACTTAGCAATTCACTGAGAACGATTGATACTGTTGGTAGCGCCATACCAAAGTTGAAGTCATTGCCAACGCTCAGTTGGAGCAGAGAATTTTAAAGCGGCAGCTAGTTTAAACACATTTGGTAGGAATTGCTGGCTTTTGACCGGTTTTAGCATATACTCGATATCAGTTAAAACTTCTATGAGGCTTGTTTGGAAAGGCGAAAGTTTTGAATGAATCTGCAACAAAATGTTATTATCTGCTGTCTGTTAACAATTGTTAACATCACTTCTTACTTATTTTCGTGCAATTCCAATGGATTTGTAGAATCACGTAAAGCCCTCCGAATCTTGACTTGCTCGTTACGCGTTCTTCATCATTCTGTAAAAAACAGTTGCACCGATGACATTTTTTTTTAATTTTTTAAAATATATTAATTTTGCTAAAGTTGTTTGATAAGCTTCAACCAAGATTTTTTAACTGATAGAATATTTGATACATGTAAATTTTTTTGATAGCTGTGATACCAAATTTCCCAACAGAAATATTCACAATAGTTTAAAAATCTTTACAAAATTCACAATTCATCAAAAATGTTGATTGTTAATAACTTCTTCTTATCCTTTTATTAGCCCTTTCCTCGTTATACGAACTTATGCGTAACGAGTTTCCCATTTTTACTGCATCGCTGCTGCTCCGCTTATGGGGTTGGCTAATGTCGCAGACCGCAGAACGCGTCTACATAATGCTCGGTCCTGGATCGCTTCAGTGGTTAACTCCAGACGTTGTTGCGCATTTGCCATCTGAGAAATCCAGGAATTCTTTTTCCGACCTCGTTTTCTTACAGTTGGAGTGACCGTAGTTGATAGTGCCTTTTTAACCGGATTTTCCGCAGATCTTCTTTGAACGTGGCAATACCAACTTATTCTATTCGCCTCAAGCTGTTCGGTTACCGAGTTCTTTATATGTAGACTTCCTCTTATACGCGTAGATCTAATGCAATCGCGTTTAGTGACTCCACTAGACATCCTTAACATTTTCATTTCCGCTGCCGTCATTTTGTTTTTAAACGCTTCGTACATTGTCCAGCACTGTGAACCGTATATAAGAGTTGGTCTAACAACCGTGGTGTAGAGTTTCCCCTTTAATTTAAGTGGAAATTTTCGGTCGCACAAAATTCTCGAATTTTCCCGCCATTTCATCCATCCCACACTCACTCTGTGGTTTACGTCGTCGTCACATTTCGCTTCCATGTTAACGATTGATCCTAAGTACTTAAAGATAGTGCTTTTCGGAAGAACTATTCCGTCTAACATTATATCCGGAACAGGTCGCAACGGATGCGCAAATGGGCACGTCAAATGCTCCGTCTTTGAACGACTTATTTTAAACCCGTTTCTCTCTAGCGCATTTCTCCATGAATCTAAGGCGTTCTGTAAATCTTCGACGTTATCGATAAGTATAACTGCGTCGTCAGCGAAGAGAATTGGCGTTACATTTGCTTCGCGCATGCAGTCTTTTAAAAGATAGTCTAATACTACGTTAAAGAGGAAAGGGCTAAGTACGCTTCCTTGATGCACTCCGACATTAACTGGAAATTCTCTCGTTAGTCCAGCAGAGCTTTTAACCGCAGTTTTCACGTTTCCGTACATGTCTTGTATTATTCTAACATACGTTTCCGGTACGTTTTGAGACTTCAGCGCGGCCCATATGAGATCCCTAGGCACTCGATCGAATGCTTTCTCGAGGTCGATAAATACCATGTGTAAATCCTTAGACGAATCTCGGTGCTTTTCCATTATTATTCGTAGGCTTTGGATAGCGTCCACCGTCGATCTTCCTTCAACAAATCCACACTGGCTATTATCGAGCTTTATTATTTGCCGAACACGTTCGTTTAAGACTCTTTCGACGATTTTCATTGTGTGTGACAGAAGCTTGATTGAACGGTAGTTGTTGCATTCTCGAGTGTCGCCTTTTCCTTTGTATAATGGAACCAAGAAGCTACTTCTCCATTGATTCGGCATAGGTTGTCCACATCTTAATTTATTTAAAAGTTTCGATAGCCAAACGCTGCCGATCCCCTCCATCTTCGACCAAAACTCTGATGGAATGCTGTCTGGTCCCACCGCTTTCCCCCGCTTCATTTTTCCTTATTTCTTATTTCTTCGATTGAAAAGTCCGAAACTTCCTCCTCGAATAGACCAGCTGTCGGCACGATATCACGTGGAAACTGTTTGTTAAGCAACTCCTTGCAGTATTCAAGCCACCGGTCACAAATTTCCTTTTCATTTGTTAATAGGCGACCGTCTGCGTTTTTGATGTATTTCGGCGAGGTTATTTCCATTGAATTTTTTCTCCTCTGTGCAGCGAGCTTAAAAATATTTGGCATTTTAGTACTGTACGACGTTTGAACTTCTTGGATAGCTTGTCTTCTATCCGCCGATCGTGAGGATATTTGTTTCAACTCCTGGTACAGGTTTTCCGCTGCTGCCGCTCGAGTTCGAGCCAGGACTTTCTTTGCGATCTTATTAAGACTCTCGTATTCAAGAGCCAGTCGAGCTTTTTCGATATCGTCGCTCCGATCGCATTTTGTCCACGCTTGGAATGCACTCTTCTTGTCGGCCACAGCTCGTTTGGTTTCGTCATTCCACCACCATGTTTCTTTGCCGACGTAATGGTATTTCGATATAGTCCCCAGATGGGACTTTGCGAGTGTTATGCATTCCTCGTGCATGCTGTTCCACATTTCTTGCGGGCTAAGTGAGTCTGCTATACCATTTATATTTTGAAGTACTTCTTTAGCCAGTACGATAAATCTTGCGCTTCGTTCCTTCGAAAGATTATACCACCGGATTTTTGGCTTTCCAAACGATGCCCGTGTTTTCGGTGGTTCCGCTGTGAAAAATTCTGTAATGAGCAGACGGTGTTGGCTTACTAGCGATTCTCCAAGTATTACTTTACAGTCCTTAACACGGTTTCTCATCGACATTTTGCAGAGGTGATAAACTATTTGCGTTTCGTGGCCTCCGCTGCTATAGGTGATGAGATGTCGTTGATGTTTAATAAACATTGTATTTAAGACGATTAAGCCGTACGCCCTACACGCTGCAAGGATGTCTTCGCCAGCTGAATTTCTGGTTCCAAAGCCTTTACCGCCGTGGCAGTCCTCATAATCAACATTTGTTTCTCCGACGTGGCCATTTAAATCTCCGTCTACGAAGAGCATCTCATCGATAGGTATATTTCTAAGCAAATTACCGAACTCTGACCAAAATGTATCTTTTTCCGATTGGTCGCATCCATTTTGTGGAGCGTACGCGCTAACAATGTTCCACGTTTCATTGTGTATGACGAGTTTAACACTCATCAAGCGGTCGCTTATTTTCAAGATACCAACGATGTTGTTTAGAAGATCCGCTGCAACAACGATTCCAACACCGTTTCGTCCATTGAACGTTCCATGGTAGAACATCTTAAATGCCTTAGTTTTTAAATCTAGAAAACGCGCTTTATTTCCTGTATTACACCACTTCGTTTCCTGTGCGCACAGGATTTGTAGAGTTCTGCGACGCATAATCGCTTCCAGTTCTAAACTTTTTGAGGTCATCGATCCGACGTTCCAACTTGCAAACCGAAGTTTAGGAAAATATTTTGGAAACTTCATTTTGCCCGCCCGCGGAATCCGTCGGGCTCTGACACAAGCACTTCTGCTTGCTCTGGGATCACCCGAGTGCGTTGCAACCGTGGTGCCCAGCGGGGTAGTGCTATTAATTGCGATCATATCCATGAAGTTTAAAGTTTGAGTGGTTTGACACTTGTATGCTCATTTCGAATTGATTGACTGTTCTTTTACCCCACCGGTAGTCTCCAGACGTGGGAACCCACTGATTGTATACAAACTTGTGGGAAAGTTTTAAGGTGTTAAAGTGTCACAGGCTCATTTTTGGTGTCATAGTTGCCTGTATATGATTGGTGTCCCATTTAGTCGCCTCTTACGACAAGCTGGGACGCACTGCGGCACTATTCTTTATCCGATGCCGCACGGATAGTTGATTGTTAATAACTATAATACCGATGAATTGCTTTTTGTTGAAAGATATCAAATATTATCAAATATTAATTTGTTGATATTTGATATTTGATATTTAATATTTGATATTTGATATTTGATATTTGATATTTGATATTTGATATTTGATATTTGATATTTGATATTTGATATTTGATATTTGATATTTGATATTTGATATTTGATATTTGATATTTGATATTTGATATTTGATATTTGATATTTGATATTTGATATTTGATATTTGATATTTGATATTTGATATTTGATATTTAAATTTGATATTTGATATTTGATATTTGATATTTGATATTTGATTTTTGATATTTGATATTTGATATTTGACATTTGATATTTGATATTTGATATTTGATATTTGATATTTGATATTTGATATTTGATATTTGATATTTGATATTTGGTATTTGATATTTGATATTTGATATTTGATATTTGATATTTGATATTTGATATTTGACATTTGATATTTGATATTTGATATTTGATATTTGATATTTGATATTTGATATTTGATATTTGATATTTGATATTTGATATTTGATATTTGATATTTGAAATTTGATATCTGATATTTGATATTTGATATTTGATATTTGATATTTGATATTTGATATTTGATATTTGATATTTGATATTTGATATTTGATATTTGATATTTGATATTTGATATTTGATATTTGATATTTGATATTTGATATTTGATATTTGATATTTGATATTTGATATTTGATATTTGATAATTGATATTTGATATTTGATATTTGATATTTGAATGAATGAACTACCAGGACTACTAAGAGATGTTTCGCTTGCACAAAGAAGATCTCATTTTAACCAACATGATGGTGCTCTAAGTCGGCAGAGGATGCCAGAATAGTAAAGCACTATTTAGATGAAAAGTTTACAAATCGATGGATTGGGAGATTAATCCAGTACATTTCCCTGCAATATCACCCGATTTCATAATATTATAGTATCGTTTGACAAACGATAAATAAGTGTGTATATTCATATGTTCAATGTTCTTACACTGAATTGCAAGAATATATAGTAGCAGTGGCAACACATATCAAAAATAATATTATTTACAATAAAAACAGACAACTATTAATATTGTATTATAAGAACCATTTAAAAAACTTATAAAATGTAAATACTGAATAGCAATAAAATACATTGTGTGATTTAATTAATGATTTGTTATAACGTTAAACGAACGTTAAATGCATTTATTTTAGAGTAATTTTTTGTAATTGTATATAATAATAAAACAGTAGTCATATTTTGGATTCCCCAGGTTAAAACTCCTTGTATGGTGAATTTATATGTAAAATATTTATAGGTAATTTATGAGTGGTAGCTGATGAGTTCTTCATACATACATACAAGGGCAGTAAGTCACCACACATGCACAAGTCATCTCAGCGGATTAGTTTGCTACCGGCTCTCACCATCGTGGTTTCGCATTCAGTCTAACTTAAACTAACCTGACTAGATTTGTAACTTGAATTAATCGAATAAATATATTAAGTATGCGAATAATTATATTGAAGTATTATTAGATATTTTATTATATGGAACACAACAATTGGCGACGAGAAGTTTAATACCGGTTCCCGCGTTGTGCGTGCCAATAAAAATAGGAAAAAAAAGCACATTGTCAGCCACATGGTAAATTTGCATGTACCTTTTCACTATTCGGCAATTTAATATTTTAATATGAGTGAGGGTTTTACTAGGGCAATTGGTTCGCTGATAATCAAAATAAGTTTTTGGAAAATTTGGTTAAAATTTTAAATATTAAATATCTGACCCCACTATTCAACATTTCAAAAGTAATCGTCATATTCCACCTTTTTGCGCTTTAGATAAATGCGATAAAGATAAATGCTCATGGGTTTCTTACCAATAGCAATTGCAACAATACTTTTCAGCCTACGGTGTGTCAAGTCAAGATAAAAACCGCACCTATTTCCTTTCATGGATTGGTTCGGAGACTTACGAACTCTTAGGTAAATTGTATGGATATTCTAATTTAGCTTCAGAACCATATGAGGAATTTTGATAAGCTGTCCACTTTTTTTTAAATCGAAAGTGCATGTGTCTACAGCCCGCTATAATTTTTTTAAGTGGCGCATGCAAAGAGACCGATCGTACTCCGAATGGATTGCTGAATTACGAGGCCTTGCAAGAAATTGCTACTTAGCATGTGTTACAGAGGAGTGTAAAAAAGAATGTATAGGTGAGATGATAAGAGATTACATAATTTTACACACGCCGCACGACGCCGTGCGTAAAGCTGCCCTACAAAAAACAAATACAACAGACGAAATAAAATCAATCGCAGAAGCATATGCAACAACACAAAAGTCCATCCAGTTATAAAAAGTTAACATACAGAGCCATCAATTGAAATAAATCAGTTATCGTCTTCATCAAACTACAGCAACCGACGACAGTATGGACCAAGTAGAGAGCGAAGCAAAACGAGGTTTAGTAGCAGAAACCGACAACAACAACAGCATCATAAAAGCAATAAACCACAAAAATCTTGTTCTAGTTGTTTTAGTAATCATCCTACAGCGAGTTGCAGATTCTTAAGTGCCGTTTGTCATAAATGCAACAAGAAAGGTCACATAGCTCCAGTATGCCCTTCGCTTGGTAGCAATCGTAATTTAACTTCACATTATCACCGGACTAGGCCCGTTAGGAATGATCATATCATCAGTATTTCTGACGATAATATATTTTCACTCGATGACCCGATGCAGGTAATTGGAAACAAATTGTTTTTCGCATTAGAAATAAATAGTCGTAAGGTGAAATTTCTTTTGAAAACGGGTGCAAGTAAATTGATGATAGGCTTACCTGGGTATAATGAAATCAGTTGTCCAGATTATGAAGAAACAAATCGTAAAATAAACTCGTATGGCGGGGTAGAAGTCCCTTTGCTAGGGCAAATGAATATAGATGTAACGTAAGTTTCGTTTTAATTACGAAAAACGCTGTAAGCCGTCAAACAAGCATGCCAACGCTGATGCATTGTAACGTCTACCAGTGGGGTCAGATAGAGAATTTGACGCTTTAGAAGAAGCTTGCCAGGAAATCACCTCTGAGATCGAGGACAGAGTCGAGTATTTTCCTGTGAATGCCCACGATATTGCTAAAGAAATGCTTAAAGATGCAATATTATGTAAAATTAAACATTAAATTATATATGGATGGCCAGTAACTCTGCCTACCAGTGAAAAACACTTAATGCCTTACTTCAACCGGAGATTTTCGCTCACCACGGAAAAAGGAGTTATATTACTCAACACCGATTACATACGAGTAGTAATTTCTCTCAAATTTTGAAACCGAATACTGAAAATGCTGCATGGTCACTGGGGGCTTGTTCGCACAAAACAACTCGCTCGCCGCTATTGCTGGTGGCCTTAATTGAAAGCATAGAGACAAATGTTAAAATGTGCAAAATTTTCCAAACATCCGCAGTCGATCCTCCTAAAGAATTTGTTAGCTGGCCTCAACCAGAAAAGCCATGGGAGCGAATAAACATCTACTTTGCCGGCCCATTCATAAGACAAATGTGGTTAATTTGCGTCGAAGCATTGTCCAAATTCCCATTTTCTATAGCAATCAAATATACAACATCTAAAAACACAATAAAAGCTTTGTCGAGAATCTTCCCGCTAGAGGGACTGCCAGAAGTAATCGTTAGCGACAACGGTGCCCAATTTTCATCAAAAGAGTTCGAAAATTATTGTACTTACAATGGAATACAACATCTGAAGACTGCACCATTTCATCCGGCATCAGAGAAGCTGAACGTTTTGTTCGCACATTTAAAACGAATTTGAGCAAGATCTACGAGGAAGAGAAATGTACTGACACCGCCGTATGACATATAGGACAATGCCTAATCCTATAGTGAGAAAAAGTCCTGTCGAAACTCTTCATGGTAAAATCACCAGATATGGGTCATCATGTTTGCAAGTTTGAAGTTTGCAATCAATCAGCCTATTTACGTTCGTTATATTGCAAAGGGTCCAAGATGGTATGAAGGGACTGTGATATCACAACTCGGTATCATAACATATTAAGTGCGCACTCCCATAGGCATTTGGGAACGCCATCAAAATCAATTAAGGCCCGACATGATGACACAGAAAGTTCTACAACAGCTCGAGTAGTAGCCCAGACTACTCCAGCTACGGATCAGCATGCAAATTGTCAAATAGGTAACTCTGAAGTGTGTAACAATAATTCTTTATTTTCCAGAGATACTCAGATTAATAAGCCCAGCCGATCCAAAATAAGCCAGAGTCCTGTAGCCTCGTCCGTTTCCATTGCAAGTCCAGCCCCAGCAGTCACACCAAGACGAACAACTCAAATACGAAAACCCGTCGTACGTTTTCAAATCTAATAATCACTGAGGGTTCATCTATAGCTAGCGGGGAGGAGTGATGAGTACTTCATACATGCATACAAGGGCAATAAGTCACCACACATGCACACGTTCACTACCGGCTCTCACCATAGTCGTTTCGCATTCTTCTTATCCTTTTATTAACCCTTTCCTCGTTATACGAACTTATGCGTAACGAGTTTCCCATTTTTACTGCATCGCTGCTGCTCCGCTTATGGGGTTGGCTAATGTCGCAGACCGCAGAACGCGTCTACATAATGCTCGGTCCTGGATCGCTTCAGTGGTTAGCCCCAGGCGTTGTTGCACATTTGCCATCTGAGAAATCCAGGAATTCTTTTTCCGACCTCGTTTTCTTACAGTTGGAGCGACCGTAGTTGATAGTGCCTTTTAAACCGGATTTTCCGCAGATCTTCTTTGAACGTGGCAATACCAACTTATTCTATTCGCCTCAAGCTGTTCGGTTACCGAATTCTTTATATGTAGACTTCCTCTTATACGCGTAGATCTAATGCAATCGCGTTTAGTGACTCCACTAGACATCCTTAACATTTTCATTTCCGCTGAGGTCATTTTGTTTTTAAACGCTTCGTACATTGTCCAGCACTGTGAACCGTATATAAGAGCTGGTCTAACAACCGTGGTGTAGAGCTTCCCCTTTAATTTAAGTGGAAATTTTCGGTCGCAAAAGATTCCCGAATTTTCCCGCCATTTCATCCATCCCACATTCACTCTGTGGTTTACGTCGTCGTCACATTTCGCTTCCATGTTAACGATTGATCCTAAGTACTTAAAGATAGTGCTTTTCGGACGAACTATTCCGTCTAACATTATATCCGGAACAGGTCGCAACGGATGCGCAAATGGGCACGTCAAATGCTCCGTCTTTGAACGACTTATTTTCAACCCGTTTCTCTCTAGCGCATTTCTCCATGAATCTAAGGCGTTCTGTAAATCTTCGACGTTATCGCTAAGTATAACTGCGTCGTCAGCGAAGAGAATTGGCGTTACATTTGCTTCGCGCATGCAGTCTTTTAAAAGATAGTCGAATACTACGTTAGAGAGGAAAGGGCTAAGTACGCTTCCTTGATGCACTCCAACATTAACTGGAAATTCTCTCGTTAGTCCAGCAGAGCTTTTAACCGCAGTTTTCACGTTTCCGTACATACGTTGCCGGTACGTTTTGAGACTTCAGCGCGGCCCATATGAGATCCCTAGGCACTCGATCGAATGCTTTCTCGAGGTCGATAAATACCATGTGTAAATCCTTAGACGAATCTCGGTGCTTTTCCATTATTATTCGTAGGCTTTGGATAGCGTCCACCGTCGATCTTCCTTCAACAAATCCACACTGGCTATTATCGAGCTTTATTATTTGCCGAAGACGTTCGTTTAAGACTCTTTCGACGATTTTCATTGTGTGTGACATAAGCTTGATTGAACGGTAGTTGTTGCATTCTCGAGTGTCTCCTTTTCCTTTGTATAATGGAACCAAGAAGCTACTTCTCCATTGATTCGGCATAGGTTGTCCACATTTTAATTCATTTAAAAGCTTCGATAGCCAAACGCTGCCGATCCCCTCCATCTTCGACCAAAACTCTGATGGAATGCTGTCTAGTCCCGCCGCTTTCCCCCGCTTCATTTTTCCGATTGCTATACTTATTTCTTCTATTAAAAAGTCCGAAACTTCCTCCTCGAATAGACCAGCTGTCGGCACGATATCACGTGGAAACTGTTTGCAGTGGAAACTCCTTGCAGTATTCAAGTCACCGGTCACAAATTTCCTTTTAATTTATTAGTAAACGACCGTCTGCGTTTTTGATGTATTTCGGCGAGGTTATTTCCATTGAATTTTTTCGACTCTGTGCAGCGAGCTTAAAAATATTTGGCATTTTAGTATTGTACGACGTTTGAACTTCTTGGATAGCTTGTCTTCTATCTGCCGATCGTGAGGATATTTGTTCCAACTCCTGGTACAGGTTTTCCGCTGCTGCCGCTCGAGTTCGAGCCAGGACTTTCTTTGCGATCTTTTTAAGACGCTCGAATTCAAGAGCCAGTCGAGCTCTTTCGATACCGTCGCTCCGATCGCATGTTGTCCACGCTTGGAATGCACTCTTCTTGTCGGCCACAGCTCGTTTGGTTTCGTCATTCCACCACCATGTTTCTTTGCCGACGTGATGGTATTTCGATACAGTCCCCAGATGGGACTTTGCGAGTGTTATGCACCGTCGTTTCGCATTCATTCTAACTTAAACTAACTTGACTAGATTTGTAACTTTAATTAATCGAACAAATATATTAAGTATGTGAATAATTATAATGAAGTATAATTAGATCTTTTATTATACATGACAAAACAGTGTCGATGGCGCGAAGGTTAGCTTATTGGACTATCACGCAGAGGTCCCTGGTTCGATTCCCCGCATCGCCAACAATTTTTCGAATCGTCATCACCCTTTCGACGGGCAATGGCAAACTCCAGAAAGTAAAACTGCCTATGAAAAAGCTTCAAAGGATTGCCGTTCGAATTCGGCGATAAACAGTAGGCCCCGCTCAAATGTGACAGAAATGACAACGTGAGCAACACAAATGAGTGTCAAGAAGCTAGGCCATGGCCCATACCCGGCTGCCAGCGTCACAGTGCTGTTTGCTTTTATATGGTGCCCCAAGATAATAAAACAAAAAAAAGAGGAGCACAGAAATGGGATTTTCTAAAAATCTATTATAAGAAATTAAAAATGTTGTGATTGAAAAATAATATTTCTAAATTGAAAGCATGAATACTAATAGTGTTTAAACATTAACCCCTAATCTATTAACTTTCAAACGAGCTCAGCGAGTTTGCTCTAGATTTAATAGAGTAGTAGTTATAACTTAATAATTTTTGGAACGTCCCCCCCTCCCGCCGGTTTTTGTTCAAATTAAAAACCAATAGATCAGATCCCTTATAATCTGTATCCCAATCCGGACGAGTAACATCGATATCCGTTTTGAAACAAGGTAAGGAATAAAACGATCAAACTGGAAATTGGAGAAAGAAAGAAAAATAAGCGGAATTGACAATTCGTAAGGAAATCGTGTGTAATTCAACTTAGTATAACTCTGAACGATTTTATTGAACTTTATAAAAACTGTTTTTTAACTCATACAATAAAAATAAAAATAAAGAACGAAAGATCGGGATCGGAAGAGGTCGAGATTGAGGGCATTTCTAAGGGTACTGCTGCTAAAATATTGGTAGACGCAGCATACAAAACAATGGCTCGTAAAAACCATCACTTTTTTTCCGTTGGAACACAGACTTTTAGACAAAGGACTAGTCCATTGCTCTTCTCATAGCTACCTTCTAATTCAATTTTTTAGTTTTTTAAAGAACTAAGAACAAGTAAAGGTGAAAAACCCCCAACCAAAACAGACAGTTCGTTGGTGTTTGATTAAAAATGCAATGACGTACTACCAGTCAAGGATCAGTCATAGGGTCAAAAGTCCATTTTTGTGATAGAGTCGATATCTTGCCTATAGCTTGTTTATACTCGCAAAGGGCAGACAGCGGCTGAGAGGCTTCTGACCCGAGGATGAGAATCGAGTCTGTCTTGCTGGAAAATAATGCTTAATGACCTGTTGTAATGTTTTCTAGTCCCTTTATATAGTCGTTGCAAATCTACGATCTTCCCGTATTTTCTAGCTGGATTAACCAGTTCAAAATACTTGGTAAGGAAAACGTTCTGATTCTAGCTAGCTGCTTCTAGCTTTTGTTCTGTCCTGAGCTTAGGGGGAACACTGTCGAATTTGTCAAGCTCGTTATTTTTAATCGTTATTTTCTTTGCAGGCCAGTAATAGATCATCAGCAGACACCGCAACAACATTAATACTTCGGCTCCAAACAAAACTATCGTTAACACAAGGGGTAGAACCAATCTTTTTTAAGAAAATGCCACTGCCTTTCTGTTTGCTTAAGCCCATATAAAGCCTTATATAGCTTGCAAACTTTGTCAATAAAATAATGCAATTGTTGAATAAAAATATCCGCCTTTAACTATTCATTCAAATATGTATAAAGCTAATACATTACCAAACCAAACTCTACCGCTAAAGCAATTACTAGGCGTTTTGTAGAATGCCTAGCCACTGGAGAAAACATTTCATAGAATTCAGTCCCAGATATTTGACTGCAAATTTTAACTACAAGCCTAGTTTTTTAACGATCAATTTGACCCTTGTTATTGTATTTCATGTTAAAAACCTCCATTGCTTTAATTGTAGGCATATTAAATGGTAAGTCAACAACCTTCTACGAGTATCTGTGATTTTGTTTTGTACAAGCAAATTCTTCTTTCATAGCTTGCACCTATCTAGCTCCGTCTTCCATAGGGAGTGCTTGTTCTGCATTCCTTTTTAATGATTTTTTTTTAGAAAATTTATTAAATTAGTCTCAGATAGGCATTCGCCATGTATGGACCTCTGTTTAGCCCAGCAAGCAAGTACGTACACAGCTATATTCTTTTGTTTGTTGACATTTGAAGATCCAAATTATCCCGCTAAGGGGATGCGGTATAAAACACTCATCAATTCTTTTTACCAGTGAATACCTTCTTCTCTCTCTTCAAACGGAAATATAATAATAAAGCATTTTCCAAGCTATTTTTTTGCATTATAAAAAATAAAAAATAAAATATGAAAACTTGTGCTTAATCTGCCATGGCACTATCCTACATAAACTTTTATCTTAAAAGTAATGTTGTACCGATCTCCGATAGAATTCAAAAACTTCATGACTCGTTTATGATTAGTTGCGATACAATAACATGATTCGATTACTTATGTTATATACTACCATATAACATATTTATTAATTAACTTATTTATTTAATCCGCTTATTTAATTAATGATTTAGCTGTCTCTTTTTTATAGTTATCTATTGATTTTTGAATATACTCGTATTCATTTATTTATATATTGATGCATTCTTAAATATTTTGATATATTAAATTTTTCATTTATTTGTTACTTTAAATATACATGTATATTCATCTGTTTATTTATTTTTTATTGTATTTTTTAAAATCCCATATACATTTATTTGTTTATTTATTAATATATTTGTAATATTTATTTATGTTTAATTTATTTATTAAATGTATTTATTTAAATACATAAATAATAAAAAACGGCCCAATTGTTCCTTCCACGTGAACGCCGCACCACGCAGTGGCTTTGAGTGGATGTAATGGCTCACACGTGGATTTTCAGTGCCCGATAAACGAAGATTTTGCTTATTGATGTAACCGCTTAAGTGGGAATTCTCCTCGCCGCTCATGATGATTTTCGACACAAGATCGTCCTTTTCGTTGTTGAGATTGAGGATGGCTTGACAGCGGAGTATAGCGCTCTATTGCTTGTCTGTTTGTATTCTGCAGCTGTATGGTTCACAAATGTCAAATATGTTTAACGTACGACGCCATTTGCAAAAATTGTAGCATCTTCCTATAGAATGATTAATTTTGCGCCACACAAGACAACTTTATTTCATGTTAAAATAGTACAAAACGTTTAAATACGTGTAACTCAAGGTAATATAATTACAAAAGTTTTTACATAAAAAAGTTAGGAGCATTCTCTCGTCAGAAGGTCAAGAGGCGAATGCACTATTAACTTAAACAAATTAAAAAATAAATATGTATCTGGGAATAAACAATTAAAGATAAATATATACGTATTAGGAAATATAATTGAAAAAAATAAATAAAAATAAAATATAAGCGAACAATTAATCAAATCATTGGATTCAACAGATTTTCTATTACACATTGACTGAAAGAAAAGAGCCATATTCGAATATTTCTTATAAATATTGATTGCTTTCTTTCGCATCTAAGACTATCTAGCCAACCATTAAATAGGCGATATGCAGTTGCATTATTAAACCGAGAAAAAAGTTCTTTATTGATTTTTGGTACCATAAAAGAATTAGTAGTTTTAATGCGTAGGTTGTTGTTACCATACAGTTTGGTAACAGTATACCAGTATCTAAGAAAAAATATTGTAAGGACTTTGAAAAAGTATATGTATCAATAATACTTGGAGTTCTGCGCTAACCCGGCAAATAATCCGAGAAGCATGTTTTGTTTGATAAGCAACGATTCAATTTTATTGAAATTTGTCCCACCTCAGCACGATATTCCATATTGAAGTTTGGATTCAAATAAACCATAAAAAACTCGTGTTAAAATAAAATGATTACATTAGAGGCTAAGAAAACTTTTATTTTTATTATTTCTTACATTATTACTTACATTCTAGACAAAAATGCTTAAATCTAATCAGCCAAGAGCAATCAATTATTCTAGCTTACTGGCTATTACCGAGCGCTCTAAACATAACAATTTCATTAAACGTTGCCTTCCGGCCTTACAACTATGTTATCTTCCGACTAATCCTATATATCTATAAATGTAATATTTCTAAAAAAAATAGTATTGGAAAAAACTTAGACGCCTATCGTATTTTTTACTTTTATGTAAAACTTAAAACTATATCCCTACTCTACTTAACCTACCTTAGCTACTTAACCTAACTTAACTGTAACGGGTGGTCACCATCCCAATTGCGATATCGGAAGCCTAGCATTCGCCAACTTTGTCAGAATACAGATACTTATCGAGCCAGATACCAAGGTATCTCACTACGGTTCTCACCGCTAATGGCAGCCCGTGCTGTCCAGTGATGCCCAAATTGTGCCAGTTATATCTGGTATCCCTAGAAGTCCATCTTAATGGGGTCCTTAATAAGATTGTTTCCGACTTTTCGTAATTGATATTTAATTTCCGATCGCCGCAATAAGCTTAAATATGATGGAAATCATGTTGCAGAAGAGTATTGATGACTTCGATTTAGGGATCTGATCTGTGCGCCACTTAATCATCTACGTACGCTATAGAACGATTGAGGGAACCTACTAGATCACTTGTGTAAATGTTAAACAGTATCGGAGAAATCACCGGCCACTGCTGTAAGCCGTTTTTAATATCAAAGACTTTGCCCGAAGTGACGTTGCCAAATTTGACACCAAACTTTTTTTCCATAAGCATGTTATACAAAATCATATATGTATGTATAGCAGAGGTTTCGACATGCCCATCCTAGTCAACTTCTAGAAAAGCCCCGCTAGCCATACGGTGTCGAAAGCCTTCTCAAAGTCAACGAAACCAGCACCCGTACACTGGTTTTTACAATTATTCCAGAGTTTTATTAATCAATTTCTAAAATACCTTGGTTATATTCGGAAGCAAACTAATTGACCGAAGATTAGCTGGCTTAATCCTATTTTTATCCCATTTTGGGATAGGATGTACCACTGCTATTTTCCAATAATTTTTAGAAATACGGTATATTGTAAATATTGCTTTGATGACTCAGTTTTGATGTCGGAGTTGTTATTGGTTCAATTGTTTGTTGCGGTGTTACGGTTATCCTTGTGGTTACCGTGTTGGCTCTTTGGGTGAGGATTCTGATTCCAATTATTATGACTACAAAAACAATGGAAAATGTGTAGTTAAGCCATTGGTGTAGGTTCTTTTCTGTTTTGATGAGCTGAACCTGTCTGGTGTTATTTATATGAAGTTCTTTCACTATTTCCAGTGAAAGAATTTTTTCTCTTTCAACTTCATGAAATAATGGTTGGATGAATGGTGGAAGTGATTTGTTGCTTGTTACTTCTTCGAATATAAACTTTTGCTTGTTGATGATTATTGAGTCGTTGTGGAGTTGCACTAAATAGGTTCCATTTAATATCTGAGCTGTGTTGTTGATATCAATCTCTCCTTGGAAGTTATTTAGTAAAATAACTTCGGTTGCTAATTCTTCCATTGCTGGTATGTGGTAACTATTTCTTATTTTGCATGCCGCCTTCTGGCTCCTAAGTGATTTGGGAATACATTGATCTTTACTTATATCTATAAATTTTTTCTCTTACAAAGCGATATATCGTTTACTGTTTAACATTTTACAAAATTTAATTTTTCATATATAATTTACATCAATTTTTGTTTTATTTCTTTTTATTGGTTTTATAAGCAATTTTTCATTATTAGTTCTTTCTGTTTTAGGTACACTTATAATATAAACTAGAGAGGTTACGTTTAGAGCGATTTTTACCTCTGAAATTTTAATGCTTGTTCGATATTGACATATGGGATATGGTTACTATCTATACTATATTACCTAATAAGAGTGTCAATTCTGCTTGAGACAATGTATTTGAAATTACAATGTTACATTTTGCTACTTCTATCACATAAATTGTAGTTGTTATTTCTTCTTTTATTAATCTTATTTTATATTGGATGTTTAATGCAAGTTCATCTTCAAATCTTTTCTCTTTTTTAATTAAGTTCAAAATTTCATTTTTTTCATTTATAATTTCGTTAATTCTTTTGTTGTACAATTTGTTTATTAAGCTATTAATTTTATTTTCTATCAGTTCAAGTGAGAAGGATTTCCCGCGATTCATTTGATTGCAGAGCTCTTGAAGTTTAGAGACTTTCTTGCTCTATGCGTTTTAATATCATCTTTTGATCTCTTGGAGTTCTTATTTCTGAGTGGGCGATGCGGACTGGTTGGGGTATGTTGAGATATCAGGGATTGTGTTTCGGTGACAAAATTTTCATAGGAATCTATGTCTATTACATACATGAATTATACTAAAAGTTCCATTTTGTATTCTCGCTATTTCTGTTTTAAGGGCTATAATCCTTAAATTGGAATAGTCAATAATTTGGACACATGCCGCATTGACTTTTAAAAAGAATCTGTGAAATAAAGTGGAAATGATAGGGGGAAAGTCTTAGTTGGGGATGTGACTTTTATGTAGGTGAAGGGTGGTTTTCTTTAACTGTTTCTTTTTGATACCTCGCAGTTTGTTTAGATCTTAGGCGATTGTTAAGCTTTACATAAATAATTTGTTCTACTTTGTCATCTTTAAGTGGTTGACGGTTTTGAATGTGGAAATTAAGATCTATATGTTTATATTATATATGTATATATCTTGTCTAGACAGTTTAAACTGGTCTGAATTAGTATAGAATGTTCTGCCAGTGGGTCTATATTATCTTGTCTAGACAGTTCAAACTGGTCTGAATTAGTATAGATGGTTCTAATATAAAAGAGTTCGATAGGTTTTCTCTTCGTTGTTAAGTGACTACTGGAATTATATGCATATACAGATCTTTCTTTTAGTTCTTCGAAAGATCGGTGTTTGCCGTCGGTGTTTAATCATCGCATGATTTCTGATAAGGTCGAATGGAATGGAATATTGAAATATTAAGCCGGTCTTTCATCATAAAGGTAATGGAAGCTGAGTCAATGGATTTTTCGTTGTCTAATACAACGCATTTTGGGACGCCGAAAGATGACAAAAGTTCTCTTAATGGTTTTTTTTTATATCTTCTCTGGACTTAGACTTCAGCGATTTGACCTGTACAAATTTAGTAAGTTTGTATATGGCTCTCGGTTGAATAAATGTCAATATGCACGGTGTAGCCGAGATATTCTGAAATAGGAGTGGATTCTTGGATGGGACTACTTAGGTGACTTTCATATATATGTTGTTAGAACGCTTTACATTGTCTAACTACTGTTTTTATTTTAGAATTTATCTTTGGGAAGTAATATTCTCAAGAATTGGTAGCCAATTTTCTTCTGCGTTTCTATGGGCTAGCATGTGTTATTTTATTTTAATTGGTTAGATTCGTTTGGTATATCCTCGACTTCAATTTGAGTAAACCGAATCTTGTAACTACTGCAATAAAGGGGGTGTATTTGTTGAATTATTACATTTGTATTCAAAAATCTTTTAAAAATGCCAATTATATTTTCTTTCTTATAGCATGGTTCTGTGAATTCGTATTTCCATTGGATGCAAAAGGTTTTCGGAATTGATATTCGGCTTTGTCGCCAATGTTAAGAATAAAAGGATAATTTGTGTTTTAAATAAATTTAGGTGAGTTTCAACAGAGGGAAAGGAGGTTCCGTCACTGTGCTGTGTAATACTCAATGAATTAATAGCTATTCTTTGCGCTGGCCTAGATAATGCGTATGACTTCCTTTGATATTAAAGCATTTTTTATTTTTGCGAAGGGTTGTAATGCCTCTTTATTTAATTGGGTACGTACCTTTTTAGACTCCTGTTTTTAAAATGCGCCCTTCTTCTCCTCTTAAAAAGGGAAGTGAGGAGTTGGCCATTTTAGCGAAATTGCAAATGAAGCGTCTGTAGTAGTTTGCCAATCCAAGAAATGATCTTAAGTCCTTGTGGTTTTCTGGTGGTGGAAAGTCGACAACGGCATTAACTTTCTCAGGATTAGTCTTTGTTCCTTCATCGGAGATTATGAAGCCAAGAAACTCTACAGATTTTGGAAGTAATTCCCATTTAGCGAGCTGCATTTTAGTATTATCTCTTTCCAAAGTTCCGAAAATGAGAGAAACATTTTTAAAATATTCATCTTCAGTTTTAGAGAAGTTCAAAATATCGTTGAGATACACGTTACAACGTGTACCTCTGTGCGTTCTGAGAATATCGTCCGGAGCTCTTTGGAAAATCGAGGGGGCGTTATTAAGTTGGACCTTAGAGTCGAGCAAACTCATATTTTCCGTAGTTCAGGACAAAAAGCTGTTTTTTCCACATCTCATTCCCTTAAGGGTATTTGGTGGAATCCACTTTTTGAATCGATAATTGTAAACCACTTATTATTTCCGAGGTTGGCTAAGATCTCGTTGATATCCGAAATCCGATATCTGCCGGCGATTGCTAGATACCGCGTTCAGCTTCCAATAATTCATAACCAACCTGTACTTCTTTTCTCCAGAAGCATTGAGGTTTTTTGGGTACTACCCAAACTTGAGCAATGTATAGCCACCGTGAAGGTCGTATGATACCATCATTTAGAAGGTTTTGTATTTCCTCTTATGCTATTGGGTTTAATGCCATGGGATAGGGATACGATTTGGAATATACAGGGTTATTATTGGATGTTCTTATTTCGCCTTTTACGGCGGTTGAGTAGGTGAGTGTTTCGTTGGGCACAGAGAAGAGATCTGGATGCCGTCTTAAGCCGGTATCTAGTTTCGCTACTTGGGTCTCATCAAGGTGAGAGAATTTGACAGTTATATTGCTTACAGATTCTGATAGGAGTTGCTTTATAGGAACCCTTATTTAGTTAAGCAGAATCATACAGCTTTCGGCTGTGTAAGTCCTGTAAGTCCTTAAGACTTTCGTTACCAATGATTTCGTGGAAGGCTTTTAATGCAGACTATTTAAAGAATTTGAGGAAAGGGTACTGAGGACCAAAGAGATATAGCGTGGGTTGGTGTGTAATTTTAGTATTATCACCAACAGAGCTTACTAGGAATGGGGTTTTGTTTAAGGTTAAATATTTTACACAGCCGGGTTGAATTAGAAATTTTTAGGAATTTTAAGATATTTCCATTCTAAGTTCTGAACTCGAAATACGGAAGCGAAGATCTTATTGCCTAAGAAATTTAGATTTTGGATTTGGATTTTGTTGACAGTGTTGTAGATTTGGTTATTTATATATTTGTGGATATTGTTGTGGGTCATAGCTGGAAAAAGTTCCATTGTAGTTGTTGATATAATTGATGGCGGCGATGTAATCGGCAAGTGCTTGATTATTCTCAGCTACTTCCTGAGTGGGATCAGACGATGAAGTCGTGGCGTGGAACATTTTTTGCATTTTTTAAGGTACTGGTACCTGTTGAGGTAAGTTTTTTTTAGGGTGATTCTGGTAGTTTATGGCTTTTTTTCTCATGGAGATATCAATAGGTTAACAGGGGGTTGAGGTTTCTGTGCCAATAGATGGAATTGCCTGGCTTGGTTGTGTTACTGGAAGTTATTTTGAAGTTGCTGGCTTTGAAAGGGTACGTAATCTACTTGGTTCCTGGTTTTGTAATTGAGGGGGATTTGTATTCTGTTTAGGTGGACGTTGAGGTGGGTAAGATTGAAATTGAAATCTTGGGGAGAATTGTGGTGGATACTGACTTGGATTGTTTTTTCGAGGTGAAATTGGAAGTGAGAAGTTTTGTTCGAGCCTGCTAGTTTAGGTTTTGCAATTTAAGGCAAAGATGCGAAGCCTGTGGTAGGTCTGCCGGTTTTCTCATGCCCAAAAGTCTCGGCAAGTCACCTTTAAGGCCTCGGGCGAACGTATCGATGGCCTTGTGTTGATAAGTACGGATCATTACATTCATGGCGTCTGGGTCAATGTCCTTTTTTTTAGGATGACGGAGAGTTGGTGGTGCATCGCTTGATAGAATCCTTCAATGTGTTCATTACCTTGTACCTATTATGTTATTTGGTATTCTAAAATTCCGAGACCCCGCTTATCTGCAAAATCCAGGGTTAACATCGGCTACTGGGTTAATCAAATTATGAATAAGACGAGGACATCCTCTACCTATAACATCAGTTACAAGCTGTCAGATTTGATTTTGTAATTGATCCATGTAATTCTAAATCTGAACCTAAGCTTGATCTTGGTTTCCAATATTGGCCGATCTTAGTGGCCGAACCGAATTTTCATTTCTGGGCATAGTGGATAATCTATCGAGTTTCGAAGATTGAATTAAATGGATTTTCAAAGGAAAAATATATCTGAATTTTAACTTGATTCTCTTTTAATGATAAAAATATTATGTTTTTTTTATATTGAGAGGAAAAAATATTATATTAAACTTAGTTTTCTAAGCAGTAATTTCAATTAAGTTTAATTTTTACGTATTAATATTTTTTAAACAATGAATTCTTGAATCACTTGACTTACATTTTATTATTTATTTGAGGTATACCACTAAGAGAGCGTGATTGGGTGTCTTATAATGGAGTCAACCAGATGTCCTACCGGCCTGCCAAATGAATGCGTCATATCTAGATGGTAATCTAGATGGAACGATAGCGAAAACGGCAGGGTTACTTACCGCTTCCTGAAGAATGCCTTATTCATGCGAGAGCGGCCTGAGCTGAGATTTAATCTCAACTTGGGCTTTCTTTTTACTGGTAATTGTTTCCTCTAATGCATTTTTGCATGAGAGAGGTCTAAGCAAGGTGGAAGGCTGTTTTCACCGACGTCCGATTTTGTCATTTATTATTTTTTTCTTACCAAAACCGTGGAGCAATGGGCAGTGACTACACGGGACACTTTTAACATACTTTGCAAGCCATTGGCTGCTCGGGCCCCAATTAATACACGGAATGTTGGATAATTAAAATAAAAATATTGATTTTAGCATAGCAACCATGCGCTAGTCATTTGGGTGGAGATATGTGGGAAAGTGAGGCGTACTTATGCTGTTTGAAAATATTCGTGAAATAATGTTTTAACTTATTATTATTATTGTTACTATATATATGTAACTAACCAAACATCCTATCAGGCAACAACAACAACACACTTAACGGATAAAATAAATGATAAAAAACAAAATAATTACTCAGACGACTTGTTTTTCAACGCTGAAGAAACCACTGGGTAAGCTGTTTCATCAATCCAACTCTTTAGGACCCCTTCCGAGCAGATGGAAAACAGCATTTGTCATGGTCATGGAAACGCTGAAATATATCGAAACATGAAAACTTCTTAATGACTGGCAATAAGGTTTTCGTAGAAATAGGTCCATTGGTGATTTGATGACATGTCTTACAAAAAAGTGGAACCAGAGTTTACATCAATCTGGCGAAAGCAAGATAGCTGCATTTGCTACTAGATAGGATTCCAAACTTTGCGATAAAACTTGAAGCTGATGGCAATATTAAACACTCGATTAACATCCTCGACCATCGACGTAATGTCTCCTGCCTCACCTTCTCATATCGCTATTTGCACCACCAGCGTTCCACAGAAATTGTAGGTAGCATTCCGCCAATTCAAACCGCTAACCCTAAACTAGTGATCTTTTCCTCATTATTACGGGTGTTGCAATAAATCCAGCCAAAACTGAGTTGACCCGCACTCCCAAATTAAAACTGACTTGGCCTGGGACAAGTTTAAGTCCAATATTTATTATAATATATATATTTATAATAATAACTAGCTGTACCCGGCGCGCGTTGCTACGCATATTACAAAAATCAAATTGATAAATCAGCATATTCGAGTATGATTAAGTAGATTTATTTTGTATTTTGTTTATAGAAGTGCTGTTGGATATACAATATTTTTTGTTTTTCCCACCGGTGGATATACGAATAAATCAGAAGGTTTTCCGACGCATGAACAGGCCACATATAGTTGCCCATGAGAGAAACACTTTCTAAATTCAGGCCACACACTTGTAAAGATTTTCATTGTGCTTTGTTGATGGTCATTGCATAGGCGAGACGTACCGGAAACAGCAAGAGAGCCTGGCATCGTTGCAAAGCCTGGCATCCGCGTTGGCGGATCAATGTTTCAAAGAAAAATGATAAACACGCCAATTTTCAATGTGAAAACGAGCGGAGGCATGCCAGGTAAATCAAGCGAATTCAAGAACTCAGTTGGATAGTTGACATCACAGAATCGATGGATTTATATGTTTTCGCTTCGCCTGGTATTTCGCATTGAATAGTGAAATTAATGGAGTTAACATCGTTAAACGCATTTTAGTTTCTGCACATGTCGCCATAAAACGGATGATTTTAAACATGCATTAAGCTCGTCAGCCGGTGTTGAACGTGGAATGACTGGTAAGGTTTGTCGAAAGTCACCAGACAATAAAATGTGCACACCACCGAAAAGTCGTTCGTTTCCTCTTAAGTCTTTTAGTGTGCGATGCAGCGCTTCCAATGATTTTTTGTGCGCCATTGTACATTCATCCTATTTGATCACTTGGCATTGTTGGAGTACTTTACCCATTCCAGAATTTTTGGTGATATTGCATGTTGGTGCCTCAATGGTTTGCATATTTAACGACAATTTTAGTGCAGAAAGCGCTGTTCGACCAATATCCAAAATTGTTGCCGCAATTCCAGATGAAGCGATAGCCAATGCAATGTTATTTCCACCCCCTTGTCTTGATATTGCACCCATAATCGTGTCGTACACTATGCGTTGTTCTGGAATCAACTTCGGAAAATTTGCTTGAACAAACATATCTGAATCTCCGACATTAAAATGTGTTTCTCGTTGCAAATCGCGATCAAACTGGTTGTCCGCCGGTCGGTTCGGCCCAAGCATTCCTAAATGGACCAATGCTTTGTTAGCGATTGCCACACATATATCCTCAATCAAAACCAATGCCTCATTATAAACGTCTGGTGTGAATTGAATGTCCGGATTTTTATTTGTGGTACACAATCGGTGTAGGATATGCTCACTCATGTAGTCTTTATATTTTTCCCACAAATCTTTAGTATTGAATGGAAAGCATGTTTTCAATATGATCGCAAATAATGTACGTATTAGCTTTGGTCAAGCAGTATTCGATGCATCAGCGAGTGAAATGTCCCAATGTGCATCGTTTTCATGAAGATTTAAATCTTGGCAAGCCTCACGGTAAGTGGCGCACACTTGACTGTTAACTGCTCTCAATCCTTGGAAGGATGTGGGCCCACCTATAATACATTGATTAGCAGTAATCGCAAGTAAAAACTTTCTGCATTTTTTGGGTGAACAGTATACAGACGGCCTAGTGCGTCGGTCGAATACTAATTGGAATGTCCTTCAACTGCTTGAGCTTGCTTGCGACGTTGAAACTTTTACGCTGACGCGCTCCATGTAAAATATGTCGGTACTTCGGAGTAAAGTAATGTTCTCGCAAACGTATTTTCCGTGAATAATGCAAAAAATGCAGTTAAAGGTGTTGGCCGCGGTGACAATGCCCTTGCTTGTACACTTTCTATTGCGAAATAGACGCGCTGTCCATTTTCAAGGTGCACTGCCAAATGAACAACTGTTGGATGTCGTTCATAGATTGGAAATGATAAAATGCTCCATACTGCATCATTGCTTATAATGTAGCGCCCTAGTTGATATTGATTGATTTCATCGATAGGAGCAGTGGCGTTTCGACTCCAAAAATTAGATTCAAGCGAATGTAGAGAAGTCTATCGGTTTCGATTTTTACATAACTATCGACAATACATCATTTGATATCATGACTTTCTTATTCGTTTCTGCATCGGTTAACGGATTTCTCATTTTGATTCCGAAATGATATTGCAATGCGTCGCATGAGCGATGCCTCTCTGGAACTCGTTGGATCTTACCATTTCTGCGATGGAGAATAATATCGCGTGACTTGAGTTCTTGCTGTTTCATCAATCGTTGGAGCATTATATAGTCTTGCGAATTGATTGCGATTGACGTGACGATGGTGATGGCGCGATAGTTAGCTCATTGGACTATCACGCAGACAGTCTGGGTTCGATTCCTGGCTGGGTCACCAACAGTTTTTCAAATCGCCATCACCCTTTCGGCGGGCAATGGCAAACTCCCGAAAGTAAAAAATTGCCTACGAAAAAGCTTCTAAGGAGTGCCGTTCGGACTCGGCGATAAACCGTAGGCCCAGCTCAGATGTGACTAAAATGACAACATGAGCAACACAAATGAGTGTCAAGAAGCTAGGCCATGGCCCATACCGGGCTGTCAGCGCCACAGTGTTTGTTTGTTTTTTTTTTTGTTTTTTTTTATATTGACCAACGGCTGCCTTATCTGTGCGAATTATCACTTTGTAATCGTCAGCTGGCATTCGCTCAAGGGCAGTTCTGAACAGTTGAATCAATTCGTTGTGTTGATCGAATAAAGTTTGGAGTTCAACCACAATTTCTCTTCTAGTGACAACGTATTGAATCGACAACGTTGATCGATTTGTTCATCTATGTTTCAATATGAAATAAATATGAAGAAATTTGTGATCTGCATCTGGAAGTGGTAGTAATGACCAGGCACGATGATAAATTATGCCCTGCATATTGAAGGTTGGCATGTAATTCTCGCGTATAATATTTGTTGCGCCGAACGATGTCATTTGAAAACACGAATTGTATTTCCAAATGCTTCCCAAGAAATATTTCGATTGGCTTGTGTTACCTAATACCAATGTCGATAATATATCAGGCGGTGGATGTCACTCCAGTAGTTTGACTTTCCCAGCCACGCAGCACTCTTAAATTTTAATGCCTTACAAAGCACGCATAATTAGTTCATTTTCCCAAAAGCAACACTCGGATGAAGATTGTAATTATAATTTTGATCATAGTGGAACGCAGCCAGCTCCAATAATGGCACCCATGAATCATTCAGTGTTTGTCTGGATCGATCTGTGCGTGATCTTTGATCTTTAAGTCTGTGCTCAAGTCACTCGCTTGTTTCAGATGAACAACTGTGCGTGATCGTTGAACTTCAAGTCTTCGCTCAAGTAGCTAGCTTGTTTCAGACGAACGGGCTTCAACTGTGCGTGATCGTTGAACTTCAAGTCTTTGCTTTCGTCGCTTGCTTGTTTCAGACGAACGGGCTTCAACTGTGCGTGATCGATGAGCTTCAAGTCTTTGCTCATGCCGCTCGCGTGTTTCAACTGCGAGTAATCGTTGAGCTTCGAGTCTTTGCTCACGCTATTCGTGACATTCTGAGGTTATTTCTTGTTTGAGGTGTATTTCTATCAATCGCTGCTCATTTGGGAGGCATATTTTTTAAGCAAAAATCGCAATCTAAAATGCCATCGTTTTCAAAACAAAAAAAAAGTATTATTCTAAAGCAATTGAAAGAAACTTTGTTGATGAATTTTATCGGCAAATAGGTTGAAATCAACTAAAATGAATACAAAAATTCGGCATTGAAAAGCAATAAAAATTTAATTTAATTCCATTGATGATGCAATGTAGGAAAACTCAATGAAACTCACCAAAAAAAATGCACCAAAAGTAGATAAAAATTATATCCCATATGTGTATTCATAAACCGAAAGGACTATCACTATTCTCATAATTCATAATGTTTTCAAATCAATTAAAAAAAATACAAAAATTCAATATTGAAAAGCAGAGCAAAACACATATGATTTAACCATAACCACGTATCCCACAAAAATTCCAGTTGCCGTATAAGAAAATATTTGTTATTTGCACTAACTCACTAACTCGCTAACTCGCACTCGAATTTCTGATGTGAAAAGAATCCTTTTACTCAATCTTCAACTTCAATTGGTGAGCTGCTTGTCTAGGATTCTTTTTATCTATCTAATTACTAACCAAATGATCGAGTTATCCTCGCGACCAGAAACTACTCATAAATACCCTTTTTTTGTCATCGCAGTTCCGATATAATTTTAAAAGCAATTAGCAGTGCCCGAGATAAGATTTTCGGGTCATTATCTTTGCAGTCTTGTTACAATTACAATAACAAATCAAACTTCTCAAGGATACATTTTTATAATCCAAAACACTTTTATCTATGTTTGTGTGGGTCTATTTAGCATAGTCCGGTGTAAGATATATATTAGAATTTGAGCAGAAATCCGCCTGGGGCACTGATTGCCCCAGATACGGGTCTATGGTTAATGTGGGAAAACTGTATGAAAAACTCACAAAATCTGAATCGAATTATTCTTTTTGATATCGAGTACTTTTGCTTTATATCTCGTCACTCGTGCTTACAATCGGAAAAATGCCTTCACAAAAATTATAGCTTTCAATATTTCCAACAATTGTTCCCTACATTAGCTCTTAATTTTTACAAAAATAGATCAAAAAATAAACATTTTCGATTATAACTCATCAGTCATGTGTCCGGTCAATATAATTGTGACTATAGGTGCATTTTATTGGCAGGTCAGTAGCCAGCTCAGCATTCGATGCCAATAAAACAATTAAACTCACTCCAAACGTCATTTGATTTGTTGAATAGGCTTGCGGGTGGATTCGCAAAGTTGCGAATGTTTTTTTCAACTCGCATTTAATTTATAGGCCTGAGCAAATAGAATTCGGTTCGTAAAAGGCATGCGCGAAATTCTTCAGAGAAATTTTTGTACTGAAACTTAAGAATAAAGTAACTAAAGCAAGAAATTTGTTTAAATTTCACAAAAAAGTTAAACATAAACACATACAAATTTAAGATGAAAAGTACTTTTCTCTCTATTATTATTTAGTTCGAGTAAAAACAAACACATAATTAACGAACGCTTTCTTCATAAAACAAAATCATTTCTTATAGCATACATTGCGCCATCTGAATTTCAATTTTCAAAACTTTATCGGCAGCAATGAATGCTGACTTATATATATATATATCGCCAGCATTCAACTTGTTGTTGTTTGCAATGTTAGATTTTACTGTGCTGGTAACTAACCTGCCAATAAAATGCACCTTATTTATAAAGTTTTGCATGAAATACAAAAAATAAAAAAAAATGGTATCAAAACCTTCTTCACAGAATTCTGAACAAAGTTGCCAAAGACATCAGTGCTCTATCTCTTACCATTTAAGAGTCAATAAAGGACAAACAAACATTGATAGAGATAAAGAAGCTGCCTTGATTCAAAGAGCAATATGCTCTTCGTTCAATATCTCTATCCCTCAAAGTGCTCCCTTCCGCTCCAAGCAAAACGTTCCGTGGTGAAATCACACTCTTAATACACTCAAATCGCTAAAAGTTTAAACATGACAACATTCAGAAAAGCGAATGCTTTATTTAGAAATGAAAACTAGCAAAGGAAAGCCAATATGATTTCACCTCAAACTTAAATTCAAACTCCCCTCAGCTATAATTTGGCATAACATCCGCTGCCTAACTGGGAACGCGGTCCGACGTTCTACTTAATGCAGAGAAAGGCCAGCCGGTCATATCTCCTGGCGTTCAAAGCTAAGTAATTTTTTCGCAAGTACTTGGTCAAAACAATGAAAAATAACAGCCTTCGCATTACCCCTTCCCTATATACAACATAGTTCAAATCGATGAGCTGGGCACTTTTAAATAGCTGTAACACAGTTGGAATTCGTTGGCTGGTTTAGTTAACTAAAAGGGAAAACACTAATTAGGGATCACATCTTTTACTCCATACTGAAAAAATTGCTTCCTTCAACAAAATAAAGGCTTTGCTATTTGTATGACAATAGTTTTGATACGGGTATAATTCCTCAAAGTTGGAAATCAGCTACTGTAATACACATGCTTAAGTTTTGTAAACCAAAAAACATTTTAGGAGGATTTCGCAAAATTTATCTTATTTCCTCCTTGCCGAAAGTTATGGAAAAAAGTTGCTAGGCACGTTATTAGGTTCATTGGTTCCAATAAACAAATTAGGTCAAGCTAAGTTGTCTTCAAACATGATAGGGATTGTTCCGATGCCTTATTACATATCGACATTTATATCGCCAATGCCTTGTCATCGCAGAATCACGTCACAGTTTTATCAGTAGATTTTGAACGGACGTCTGATAAAATATGCATTCATCTCATTATTTAAAAATTAAAAGGGATGGGGTATCCAATGGCGTTCCCCAAGGATCCCTTCTGTCTTTTTATAAAGCTATTGACGAGATAAGCAAGATTATATTGAATTATATACTTCTAGATCACTTAAGTTATGCGGATGATATTTTTATCATGTGCAAACTCAATAATTTGATACAAGCTGAAGCTATCATATCTATAGTTCTCAAAGGTATTATGAACTTGGCAACAAAAGCTTAGGCGCTAAGCTTTCATTAGATAAATGTAAGGCACAGCATATTTCTCGTACGAGTTCTTGCCAGCAATTCAATTTAAATGTAAATAACGTAAATAAACAAAATGTCAATAACTTAAAAATCGTTGGTATAATATTCCATAACAAATGCCACTGGAAACCACATTATATAGAACTAAAGAAGAGCCTAGCTGAAAGAGTTACCATTACTAGATCTTTAGTTTTAACTAGAATTGACTATTGGCTGTTCATATATGGCAAATGTCATAAGACAATACTTAATTTTTTAATCCAACTTACTAAGACCTTAGAAGGAGCATCAATGGATACCGAACTTCTAGAATCAAAGATATGATGGCTGAAGCGGGACTTCCTACTTTAGAAGAACGATAATCAAATTCGTGAAATTCCCCGTATCTTACAATTCCATAACCTATATGGATATTTTTTCTTCATCAAATAAAAAAATACAATTGCTCTCACCATATTTACTGCAAAAGAAATCGGTCTTCCCATCAAACAAATTTTTCTCTCTCTTATCCTCCTTAGTTCCTAAAACAATCCTATGTCTTGCTATCACTGTCTGAATACAGCAATGAGAGCGCATGTAGCAAGATATAGCATATATAAAGATATAGATCTTCTTTCTGGAAAGCATGTTTAAGCTTAGATCTGAATGGAATACTAGCCTATTTTCATCGATGGCTCAGAATCTTCGCACATCACCTCCTTTGCTGTAATTTAGGATTATAGTTGCGTATAAGGAGCAGGTATTTTGTCAAAAACTACATCTTTCGCATTATTCGTAGAAGTAAAGATGTCTACAAAACTGATTGGGAAATTCATAGTCGTGTATCAGTATTCCGCTCTTTCCTTTAAACATATATTCAAAGCTCGATCTACAAAAACAAATCATCCAAAAGCTTAAAATGTGTCGGATTTTTGATTGGGAAAATCGCCAAACTCACTACACAAAAATTTAAACCAAGCGTTCCATTCCCGTCTACAAAACATACCCCCATGAAAGCAATGAATACTGATTTCACCCGGCTCCGTTTGAGGCACACTACCCAAATGCACCAACACATTTTGAAGAAGAGAAGAAATGCAAAACCTGTAACAACATCATTGATATATCACATATTCTCGGACTAACTTCTTGTCATAGGTCCAGATCGTTTCGTGCAATATTGCCTTGTAATCAGTCAGCCTATCTCTTTCTCAATATCAGAAGCCATATGAATATAATTAAAATTGATGATACCAATTAGTTATATAAGCTGAACTACTCAATTAGAGCTAAAAGCCTTTGCAGCTAGTGCTCATGTTTTATTTGTAAATACTCGTAAATGCATAATAATAATTATAATAATAATAGAAACAGTTAATTTATCCTGTAAAGATAACTATACAAAAAAATCGAACGGCGAGTTAGGCTCAGCCTGACTATTCGACTCACGTTGAAATAAAAAAACGAAAGTTATTTTTAATACAGATTTATTAAAGCAAATTAAAATGTGTTTTCCTCCCATTGCCTAAAACTAAGCTAACTCAAATACTTATTTCTACTTTGTACTACGTGAATATATCGTGCATGTGTATAGGTAATTGTTGCATCAGCATTATTTGACTGTGGGGAATTTTTTTGTATGAAGAATACGCAAAACGGGTGCGATCATGTTCTTTCACACTTATCCATTATGAGCTAATGAATGTGATGAGCTGATCTTGGCGGAATAACACCTTTCCACTGGTTGGGAAATGCGTTTCCGTAACTACCCTCCCTTCAAAAGTCTACGCCCCTTACATTGCGTGCAAAACTGAATATCAAAAACGTAAAAGCAATATTATTACCTAAATTATAAGTCAGAAATGCAGTATTTCAATTTATCTCAATTTAATTTGAAAATACTGCTTTAATACATAGCTCTACTTTAAACATAAACAATTATTTGATTTCCAATAACATTATAAATACAAAATAAAAAATAATTTCATAGTCCAATGTGTTTAGTTTTGTTGGTTTTAATACTTGTAGCTGAAAAGTAGCTCCTAGTACTTTGTCCATAGCCCTTTGTTTTTATTTACACTTTTTATCAACCTTGACATTGATTCTACCAATTTCTGGATAGTTTTGTTTACAATATTTGTCCATTCGGTCTGAATCCTATCACGAAGTTTGTTTGGTTTGTGGGAGGACTTTCGCATCCAAAAGTCGCCGTTAAACAGTAGCCCACAAATTTGCTATTGGATTCAAGTCCGGACCTTTTTAATTGTGAAAGAGTTGGTTACCGAGCCAGTTCTTGATAATATTGGCGGTGTATTTGGAATCACCGTCCTACCGGTAGGTACTCTCTTTGGAATCGGGAAAATTTGCCTGGAGAATTTGAATGTAATCCTCTTTTCACAAAATGTCATCGACTTCAAGCAAGGGCCGATATGTCACAAAGTAAACCATCCCGAAACCACAAGGCAATCCCCACCGTGCTTTCCAGTCTCCTTAACTTGATACTTGAAAACCCTTTCGTTAAGCCTGTGCCAAAATTTTTTTTTTACGATCTGGCTGGTAGCGATTGATATTTGTTTCGTCAGATCATATTATTTTTTCCAGTCTCCAACCATTAAATTTGTATGGCTTTTGCAGCTCCTTAACATCGCTTTAATATTTTTGTCTGATAAAGCAGACTTTTTCTGCTTGATTGCCGAAACAAGGCCGATTTAACTAAGTGTTTTTCTGGCAGTCCATTCACTAACGTGTTTATTTATAACCTTCGAGACAGCCTTTGGTGTCTTCACCGTATTAGCTCTAAGCATCCTTGTAGCAGTTGTCCCGTTTAAGGGTGAGTTGAGTTGGTTAGGATGTAAACTATTTTGCCTGAAAGCAGCGGTTGGCATGCTCGCGGTTGCGCGGCCATTAGCTCGACGGTGGGGGGGTACTTGCTGCTTGTTTTCGTACTACAAAACGAAAATTCATGCCAAAAGAGGTAAGAGGAAAAAAAATTAGAGGGAATGAGAGAAAAAGGGTAGGCTTCCCCGCATACCTGAGGAATCAACACATGCACCTGCATATGTAGCTAAGCTATTGCGAAAGATGAAGTTTTGAAGGGTTAAGGTATGAAAGAAGGGTTTGAACTTAAAACGTCAGAGTGATGTCATCGATGTTATAACACCTGGAGAATCCCTCCCACAACACTTAGTCGCTACCAGTGAACCATGGTTATCTTCTCCCCGAAGTTTTCTAAGATAACCCCTAGAAAATTCCCTCGAACACAGATCAACAACACATCTCAACAAAATTTACAAACTAAAACATTTTATAAGTATGTTTCATACGTAAATGTATTTAGGTAAACATGATTTCATGTGGCTTAATAAGTAAAACAGTTTGAATTTATACTCGTAGACACTTCATTTAAATATATTTTATTCTATTTATATATTTATGTAGGTAGTAAGGTAAATAGTTTACATGTGAGAAATAGTTTTAGATGTCAAAAAATATATGTATTACATGTGTGTATGTAAGATAGCAAATCGTATAGTTAATAGTTAGTTGTAAGTTACAGTTATATGTATGTCTCAAAAAGCCAAAGCATGGATATAAACAAAAACAATGGTACTCACGGTTTCTATTATGTTTTCTGCAGTGATGTTTGTGCACAAATCCCTCTGCTTGTTAAAATATATACATATGTATATATAAAAAATCTTTAATCCAATCTAAGGCTTCACAATAGGGTAGTTATCAGTTTTTTAATTCAATTGTATAATAATTTTTTTTGTTTAACATTACTTTGATATGTTTTATTTTTGTGGTATTTCAACCTTTTTGTTTATTTATTTATTTTTTTTTTTTTTGTAGGGTTGGTAAGGTAGATTATTTTGTTTTAATATATTACACTGAAGTGTTTTGAAATTTCTAGGGCATTTGTTTAATTTTTCTTAAATATTCAGATGTCTTGTACGAGCATGTGTCGGGCGGGGAACATCATTGAAGTTTGTCTTTTGTTTGTTTTTTGTTCTTGCATTTTTTTTTTCTTCGTGTTTTTTTTTTTGTTCTTTTAGGCTGCATAAAATTTTGTTTGGTAAGGTATACAAATCTGCGGATGGCTTGGAAAAATTAAGTGGCCGTTATCACGAGCCGCTACATAACTGTAACTGGTTGTCTTGCAATGGCGACCCATGTGTAATACGCGCTTTTTTTTCCAATGGCCATCCGCAGTACTCTGATCAAAAGACACAACAAAAAACACTGTGGCGCTGGCAGCCCGGTATGGGCCATGGCCTAGCTTCTTGACACTCATTTGTGTTGCTAATGTTGTCATTTTAATCACATCTGAGCGGGGCCTACGGTTTATCGCCGAGTCCGAACGGCACTTCTTAGGAGCTTTTTCGTAGGCAATTTTACTTTCGGGAGTTTGCCATTGCCCCCCGAAAGGGTGATGGCGATTTGAAAAATTGTTGGTGACCCAGCCAGGAATCGAACCCAGACTGTCTGCGTGATAGTCCAATGAGCTAACTATCGCGCCATCGCCATCGCCATCGCCACACACGGACTAGATTTTTACGGACTTAACAAAATTATTTTGGTTTACCTTTATTTGATTCTTTGTTTATTTTATTTTCTAAATGATTCACACTTTTTTGTTTTTTTTGATTACTAGTTTTCTTTGACTTGATTTAAACTTAGCCACCCGCCACACAAAGAGAGAAGGAAGCGAGCGTTTGAGCTTAAATACTCCACTCATGTACTTAAATTTTAACAATTGGTATAATCTGAGACTGTGCTCACAGATCGGCTATTCTACCTATTATGGGCAACATGTTGCTTGTGGATTGAGTTTCTTTTGCAAAGTCGTTAAATGATTTCGGTAAAAGCGATGCTGGTTTGTTTTTTGTTTGTAGGAATAGGTAAACCACATTTTAATGAACCACGCCATATCCTTTCCATGGTACGAGCATCGCTGTCCGTGAACAACCTTGGTTTTCCGCATACATTTTCTCCTGAAAAACATTTTTTCGCTTTTGGAACTTTATCACTATTTTCTAACACACGTTGAAGAGTTTCGAAATTTTCCTTGAACTGCAGCCATAGTTAGACAGCAAAATAACGTTATTTTCAATATCATTTGTAACTTTTCCCATTTTCCTAAAAAAGCTTATATTTGCTTATTGCTTTGTGGTTTTTTCTTCTACCTTAATTTAATTTAAAAACAACACTTCGGGCACTAAAATTTATATTATGCGCCTACAACTGTAAAATAGTTTTCAGAATAAAGCTACAAACAATACAAAACATCAACGTGCAAAACTGAATACTTCAGAGTTGCCAGTTTATTTGCTGTAATCAAAAGGTGGTTAACTGAAAAATTAGTATATAATTTGATAGTTTATATCATATATAGTAAAAATAAATGTGTATGCATTACTTATTTTAAGTCTTTAAGTACTTTATATAAATATGACTCAATTTTGTATTCAGTTTGCTCGCCACTGTAGATTTGAATGTAATGGACGAATATTGTGGCCATGTACCTCTGGTCCTTGCAACTGCATAACCGGTATGCGAACCCTGCGGCTAACCTTGCGCCAAACGATCAAGGCTACTCACAGTGATTCCACTCTTAAACAAAGGCGGCTATAATTACTCACTTACTTCATAACATCTTGACCCGATTTTAAGATAAATTCGGTAAAAGGGTTCAAGATCGGTTTACTCCAGTCTTACTTTTGGGACCTAACAAAATTCTAGTATAGGGTTCCTATCATATTTATTTGAATGTAATTTTTCTATTATGTGTACATACTATATAATAGGGACGTACTATGTTGTATATTAATGCCCATAAAATCTTCATTACACTATTAGTAAAATGTAGAAAGAATTTTAATATCATTCAAATCAAGTTTTATTTTATTATTTTAATTAGATTTATTTTAAAATCTAACAAATATTTTTTCTAAAGTTAAGGAAATTTCAATTATTTATTTTTTCAATAATTTAGGAAGATTTCATCAAGTTAGTTTCTTAAACGGAATATTTGTTTTAAGTTTTAAGCAAAGAGACTACTTGGTCTGAAAAAGTACAATCTCTTTTTTTTTAGGTAATTTTGTAGTCTTGTAATCAAAGGATCGGAATTTAAAAGAAGCTGATGAATAGATCTGTGTTGCAAACTTTCTGTCACATTTTTCTTGTACGATCCCGACAAAGAAGTTTTAAATTTTTAATTGTGGCCTCTGCAGCTTCTTCAGATAGTTCTCCTATTGACAACAGAGCATGATTAATTGTGCCTGAACCTTGAATCAAGACTTTGGGGACTGAACTAGGGAGATTATACCACCCATATTCTTGAATATTGACTCTGGCTGTTTCTGGTGCGAATTTTTAAAACTTTTCGCTGTTAATATCTAGGCCAGAAGATAAGGTGATAAGTATTGTGTGACATCGCTCTCTGTTCTTACCACTCCCGTGACTTCAGCAGAAATTGAACCATTTGCGAAAAAATTTACAGGCCGTGTCTTCATGCGGAGACCGCCACTTCGCGGTCTATCGGTAATAAGCCCCAGTTTTTGTTGAAATGTATCCTAAATATACTTTTTTCTTTGGCTTTGTCTTCCTTTGATCTCACTTGCAATTTTTTGTATGTACTCGTAATCCATGCGATACATGAATAAATGTTTAAAGAAACGAGTTCATGAGTGCAGTGGGGAAAGACCAAACTCATATTTGCATTCATCAACTGGCTTTTCTAAACACTTTTGAGTATTATACCACATATAGTATGTTGCACTTACTTGATGCAGTTTCTCTAAAGGCACAACACACTTTTCCATCTACCATAGTGAGTTGTAAGGAATATGTTATTCTAACCTCAATATTATATGTTTCCAATATAAATGGATTCAAATTGGAAATTGTACTCGTATTTTTAATATAAAATTCTTCTTGCAAATAAAACTCTTTAGTTTTCTTTGCAAATTTGGAACGAATAGCCCTACAGTATCGGGTAGACAAGGGGCGTGGATTTTTCCAGAAAACTTGATTTGATGCTTTAAAAATCAACCACTAAGGAACAATGGTCACGAACAATCTACTGTCATCATCGATATTTGAATCTAAAAAGTGCTGCTTTTATTCACTTTATTCAGTGCAGCCACCAAACCCCTATTTACCGACTAAAACCATATTAGGAAAATCAGGTGAAAAATTTTGTAAAATATTTTTTTGCGACTCAAGTATACGCTTGGCTGTATAATCAAGTAAACTTTGCAGTTTCACTTTGGTAGACACTTCTGTAATTGTTTCATTTGCAGGATAGCATGGTTTTTTTGTTTTAATTATTTTCTGATACGAGGGAAATAATTCAGATGAGGAATACAAATTAACAAAAAATTTCAATAGCAGTACTGCTTTTTAGTAAATTAAGTTTCTGTGATAAGAGAAAGAACTTCTCCTTTACCTGGTTGCCTAATACGTGTGTTAGGGTGGTTTGAATTAGTAATAAACAATCAACAGCAGAAAAATCATCTACTGCTAGGAAACCCACCAATCTTCGTTTTGATCTTTAACTGCTCCTTGCAAAATCTTTATTAGGTCGCTCCGCAGAAGTTAACTCCAAATAATTTTTCGAAATAATACATACTTCCTTTGTATTAAACCATTCTGGATAATTTTGAACAAGAACACGACCCTTTCGATAAGATTTTTTTTGCAAATCTAGGGACTGCAAAGGTATGGCTAATATTGTACTTGACTTGTTGCTTTCACTTCCAGAAGCATTTAACCAATGCTGAGGCAGAAAAATCCTCGTAAATGAGACATTTGTCCGCTTAGAGAATAATTAACATAAGATCCGCAAGTTTCCGCAGGTGATTCTACTCGCATTAAAATGTAGATAAAATTACATTTCTGGCAATAAATAGCTTAGCTGGGGCATAAAAGGGCGTAACAGTTATAAGTTTAAAACAAAATGCAATAAGTATGCTGTAAGTATTTAAGCCTAATTTATAAATGCCTCCACTCTTATATTAGTCGATCTCACAAAAAATAAAAAATAATAGTCGTCTTACATTCTACTAATATCTCCATTACAAAAACAAATTCCACAAAAGATGGAAAGCAGAAAAGTAAATAAATTCAGTCGCGCTTGCATTTCTTTGCAATCACCGCGATTACTTTGAAGATTAAAATCGAATAGTCAATATCATAATACGTAATATTTATTTTTTCATTTGTAATTATTTGGGATGTTCTAAGCTTATTTAAATGGGTTTTTGTAATAACCGTTACAATGATTTTTTTTTGGCCTGCGGTGGAACCACTGTGCTATGGCTACAATTACTATAATTATACAATTTTTATTGACGATTCCATTCCTTGCCATTTGACAAGCCCTCGTTAACCTCGTCTTTGATCACCAAAATCTGATTGATGATATCTTGCTCAAACTTAGCTCTTTTAGAGGTTGGTATTTGGTTGTTGGTACTTCCGATTACTCAATTAATTTTTTGTGTGATATCCATAGGTTGTTCTCCACTGATTCTTGATCATTCTGTAGCATCTTGTTCCAATCCGAGGCATCAGGGTTGCCCGCTTATCAATTTCAAGCGGGTCAAATCCAGTTTATCGACCTTGGTTTGCTGCTAGTTTTACCCCTGAAAGAATTGAAACGTTCGCAAAGTTGGGTAAGATAATTTGGTTGCACTGTTCTTCGATAGCATTCTGTGATCTGTATTGTTACTGCCTCTGTTATTTTTCCCAATGATTCCTCGAATGTGTTCGGAATAAGTATGAGGTGGCAGTATTCGTCGACACTTGCCTTCTTTAATAGGATCAATTGGAGAGTGATACTCAAGATACTAGAGTTGAAGGAAAAAAAATATTGCAATTAAAACATTATTGGGGAATTTAAAGTGGATTTTATTAACTTACCTCTACCGAAGCATTAATAACAACATGATAACATCAATGAGAATACAACCTGCCCTTTCCGTAGGTAAATTGATAATGAAGAGAGGAACATTTGTTGTGAAAAGGAACATTTGCATGGACACGACTTTTCCTGTCTATTTTTGCTCAGTGCAATAATGAACTTACCAACAAATATTTAAAATTTCTTAAATGGCCTAAGCGGCCTAGGTCATTTAGGTTTCGGAGATTTTTTTTGAATTTCATATAGGGAAGAAAAAGCTTTCCGCAATAACAACAAAACAGTTCCATATTCGGCAAAGACCACTTTCGCTACTTATAAATTTTTAAATTTAATTTAAACGGTTTAAGCAGTTACATTTTTTTTTTGAAAATGTGGCTGAGGCTGCTTTGGCGCTGAGTCTGAATTAAGCTGTATGGAAATATAGTATATACAATTTCAGAATGTAGGTTGATTTTATATTACTTTAACTAACATTAATAAATCCGAATTACGTATCTTAATGCACATTGCTAATATTAAATACAATTATTATAATTTCAACCTAATTCCTAAACATATGCCAGCATGTACATTTCTTCACTTACTTAGGTGCAAAATATACCTGTGCTTTATTTTTTTTTTTATGTTTGGTGCTCTTTAGTCATATATGAATGTATATCATGTTATTTTCTTTTTACTGGTATTAACTGGTATTTATAATTCATTTATTTTATGGGGATTCAAAATGTTTTATTTATGCTTTATGAATTTTGCGTACCGTAGTTGTGACAATAGCAGCCTTATTATTCTTTTCCACAACTTCTTGATGGTGGAGGCGTCTAAGCCTTCCCTAAATTTTGCTATGAGAAGTGTAAACTACCTCTCCCTTCGTAAGTAACGATTTCTTCTTGTAAAAATTTGATTTCATTTTACTTGATTGCCATATATTTTCTCTTTAACTCATGATTAACAATGTTAGATAATTATTTATAGCAGCATACACTTTTTGAAATCACAAACATCATCAAATGTCAAATGAAATGTAAATGTTTAGCAACATGTAATTAAACTGAAATACAAAAACAGAGGCTTAAAAAATACGGAAAATAAAAGTTGAATAACTCTTATAACGTTTTGAAATCTTAACACAAAACGGGTCGTTTTATTTTTAAGATATAAGAATTGTACAAAGTTAAAAGTATTTTTAACCCTTCTCTTTTTTAGAAACAAAAAACATTTTGGTCCTTTCAAGCCTTTTGAATCGAATCAAATTTTTTCTTTCCATCGTACTGAAAGTAGCAACATAACTTCATACCGTGGTAATAGCTGAAAAGACCCATATAAAACCTTCAATTTCCTTCAATTTCCTTAACTAATGCAATAAAATAGTTTAAAATAATAAAGTGTGTGTATGTGAACAACAATTCAGGAAAGGGGAGAATAAACGATTTCAACAACACCCCCAAGCAGTGTATATAAAGGTCATCGGCTTTGAATTTGTCCACGTTTCATGTGAGTACTTATCACCATATATATATATACATACTGTTTAAACCCTAGTTTTATTTAATAAGTATTCTTCTTGTAAGCCTCACTATAATTTTCCCATTTCTTTTCTTTTCATACATACTATATGTATCGATGATTTTCGTCCATATCATCCGTTCCCACACTCCATTCTGCTAAATAATCAATTTTACCAACCAAAATTTTTGTTCCCACCGAATATTCTGCTGACGTAAGGAACTTAAAATTTTAATAAATCTCACTCGAAATCCAAATGTGTGTTTGACTTTAGATCAAAAGAGATCTACCATTTTGGTGACCGGACGTGATCCCGCTAAAGAAATTAGAAACAATGGAAGCCCTCATCAAGGAACATCTTATTCTCCAACTTTAAGAAGGACGGACCAATCACGCGGACTAAACCATACTTGGAGTCCCGGCTGGAGCGGCTGGACTTCAAATGGAGTGAATTCGAAAGCAGCGACATCAAGTTACAAGCATACCGGGCAGAGTGGACGGAGTGCCGCTACTTCGAAAGGAAGTACGACGCACAAGTTGAATCTGTGTACACTGAGAACAAGACGGCTATACTGCAAGCACACACCGATAGTACTTACACCAGTACTAATATCGAAAGCGGGAACACCATTCAGAAGCTGATAAGACAGCAAAAGGCCTCAGTCAGCGCAATGGACCATTTGCTTGCCTCCACCGATGACAACATGAAAGACCGTTCAGCTGCATACTACAATCAAAAACTAGCAAGCCTTACGCAGCAATGGTCAATTATCGGTGGTCTACATCCCAAATCGTGGCAGAATAAGAGACCTTAAATTACTCGATTGATAACATTCACAAGCTAGAAGAACGCTGTCAATCGCGACTTATCGAACCGCAGGAACACTTGGATCAACAGTTGGGCAAGACGTCACCAGCTGTGACTTCAGAGGCCAAGCGGTTCAACAAGCTGAAACTACCAGAGATAACGCTGCCCATTTTTAGTGGGAACTATCTCCAAAGCAGAGAAAATGTTCTATCTGAAGGCTAATTTTTCTGGAGAAGCGGCTAAGCTAATTCAACACCTTCGGGTATCAGAAGACAACTACAATTCAGCCTGGTCAACCCTGGAACATCGCTGCAACAATAAGCGATTACTACTTGCAGCATTACTCAATAAGCTGTTTGGACAAACAGTCATTATCGGAGACGCGGCCACGGCAACCAAACGACTATATGATACCTTAAAGGAGTGCTTCTTCGGAATCAGAAACCTGGACATTCCTATCCAGGGTTGGTACCCACTACTAATGCATCTGATTCTCCCGAAGATCGATAAGGAAACTCATTGACTTCATGAGCAATCGCTGGACAACCTACGTGAGCTTCAAACAGTGATAAGGTTACTTGCGTTCTTAGAAAATCGTTTTCAAATGTTGGAGGCACTAGAAACAAAAGAAAACCTTAACGATCAAGCAGAGTCACTCTGACTACCACGCAAGAAAATGTCAAGTGTTTTCTCTGCGAGCAACCGAGCCATCCCATTTATAAATGTCCAACCTTTTTGCAGCTTTCAGTCACAGAGAGGCTTAAAAAGGTTAAAGCATTCAAAATATGTTTAAATTGCTTACGATTTGGGCACACGGTTTCAAATTGTAAGGCAGGGCATTGCATCAAATGCAACAAGTTTCATCATACTGTGCTTCACATAGCCGAGTTTAAACCGAAGCCTGAGACTCAGACTCTACAGATCAATAACAAAACTAGTCTGTCAGCCACCAACGGAGACAATGCTGGTACTAACTATATGCTTTTAGGAACAGCTATGGTCAACGTGCTTAATAAAACAATAGCCCAATTAAGGCAGGGGCACTTCTAGACTCAGGCTCTCAGATGGGCTTCATAACCAGTAAATTAGCCAACAAATTAAAGCTAAGATCAAAGAAAGAACTACTGGAGATTTCCGGTGTAGGAGACAACCAACTTATAATTGACAAGAAGGTGAATCTATGCCTCCAATCCCGAATTACTGGGCTTAGCACGGATCTGGAAGTATACATTCTTTATACTATAACTTCCCTTCAACCCAGTAGATTTATGAATACGAGCAAATGGAATTTACCAAAGAATATCCAGCTTGCAGACAACGCATTCAACCAACATCAGGAGATTGACCTACTAATTGGAGCAGAGTTATTCCCCGAGCTTATTTCGATTGGACAGATCGGAATTCAGGGGAACTTGTCGGCACCTCAAAACACTTTACTTGGATGGTTCGTAATGGGAAAAGCTACACTTCAAAAACCGACTTCAAAACTGGTTTGCGGTATCACCTCTGAAAAAAGTACGTTGGAGGAGATCGTAGAGAGGTTCTAGACAATAGAGGAAGTATAATCTCATCAGCACAACAAACAAGGCAGAAAACGGTCGTTATATCGTAAAACCTCTCTCGTCAATAATCCAGCTAGCTTGGGAGAATCAAACGAAATTAATACTAAACGATTTCTTAGCTTGGAAAGAAAACCATACCATATAACAGAAATAAACAGCCGAGCAGAATCAGTCAGCGGACCGCATTGTTTTCTGCCACACCACTGCGTTTTGCGACCGGAGAGCAGTTCAACTAAACTACGGGTGGTTTTCGATGGATCTGCAAAAACATCTACGAATATATCGCTAAACGATGTATTACACGCTAGCCTCTCATTGCAAAACGATTTGTTTGCAATTCTATAACGATTTAGAATTCCTGGTTACGTATTTACCGCCAAAGTGTCTTCAAGATTTGGCTCTAAGTGCAACGAGTCAATATTCATTGGGTGCTGCCATTATTAGACGCGATATATATATGGATGACGTTTTAACTGGAAGCGACGACTTACAAGAAGCCTGCCAAATAAAGACAGAGTTAATTAATTTGCTCAAAGAGGGGCAATTCCAGTTGCGAAAATGGTGCGCAAACACACCAGCACTGCTAAAGGAAATAGCTAAAGAAGACTGTGAAATGGACAACATACTATCCGATTAATCCGAAGCGTCAGTTAAGACTCTTGAACTAAACTGGCTTCAAACATGGGAGCAATTTATTATCAAAACTAAATGGAGAGGTGCCATAAGGGTTACTAAACGGACAATTCTTGCTGATATCGCTTACATATTCGACCCCTTAGCAGTTGTTTGTTTGGCAACCATTCTGGCAAAAATCTTTTTACAAGAATTGTGGCGATCTAAACTGGATTTGGATGCTGCAGTTCCAATGGAAATACACACCAAATGGCTGCACTTCAAGACAGAACTTCAACACCTAAACGGCCTGAAAGTACCTAGGCATGTATTACTGCCATCCGCAACTAATATCCATCTTCATTGTTTTTCGGATGCCTCACAACGGGCGTATGGAGCGGCTATATACATAAGATCAGCAAACCAGAATGGGTAAATTAAAATGCAATTGGTCTGTTTAAAATGTAGGGTTGCACCAATAAAACAACTGACGATCCCACGATTAGAACTTTGTGCCGCAAAATTAATGGTACAAATAGCCAACGTGGTCGAATCGAGTATAGCACTCAAAATCCACAAAACTTCCTTCTGGAGTTACTCCCAAATCGTCTTAGCTTGGATAAACACCCAATCACTTTTACAAGCCTTTGACGCCAACCGTATTTCGTTTATAAACGAAGAAGCCAAGAAGGGACAATAGAAGTATACTTCAATATGTCAATGAAATTACATCAATACGGAAATAAATCCAGCTGATTAATTGTCTAGGGGAGTATTTTCCGACCAATTTCTCAAGTCCCTTTTTTGGTTCAAGGGACCCACATTCCTTTACCAATCTATAGCAACGTGGCCAGTGCAATCATCACTAATCAAAAGCAAACATCTTTCAGATGCAAAAGTGATAAAAACAGTCTTTGTCGCCACAAGCAAGAAGACCCACTTCCTTGAAGAGATTGATCATCGAAACTCGTTCGCCACTCTTAGGTGAGTAACAGCATACATCGTACGTTTCATCAACAATTTAAAAAGAGCGAAGGCCTATCGGATAAAGGGGATGGTTTTCTCCGGACCAGAATTAAAGACAGCCAATATAATCATAGCAAAGTTCATTCAGGAAACAACATTCTCAGATGATATCAAAGCACTCAACAAATTTGGACAAGTACCTGAGAAAAGCCGATTAAGTCCATTGTTTCCATTTATCAACAATAGGGGTGTTGTACGTGTAGATGGTCAATTGGAGGCTTCTAACTTGCCATTCGATACAAAACACCAGATCGTCTTGGCCAGTTCACATGTATTTACGAAATTATTGATGGCACATCTGAACTATACAAACCCCCACGCAGCAGACGTAGACTATTGGATAGTGAGAACTCGCTCAAACAATCGTACACAACTGCATACGTTGTTTTAAAGCAAAGCAACCTTCCAGACCATTCACCAACGTAGGAGTCGACTTCCTGGGTCTAGTGTATAATCACTACAAAATCAGAGGAAAACAGCCAACAAAAGCCTATGTATCGGTTTTCGTATGCCTCGCGACGAAGGCTGTGCTTCTGGAGTTAGTTTCAGATTTGACAACCCAAGCGTTTATTGGTGCCCTAGAAAGATTCGTGGCTCGCCGTGGATTACCCGCCAAAATTTTCTCGGACAACGCTACTAATTTCACGGGTGATCCCAGAGCAAGCAGAAGTGCTTGTGTCAGAGCCCGACGGATTCCGGGGGCGGGCAAAATGAAGTTTCCAAAATATTTTCCTAAACTTCGGTTTGCAAGTTGGAACGTCGGATCGATGACCTCAAAAAGTTTAGAACTGGAAGCGATTATGCGTCGCAGAACTCTACAAATCCTGTGCGCACAGGAAACGAAGTGGTGTAATACAGGAAATAAAGCGCGTTTTCTAGATTTAAAAACTAAGGCATTTAAGATGTTCTACCATGGAACGTTCAATGGACGAAACGGTGTTGGAATCGTTGTTGCAGCGGATCTTCTAAACAACATCGTTGGTATCTTGAAAATAAGCGACCGCTTGATGAGTGTTAAACTCGTCATACACAATGAAACGTGGAACATTGTTAGCGCGTACGCTCCACAAAATGGATGCGACCAATCGGAAAAAGATACATTTTGGTCAGAGTTCGGTAATTTGCTTAGAAATATACCTATCGATGAGATGCTCTTCGTAGACGGAGATTTAAATGGCCACGTCGGAGAAACAAATGTTGATTATGAGGACTGCCACGGCGGTAAAGGCTTTGGAACCAGAAATTCAGCTGGCGAAGACATCCTTGTAGCGTGTACGGCGTACGGCTTAACCGTCTTAAATACAATGTTTATTAAACATCAACGACATCTCATCACCTATAGCAGCGGAGGCCACGAAACGCAAATAGATTATCACCTCTGCAAAATGTCGATGAGAAACCGTGTTAAGGACTGTAAAGTAATACTTGGAGAATCGCTAGGAAGCCAACACAGTCTGCTCATTACAGAATTTTTCACAGCGGAACCACCGAAAACACGGGCATCGTTTGGAAAGCCAAAAATCCGGTGGTATAATTTATCGAAGAAACGAAGCGCAAGATTTATCGCACTGGCTAAAAAAGTACTTCAAAATATAAATGGTATAGCAGACTCACTTAGCCCGCAAGAAACGTGGAACAGCATGCACGAAGAATGCATAACACTCGCAAAGTCCCATCTGGGGACTATATCGAAATACCATTACGTCGGCAAAGAAACATGGTGGTGGAATGACGAAACCAAACGAGCTGTGGCCGACAAGAAGAGTGCATTCCAAGCGTGGACAAAATGCGATCGGAGCGACGATATCGAAAAAGCTCGACTGGCTCTTGAATACGAGCGTCTTAAAAAGATCGCAAAGAAAGTCCTGGCTCGAACTCGAGCGGCAGAAGCGGAAAACCTGTACCAGGAGTTGGAACAAATATCCTCACGATCGGCGGATAGAAGACAAGCTATCCAAGAAATTCAAACGTCGTACAGTACTAAAATGCCAAATATTTTTAAGCTCGCTGCACAGAGGAGAAAAAATTCAATGGAAATAACCTCGCCGAAATACATCAAAAACGCAGACGGTCTCTCTCTTCGCTGACGACGCAGTTATACTTAGCGATAACGTCGAAGATTTACAGAACGCCTTAGATTCATGGAGAAATGCGCTAAAGAGAAACGGGTTTAAAATAAGTCGTTCAAAGACGGAGCATTTGACGTGCCCATTTGCGCATCCGTTGCGACCTGTTCCGGATATAATGTTAGACGAAATAGTTCTTCCGAAAAGCACTATCTTTAAGTACTTAGGATCAATCGTTAACATGGAAGCGAAATGTGACGACGACGTAAACCACAGAGTGAGTGTGGGATGGATGAAATGGCGGGAAAATTCGGGAATCTTTTGCGACCGAAAATTTCCACTTAAATTAAACGGGAAACTCTACACCTCGGTTGTTAGACCAGCTCTTATATACGGTTCACAGTGCTGGACAATGTACGAAGCGTTTAAAAACAAAATGACGGCAGCGGAAATGAAAATGTTAAGGATGTCTAGTGGAGTCACTAAACGCGATTGCATTAGATCTACGCGTATAAGAGGAAGTCTTCATATAAAGAATTCGGTAACCGAACAGCTTGAGGCGAATAGAATAAGTTGGTATTGCCACGTTCAAAGAAGATCTGCGGAAAATCCGGTTAAAAAGGCACTATCAACTACGGTCACTCCAACTGTAAGAAAACGAGGTCGGAAAAGAATTCCTGGATTTCTCAGATGGCAAATGCGCAACAACGTCTGGGGTTAACCACTGAAGCGATCCAGGACCGAGCTTTATGTAGACGCGTTCTGCGGTCTGCGACATTAGCCAATCCCATAAGCGGAGCAGCAGCGATGCAGTAAAAATGGGAAACTCGTTACGCATAAGTTCGTATAACGAGGAAAGGGTTGATAAAAGGATAAGAAGAAGAAGAAGAAGAACACTACTAATTTCATGGGAGCTCGGAATGAACTCAATGAACTGCATGCGAAAATATATGATGAAGAAGGTCACAATATTATATCCGCTCACTGGACAGAAAAGGGTATTAAATGGAAACCCATTCCATTCACCCCATTTTGGATGTCTAAGGGAAGCTGCAGTAAAGTCCGCAAAATACCATATGAAACGCATATTTTTGGGAACCGCATTAACTCAAGAAGAACTTTTGACGGCATTGGCTCAAATTGAAGCTGTACTTAATTCGCTTCCGCTAACACCGATGTCATCAAAGCAGAACGATTTAGAAGCTATTACACCGGGACATTTTTTAACCGGCGCATCATTAACAGCAATAAATGATCCAGATTCCAAACCAACAAACCTGTCAATTGGATCAAGATGGAATTAAGTAACATCAATTGAGAGTTCTGGCGTAGATGGAGCAAGGAATACTTACAAGAAATTCAAAACCGATGTAAATGGAAACACCCTCAAGAAGATGTTAAACCAGAATCTGTAGTGTTTATTAAAGATGATAACTTACCTCCACTCAGATGGCGAATGGGAAGGATATTGCAAACAATACCAGGACAGGACAAGATGACTAGAGTTGTTGAAATCCGAAGCACAGCAGACTCTAACAAGTACGGAACCCTTAAAATTATCAAGGCGATCTGAAAAGAGAAAGGCCTTCAACTCACCACAACCAAAGCAAAAAATAAAAATTAATTCTATCTCCTCTCTTATGATCGGTTTAATCATCCTTGGCACAGCATTTAAACAAGGAGCAACTCAAAGTTTGGTAGAAGTTAAAAAGTTCACAAACAATCCGGGGATGTACTTTGAAGATTTGGGTCATGTTAATTTAACAATGGAATGGATTGGAATCGCTTTGTATACTTCAATATGTCAACTTACTGGAATGAGTATCAAGAATTAAAAGAAGGCATTCAGGGGCTAAGAAAAAAGTGTGAGACGCTGAGACAGAACCGAAGTAACCTCTGTCAAGCAGTGGTGAAGCAACTAGGACAGCAACTCCTGGAAACAGAAAGGCTAAGTGAAATTTCAAAGCATAGAAATGGAATCGCAACACGAAGAAAGAGATCTCCGTTTGATACCATTGGGACAATTGCAAACAAACTTGTTGGTATTCTCGATCAAGACTACGCACAATACATCGAAAACAAAATTTAAGAAGTCAACAGAAACGAAGAATACCTACCTCAACTAAACAAAAATCAAACATCGATAGTGGAATCAACCGTTAACGTTCTTAACAAATCAATGTTCTCAATTAAGGAGCAATTCGTTTTGGTAAATAATCAGTTAACGAAGGTTATCAGTCCGTCAAAGAGCTTAACTACGCAACAATCGAGGCAGAAACGTTTAACTACATTGCAATATATATATCTCAAATAATGGGTAGTTTCCAGCGAACTCAACAAGCTATACTTGAGACAATTACTGATACGCATCAAGGAAGAATCAGCTCCATACTCCTATCACCAAGACAACTACTGAAAGAATTCGACAACAAACATAAACACATACCACCCACCTTAACTCTCCCGGGATGTGACCGGTACAATATACCTAAACTTTATGAGTTACTCAGAATTAAAACGCGAGTAACCACATCCGCGATTCTATTTCTCGTCAAACTACCACTATTAAATAGTCAAGTGTTCCAGATCTTCAAACTTATTCCACTACCAGTCTAACATAGTGATTCCTTCATATTCATTTAGCTATCAACAGCATTTCTAGCCATAAGCCCGTATCAAGACCAATATTTTTCATTATCTCACGATGAGTATAAGGAATGCTTGCAAACCGACGATGATAAATGCCTGTGTAAGCAACGACATCCTATCATCAACACTCACTTGACGGAACATCAGTGTGAGATTTATCTACTTAACCACGAGAAGCAGCGCAATGCCTGCTGAAAACATCAAGACCAGGGAGAATGTGGATCCAGTTACGAGTACATAACCCAAACCACTGGATTTTTGCGTTTAAAGAAGGAGAAATGCTTTCCATAGTCTGTGGCGCTAATATTTCGAATACCAAACTTAATGGAGTTGGACTACTAGAATTAGCTTCGAATTGCGTCATTAAGGAACCGACAATGACGATTAATGCCCATAATTTTTACTTAACGTATTCTACTTCATCTTTTGTACCAGCCTTAAATTTAACTCAGCTTTTGAGGAACTCAATACCAGAAATATCCCATGAAACATATGGGACCAAGGACTTCTAGATCCGCGGCGACTAAGACCTGGCATCAATCCGAAAGGAAATTGAATATGGAAATCGTCAAGGCCGCAAATTTAGAAGCTGCCGGAGTTAAGTTCAGTTTTCGAGCAGCACTCGCTACGGGAATACAACCGATTCTTAATAATGGATGTGGCGCAAAAGAACGTACTTAACATACAGGTATGTTTAAATTCTTTGGCGTATAGCCACTTTCAGAGCGATTGCCCCGTGTGAGGAGTTGTCATTATTGTAAGGAACGCCACAATACAAGTTCTTTCTTATTTTCCAGTCTGCTCACGACTGGCTTTATTTTCTCTTCTTAAACCTAAAGGTAACCTAACATTTGGGGTGATTGTGCTGAGGTATAGCGGAAATGATGACATGAGAATTTAAAGTGAGTGTGTGCAATTGAGTTTATCGTGCTGGGGCATAGAGGAAAAGCTGACGCGGGGATTATATGTAAGTGTTTTGGGGTGATCGTGCTGGGGTATGACATGTGTAGGAAATGCTGATATGGGTGATTGGTTTGCTCATTAACTCCTCCCTCTCTTAAGCTTGAACGTCTCTGTTCAATACTTTAAGCCCTTGAAGACGAATTGCTTCTTTGTCTATGTACGTTTGCCCCACTTCGGGTTGTGTAGCTTGGATTTCTATCTTTTTTGGACGTATTTTTATGTATAAATGTAATATAATGATAAGAATAAGAACCGCACTGATGCCATACCATGTCCATTTGCTGTTCTTCAATGTAACTTTAAATTCATGGATTTTTTCGTTATTCATGATTTGAAGTTTGTGCAAATAAGGTAGGGACACTTTCTGTTCGAATTCGCTTTCAATTAAAATCGTCTTTGTTGGTGTTAGTGAATGGGTTATTTCCAGGGGATGGGTTGTGCTTAACTGCCTTCCATTGATGGTGGTGATGTCCTGAAAGGTTATAAGGAACATCCCATTGACGAGATAATTTTGGCCGCTTTTTTTCAGCTTGTAAATGAGCCCATGCGAATACCAGACGTTGAAAGCCATAGCGCCAATAACCTGAACTTGTTTTTGACTTCACTCTCTGATATGTACACCATTGATATGCTCTCCCCTTCAGGCTCGCCGGACCATTGTGTCACATCAGCTTAGTTCTCGTACATCTCGAAAAAAAACAATGGGGGCCGACTTAACACCCTTTTTAGGAATATTAACTTGTCGTTATGTTTCCTCTATAACAACGTAAATGCGGCTGATGATATGATTACAGACACTATTCTCTTGGAATGAGATCCTCTATTCCTCACCGCATTAAGAGTATCAGACCCAAAGAAAATGCGTGGCACAACTCGAGCTGCAAAGTGACTTTCAGGGTAAGAGAAATTTATTTCGGTCCTATAAGCCCAGCCCGACAAAGGAAAACCGAAAAAAGTTCAAACAAGCTAGGAATGACTGCAACGCTTTTCTTAAGCGTGTGTTATTCCAATACAACCAAAAATTGACGGAAAAAATACTACAGTGTTCCAAAGGTGGTAAAATTTTGTTGGACATTCATCAACAATTTTTGAAATTCTGCCTCATCCTCTATCCCAACGCTCATTTACAATGACATTCCAGCTGCCAGCTCTTAAGACAAAGCCAATCTGTTTGCTGCACACTTTGAAGCCAGGCCAACGCTTTCAGATTGTGCTTTGTCACCGCCTATGCCTAAGTGCATCAAATCTTCAATAGGACGAATCTACTTTCTCACTCATATAGAAGCAAGAGTACTTAAAGACCTTAACATTCACAAATCCGCTGGTTCAGATGATTTACCACTATTTCTTCTGAAGAGGTATTCTTCTACGCTGGCAAATCACTGCATAAGCTATTCTATCATCCTGAAAACAGATGGAAAACAAACTCTGTCTAGCCCGCCTCTAAAAAAGGCTATTCTTCTTCTCTTTTCTCTTACAGACCCTTTGCACTTAGGTCCCTTCTTTCCAAGGTCATGGAAACGAAACACGAAAACTTCTTAATGACCGGCAGTACGGTTTTCATAGCAACAGGCCCATTGGTGATTTGACGGCATGTCTCACCGAAAAGTAAAGCCAAAGCTTACATCAATCTGGTGAAAGCAAGATAGTTGCACTTGATATTTCTAAGGCATTTGGCAGAGTTTGGCATCAGGCTCTTTTGTCGCAAATGCATGCATTTGGAATCGACGACTCTCTTCTTCATTGGACTAGAGATTACATTTCGGAACGTTCAATTCAAGTTGTCTGAAATGGTTTCAAGTCAGATATTCACAAAATAAATGATGGTGTTTTCATTTTCATCAATGATCTTTTGTTTGCTACTTCTAATCTAATTGATTGCTCTGCTGACGACAGTAGTCTCTGCTTTTCATATTCGTTTCCAGACTAACGTCCCCGCTCTTCGGGTGTAGAACGGGAACGGCAGCGTATGTTTAGCTCATTTCCGATCACCAATCGGGGAACTACCAAGAGAGTGGAATTTAATGCTGCGATATGTCTAGGTTTCCTCAATTGGAGTACAATGCTCACATCTGTGGCCTATTTCACCAACTTACAAATTGTAATTTAAAAGCACTTTTCTAATAAATTTGTAGAAAAATCGATTTATTCTGTTTTACAAAATATTTGTGCTACAAAATTGTAGTTGCAGTTTACAAAGGGAAATTTGTAGAGATTTCATTATTTTTTATAATTTTCTTTGTTGCTAACAAGTACAAATTTGTTAAAATTCATGTTTTTTTTGTAAGTTTGTGTTTCACGAATTCAAGAAATTTTACAAATTTGTTCGGTTCGCTGAAAATTTCTTACAATAGAAAGTTCGTGTGCAGATTTAATAACAATTTTTATTTTTCGAAAGAAATCGCATTTCAAGCCCCAAAATGTCCTTACGTCGAAGGCGTAGTAGCACCGATAGTGATATAAGTGAAGATTTTGTGCCTGTTATGAGTCTGATATGAGTGAAATGAGTCTGAAAAAAACTTTTCACTGACACCGACACAGCAAATTCTTACAGCTTTACATTGGCTTGGAAATAATGGACAGTATCACGGGATCACAGGCATGCATGGTATATCTAAATCTACGGTATGCAGAGCTGTCCATCGTGTTCGTTCAGCCATTCTTGATGCTTTCTTTGAAAAAACTTAGCCAGAAGAAACCGAAAGCATTCGTGAACGATTCTTTGATATTGCCGGTAAATATAATCTACCTTAAAAGTCCATGTACTTGAGATTATGATTATTATTTTCTTAAGGTATGCCATTTGTTTATGGATGTATCGAAGGCACGCTAATCAAAATTGATTTACGTAAGGAGTTCGAATCAGCGTATGTAGATAGACATGGGAATCACTCAATTAATTGTATGTTGGTTTGCGGTCCCGACAAAAGATTTTATAATGCATACGTTAATTGGCCCGGTAGTGTTCACGATGCGCGCGTACTCCGAAGAGAGTTCTTGCCAAGAAGGGCACTTCAAATTCTAAAGTGCTGTATAATTTTGACGAACATTTCGTGAAAAGATAAAACAAATGACATCATTAAATTGCCAACAAGCGATGAAGTAGAAGAAGAAAACCTACATGATAACTTTGACAGCAACAAGACGACGAAAACACATTGAGCTATATTTTAAACTATTTTTCTTGGAATTACAAAAAAAAAACAACTCGTAGCTTCAAAAACATAAATATATTCTATATATTCATTTTGGAAATATTTTTGTCCACTTTTTTTCTTAAAACTAAGAAAAAATTAGACATACTTCAAAGACATATATATATACCTATTCTTATCATTTTCCTCTTTCACACATAATAGGATAATTATTCAAAAGTTATGAAATCCAATAATGATCTCACCTTCACTTTCATTTTCTCTGCACTCATTACTCTTTAAAATTTGGTATTCTTGTCAATGTCTGTGGTGAAGTGACTTCGTGGTAGCCCCATTTCTTTTTCTTTTTCATGAGCATCTAACTGAAGATTAAAACTCTCCAGCTCTAACGTTCTTTTCCAAAGAGAGACAATATGGCATCGTTATATTGTTGTTGAGTTTTTCTTTTTCGGTCAGGTTTGGTGCTTGCGTTTGTGGTCTGTTATAAAGATAAAGAAGTATGTATGTACATTGTTCATAATTTAATAATATAATCAAACTAAAATGTCAAGCATGTAATTTCTAGAATTACGTCTTCTCGTTGTCAATGGTGCTCAGATTTCATTGTTCCGAAGAATCATCTTCGTTGCTTTGGGGTTGTTCATCTTCAATTCTTTCGACAGTAGACGAATCTTTGCCCACAATATCGATTATGATATTGTCTAGATCCTTCAATTTTGACTGCGGGCCACCAGCCACCCCTGTTTTTCTTTACTGTTGTCGACTTTGGCCTTAAAAATAATAGTAAACAACGTTTACAGGGTGAATTTCATAAGATGCAACAAAAGGCTGAGGCGAAAATTGCATTGGTGGGTGGCTAACAAACTTTAAAAATTAACAAAAGCACGTACAGTGAAGTGTTTTTTGAAAGCTAATATTCAGTTCTTAAATAAGTTCATAAAAACAAGTTCTCTTGTTATTTAAAAAAAATCGACTTTGAAAATTTCATTTCTCAAAAACTATTTACTAAATGAATTAATTTAAGAATTAAATAGAATTGAAAACTTACCTATTATCTTTCAAAAAATTGCTGTATTCGTTGATTTTAAAGTGGATAACAAATTTTAAAAATCAACAAATACAGTAATTTTTTGAAAGACAATAGGTTGTAAAAGTTATCATGTAGGTTTTCTTCTTCTACTTCATCGCTTGTTAGCAATTCAATGATGTCATTTGTTTCATCTTTTCACGAAATGTTCGTCAAAATTATGCAGCACTTTAGAATTTGAATTGCCCTTCTTGGTTGAACTCTCAAATGGTTGAGGTAAGGTATTTTTATTTTTAAATTTATTTCAAAGAGCCGTTCATGAATGCTTTGGGTTTCTTCTGGCTAACGCTAACGAATTTGTTGTGTCGGTATCAGTGAAAAGTTTTTTTCTTTCGACAAATAAAAATTGTTATTAAATCTACACATGAACTTTCTATTGTAAGAAATTTTCAGCGAACTGAACAAATTTGTAAGATTTCTTGAATTCGTGAAACACAAACTTACAAATAAAACATGAATTTTAACAAATTTGTACTTGTTAGCAACAAAGAAAACTATAAAAAAATAATGAAATCTCTACAAATTTCCCTTTGCAAACTACAATTACAATTTTGTAGTACAAATATTTTGTAAAACAGAATAAATCGATTTTTCTACAAAATTATTGAAAAAGTGCTTTTTAATTACAATTTGTAAGTTGGTGAAATAGGCCACAGATGTGAGCATTGTACTCCAATTGAGGAAACCTAGACATATCGCAGCATTAAATTCCACTCTGTTGGTAGTTCCCCGATTGGTGATCGGAAATGAGCTAAACATACGCTGCCGTTCCCGTTCTACACCCGAAGAGCGGGGACGTTAGTCTGAAAACGAATATGAAAAGCAGAGAGTACTGTCGTCACCAGATTGATGTAAGCTTTGGCTTTACTTTTCGGTGAGACATGCCGTCAAATCACCAATGGGCCTGTTGCTATGAAAACCGTACTGCCGGTCATTAAGAAGTTTTCGTGTTTCGAGATATTTCATGAGCTAACGATTTATCAGCGTTTCCATGACCTTGGAAAGAAGGGACCTAAGTGCAAAGGGTCTGTAAGAGAAAAGAGAAGAAGAATAGCCTTTTTTAGAGGCGGGCTAGACAGAGTCTGTTTTCCATCTGTTCTGAAAGAGTCCTTAAGAGAAGGATTATAGAAAAGCTTATGCAGTGATTTGCCAGCGTAGAAGAATACCTCTTCAGAAGAAATAGTGGTAAATCATCTGAACCAGCGGATTTGTGAATGTTAAGATCTTTAAGTACTCTTGCTTCTATACGAGTGTGAAAGTAGATTCGTCCTATTGAAGATTTGATGCACTCAGGCATAGGCGTTGACAAAGCACAATCTGAAAGCGTTGGCCTGGCTTCAAAGCGTGCAGCAAACAGATTGGCTTTGTCTAAAGAGCTGGCAGCTGGAATGTCATTGTAAATGAGCGTTGGGATAGAGGATGAGGCAGAATTTCAAAATTGTTGATGAATGTCAACAAAATTTTACCACCTTTGGAACACTGTAGTATTTTTTCCGTCAATTTTTGGTTGTATTGAAATAACACACGCTTAAGAAAAGCGTTGCAGTCATTCCTGGCTTGTTTGAACTTTTTTCGGTTTTCCTTTGTCGGGCTGGGCTTATAGGACCGAAAAAAATTTCTCTTACCCTGAAAGTCACTTTGCAGCTCGAGTTGTGCCACGCATTTTCTTTGGGTCTGATACTCTTAATCCGGTGAGGAATAGAGGATCTCATTCCAAGAGAATAGTGTCTGTAATCATATCATCAGCCGCATTTACGTTGTTATCGAGGAAACATAACGACAAGTTAGTATTCCTAAAAAGGGTGTTAAGTCGGCTCCAATTGGCTTTTTCGAGATGTACGAGAATTTGCGGAAAAAATTTTGTGGGAGGTGACAACGAGTTGCGAAAACAAATGCGAGAAGCTCAGTTCAGTTGGAGGAACGTGGCAGAAACATAAGCCAACAAAGGAACAAGATCGAGTTTTGTTTCCCTGACTTCCCCGCACATTGAAGGACTGATGGAAGCTGGAGTGAAGTCTGTAAAATTTCATCTCAAACTTGTAGCGGGTAATCAAACACTTACCCGTGAGGGCCTCATCACTCTTCTTAACCAAGTATAAGCGTACTTGAACTTGGGATCTCTGTGCCCACAAACCAATGGCATCAACGATCTTCAGCCATTGACGCCAAGGCATTTTCCCATTGGAGAATCCCTCATGGCACCACCATAACTGGAATACCAATTAGAAAAAACCGCACATCTCGATCGCTGGAGAGGAGTCCAAAGACTTATGTAGAGCTTATGGAGAAGGTGGAGCAACGAATATTTTTCTCGACTTCAGCACCATCCAATATAGATGAAAAGCACACAACGTGATTTTAAAGTAGCACCATAGTCAGAGTGGTGACTATCAAACAGCAACAACAGAACTTAAGCTTCCTCTAACAAGAATTTGCGCTTTACCAACTTACAGAGAGGGTGATTTACAGCACGCGAAATTGGGCATGGACAGAGAAACAGCACATCAAAATAAACACAACATGGAAAACAGAACATCCCATACCAATTAAACATACAACATACATAAGAAGACTAGACGTTATATCATGCTAAAATATACGATCCCAACTAATTGAAACACATTCAAAGCTTAAACTTGCGAAAATTCTGTTGATGATATCTGCAAAGCCTGAGTCTTGGTCTTTCTCTACTGTACTGGCCCTCGAGAGCGGATTTGAGGCTTTTCGGGCCGGAGCGTTGGTATCCATTCACTTAATATAATCCAGCCATTTCAGTCGTTGGATCTTCGCCTTTCCGGCTAGGTCGATGTCGCTGCACAGTTTGTACCGTTTGTAGGTGTATCTCCTCCTTCACTCACCGTCAATGCAGGTGGGACCGAAAATCACTCGAAGAATTTTCCTCTCAAAGCAGCCAAAAACATCCTCATACATTTTTGATAATGTCCATGCCTCTGCCCTACAGAGCAGAACTTGGATTATAAGGGTCTCACATAGGGTAACGGATTTGAAGATTTTTCGGGCTGGAGTGTTGGTGCCCATCCGGTTAACATGACCCAGCCATCTCAGGCGTTGGATCTTCAGATTTCTTGATGTTTTTGTTCGGGAGACAGCTTTACTAGTCAATTGCCTTCTTATCCAAAAATTGGCAAAAGTTATTCTTCGTATGATCTCAACGCTGGTTTGGTTATCTGAATTTATATTAGATGACAAAGTCATTAACTACACTCCACGCAATTTATATAGAGGCATCGCTGACACTTAAAGCGATATTTCACGTTACAACACGTCTGAAAAATTAACCTGTTTTTTTCTTATTTCTGTCAATCAAAGCAGGAATGGGCTTCACGTTTAGATCAGTTATTGCGTTGTCAAACTGTGTGGGTGTTTTTTTTTACACTTATTCCAGCGATTTTCCATCTTCTTGATCCCGAAAATTAATTTTCCTGAAGGTCTGCAAAATACTCCTCCGTTGCGTCGATAATTTCTTCGCGTGAGCTGAATTTTTTATTGATGAGCCATCTTTTGAGGTTTGGGAAGAGATAATAGTCCGAGGGAACCAAATCGGGCGAATACGGTGGATGCGACAGCAATTGGAGTCGTAAGTCATTGATTTTAGCCGTGGTTGCGATGCTCTTATGCGCCGGTGCATTGTTTTACAAAAACAAAATTTTTTTTTGCTTCATGTGAGGCCGTTTTGCAGCGATTTCGGCCTTCAATCGCTCCAATAATGAACAGTAATACTCGCTGTTGATGCTTTTTCCTTTTTCGAGGTAGTCCACGACGAGTGTGCCATGACAATCCCAGAAAACTGACGCCATAACCTTTCCGACCCATTAAGCCTCCCTCGGCTGCTTCGGAGCACTCGTGCCGGCTTCAGTTCATTATTGGGCACTCATTCTGTTCTCTGATGTGTAATAGTGGATCCAGGTTTCATCAACAGTTACCAATCGACGCCAAAAGTTCGCCCGATTCCACATCAGCAAGTCCAAACACTCTTTCGAAGTGCTCTCGCGTTCGTGTTTTGTGTCAGGAGTGAGCATGCGCGGCACCCAGCGGCAGGATAACTCTTTCATATGCAGAATATTGCCCAAAATATGGCGTGTGCGCTCAGTACTAATCTTTGTGGTATCTGCTAGCCCACGCACCTTCATTTTCCGGTCAGCCAACACTATTTCATGTATTTTTTTGACATTGACGAATCTCTCGAAACCAATATTTGACAGTGTAATCTGACGGAGCATTAGCCCCATAATATTTATCCAACTTTTCTTTTGTTTCCTTCGCCGTTTTGCCTCTCAAAATATTATGTTTTATGAGAGAACGAAAATAGTTTTTGTCCATACTCAACATGATGCCAATCACGTCAACAACAATTAGCTGTCAAAACAAAACTAAAGACAGTATCGCATTGAAATTTGGCATGTCTGCCTAAATATGAGCGGACTTGAAGGCACCATGACCTCTTTTGCAGCAGCAGCGTATTCTGGCGGTCAAGGAGGCTACTTTTCACCCCAACTAGTTAATATAGAGACAGCAGTTATTTTGGAGAAGTTTTTCGTTTGTAATTTTAGAATTGTAAGGTGAATAATTTTTGCAGTTTTAAGCAAAGTTATTTAATTGGACATAATGGGACACAGCAAGCGCCTTACGGAGGACGAAAAAGCTAAATTACGTTTTACAAAGGAAACGGCTTGTCCAACTGACAAATCGCTGGAAAATTGTCCAGATCGTGTTGCTCATTTTACAATTAAGGACAGCAGAATGGCCAAAAGAAGGCGAAATGTGCTCCAAAAAAGGTTGACGAACAAAAAAAAAAAAAACAAATTGTTGAATAAGTACGAAAGAGCAAGCTCTTTGCTTCGCAAATTGAAACGAAGTTGGATCTCAATATTGAAGTACGTCGAGAAATGGAGAAAAGTTATTTTCAGTAACGAAATAAATTTAATCTGGATCTCTCATCAGTAGCCGAACAAAAAGCTTTGATCTCTGCTCTCTGAAAAAAATTTATTTTTTTGCATTTTATTTTATTCTTCTTACATTTACTATACTTACTTACATGCTAACAGAAAAAATGCTTAAATATTAGCTTACAATAACTCAACGATCTTATACTAACTTACTATCCCTTGTTACGGGCACTCTAAGCTAAACTATATTAATATTTTATGTCTCTCGACGTCTAGTTTAACATTTCAAATAATAACTATTATTCTTACACATCTATTTAAACTAAGAAAATATTAAGTATTTAAAAAAAACTTAGTGAACGAAAATTTTTTTTGTATTTATTGTATATAAAACTAATACCGAAAATGTAATAAGGCTGATGATGACGAAATGGTGTCTTGCGTGCGATGTAAAAGATGGTGGCACTATGCTTGGGCAAAGTTTAGTCCTGACAAATTCGATACTCCCACTCCTTGGTTCTGCGAGGATGTTCTTTGCAAAATCCGCGAAGACAGGGTAAACCAGGATTCGCCTTTAGTAGGTAATGACCAATCGTCTTCGACAGGGCATGATGATGGTGTGATATATCATATCATATGTGTAAAGGTATGGCTGAAATCAAGTTGCAGTTGGCCAAAGCATTACCAGTTCGCGAAGGGCCTGTGACAGAGGAACCGGAGACATCAAATTCAGAAGTAATTAAGGGAAGGCTGAGGATGATCAAAAGGGTTCAAGAAAATCATAACACTCGTTGTTGGATAACATGTTCCCTCACAAACAGTCGACATCACTTCGCATCGTCGCCTCCAAAGCAACACATCAGAATGATCCCATGTTCCCGAAGCAGACATGGCAAACTTACTGACCATCTTGAACCGAAGTAATGTGCAAGAGCTGCCATCCTTTTCAGGCGATTGGCCATGCTTCAAAGAAGTTTATAAGTCAACAACAGTTGAGGGTCGTTTCAGTGGTAAGCTAGTAAGCGATCGTCTCAAGTACTCATCAGATGCAGATGGCATTATGGATTCTTTAAAAACTATCTTCGGCCGACATGATATTTTAATTCACGATCTGCCGGGCAAATTGTTGCATCTCCCACGAATTTCTTCAAAGTGCGACCCTAAGCTGCGGTTGTGGGTGGTAAAACTCAATGGCTTCGTGGCAGATATAAAATCATTGAATAGAAATGAAGATCTGGACAATAGTTATGTTCTGACGTGTCTTGCCTGCAAGTTGGAATCTTGCCTCTATCAAGATTGGGTAAGATGCAAAGCGGAGTCCACGTGCCAACCTTGCTGATTTCGCCTAGTTCATCATGGAAAAAATTATATTCCTACCTCCCGATCTGCTTAGTCATTTTGATTTACCTCAATCAAGGATACTTGTCAATTCATTGAAACCGTATATTGACTCACAATCTAGTTTCATCACGTGTTTCATCAGTGTTTGGCGTTGTGGCCAAAAACATCTACTGAGTCAGTGCTCAGAATTTAAAGACCTGTCTGTGGAACAAAGGTTGCAGTTTGTTAAGGACAAAGGTATTTGTTTTACTTGCCTTGATCCGGAAAACCATAATTGGAGATCATGTCGTCAAAAGTCAGCATGTAGTGTTCTTAGCTGCTCAGGTCGCCATCACCCACTATTGCACCAAGTAGCTGCACAGAATGACTCCACTATGAACATTTGCGCTGCCCCCTTCGTGCCTGTTCAGCACGTTTACTCGTCGCATACTGGAGCAAACCTTACCATCCTTTTTAAAATCGCGTCAATTCGTGTTTATGGGTTAAGTAAAAGTTCGTTGACACCTACGCCTTTCTGGCCGACGGGTCATCCTTATCAATGATAGACAAAGACCTTTATGATGAACTGGGACTTAGTATTAGTCCAGAGGATCTGATGCTGCAGTGGACCCAAGGAGTTTCTAGACGTGAGGATTCTTTTCGTACTTCGTTAGAGGTTTCGGGCGTTCGAAATCGCAAACGTCATCATCTGAAAAATACACAGTCAAGAACCTTCATCTGCCAAGTCAATCAATCGACCCTTCTGACTTGAGGCTTTCTTATCCACCCCTGCGAGGCCTGTCTCTGTCAGATATGAAAATTGCTAATCCAAAAATTCTCCTCGGTCTCGATCAAGCTAAATTTTTATGGTGTCACGGTCAACGACATGGTACACACGAAGACCCGTGCAATATCATCACGCTCTTAGGTTGGGTAATTTATGGTAAACCGGCACCTACGCACCAAGTTTCATCCTTGTCTCAAGCGGCTAAACCTTCAATGCATCTTCTCTTGCATGACGCAATTAAGCAAGAAAACGATCTCCATAAGCTATTGAAGCTTCATTTCTCAACGGAGGACTTTAGGGTCAAAACAACTTAGAGGTAATGCAGCGAACATTACGGGCAACTGTTACAAAATTGGACTTCTGTGGAAAAATGACGGAGTCGTGATGCCGGATAGCTACCCAATGGCCATGAAGAGGCTGAAAAAAACAATTATATGCAAGAACTTATCGCAAAGGGTTATGCCCGAATCGCATCTGCAGAGGAGCTGAGGAAGGGTTGGCGTGTGTGTGGTATACACCAATGTGTATAGTCGAAAATCTTAATAAGTTGACTCCAAAATTGAGCAATGTTGCAGATGTCGCAGCTAAAGTGAATGGTGTGTCGCTCAATACCTTCCTCTTGAAAGGCCCGGATAATCTAGTGACACTACATGCAGGCCTTTTCAAGTTTAGAGAACGCGCAGTCGCTATCAACGCTGATGTAAAGGAAATGTTTCACAGGACTCGCATTAAGGAAGATTACCAACATTGCCATATCGAGGGATGGCGACAGGAGTAGAGAACTCTGCGTTTACGTCATGGAAGTTATGATGCTTGGCCCGCGATGCTCGCCTACCTGCGCTCAATTCGTTAAGAAGCATCATGCAGAGAAGTTTCTTCAAGAATGCCCAGAAACTGTAGATGGTTTAACGCAACGCACATGTGTTGATGAATATTTTAATAGCCATGATACTGAAGAAAAGGCTATATCTGTTACTCGGGATGCGATTCGTATTTGCAAATCAATGAATTTCGATCTCGTAGGCATTCAATCAAACAGCCATCTCCTTCTTCAAAACACTCCTGAAGACCACAAAAAGACTAAGTTTGTCTGCGTTGACCCAAACGATAGCGATACTTTTATCACCAAGGTTTTGGGTACGTATTGGCTACCATCATTGGACTATTTCACCTACAAACTATCAAGCCACGATAAGCTAGAGAAGATGCTTTTCCCTGGCGCAGCAATCACTAAGAGAGACATCCTCAAGATGATCATTACAATTTTTGACCCTCTCGGGCTAATATCTCACTATATTAGTCGAAGCCGTGTCACACTGCAAGAAGTTTGGCGCGAAGGCTTTGATTGGGATGAAATAGTTCTGTAAAAGATCCCATGGTACTCGTAAGTCTTCATCAAGGAACTAAAAAACATCGAGAAGCTTAAGATTTCCTGTCGGTATATCTCTTGGAACCCAGACGATTCAGTTGTGAACTTAGTAGTTTTCGTGGATGCTTTGCAATTAGCTTTTGCTGCTTACTTGCGATTCGAACGAGACAATAAGGTGGAAGTGGCTCTTGTTATGGCTAAAGCTAAAGTGGCATCCGTCAAAAAGTTATCAGTGCCAAGGTTGGAGTTACAGGCGGCAGCTCTTGGCGTTCGTTTGGCAGAGGTGGTCAAAGATTGCATTTCAATCCAATTTCAAAATCATTTTTTTTATCCGACTCGAACACTGTATTATCGTGGGTAAAATCTACCAGCTTTAAGTTCCCATTATTCGTCGCTGTCAAAGTGGGAGAAATTCTGGACTCGACCAAGCCTCGGCAGTGGTATCATGTAAGATCCAAAGACAACGTCGCTGATGATGCTACGAGATGGAAGGATCCTTCAGTCGGTGACAGAAATTCAAGATGGTTTAAAGGACCTGCGTTTCTCACCACTCCAATCAGTTCCTGGCCTATTTCATCTGCACAATGTGCTCCCACTTCGGTAAGTCTTGGAAATCTAGAGTCCGCCAAGTTGTATTTACATAGCACACAAACCATAACTTCCTACAGTGTTTTCGATTAACTCAAGCCGAGGTTACGAGCAAGATGGTCGTCTGCAGTTCGAGTCATGGCGTTCATACTTCGTTTTAAAGACGTCTTAAAGAAGAAACGTGTCGACAAGGTCTCTTTCGTGTCCCCAATCGAGTATTCCAGAGCAGAGGATTGGATGTTTAGAAAAGTTCAAGGCGATTCTTTTCCGGAGGATGTAGTCTATCCCATGGCAATGAAAACGTTTCACCGTTTCTAGACGACGAAGGCACAATCAGAATGAGCTCGAGAGGGCAAAAGGCCTTTATTAGTTACGCGGCCCGAAATCCGGCTATTTTACCAAAATCTCACCCATTAGTGGACTTATTCATCTCTCACCACCACGAACGATATCAACACGTGGTCACAACTTCAGTTATTTCTGACATTCGAGAACGAGCGTGGATCATCAGTCTTCGAATTGCCTTGGAAGGGGTAAGGTCGAGTTGCAACAATTGTTAACTTCTCAGAGCTAAGCCAGTGATGCCAATTATGGGCCAGCTCCCAAGCGCCCGCTTGGCGTTGCATTAAAAACCATTTACTCACGTGGGGGTGGATTGTTTCGGTCCTGTACTTGTCGAATTCGGAAGAGGTAATGTCAAACGCTACGGCATGATTTTCACCTGTCTTACGTTCAGAGCAGTACAAATTGAGCTTTTGAATGATCTAAGCAAGGATCAATGCACCATGGCCGTCCGCCGTTTCGTCATTAACCGAGTGGTCATTCGTTATCTTTACAGTGACAACGGTCTCAAAAACCAATTGGAAAAGTATGTTAAAGAAATGGAGAGAAATTTGGGTGAATACGCTTCAAAGTACGAGGGTATTCTTTGGATGTTTATGCCAGCATACTCGTCTTGGATGGGTGGGGGTTGGGAACGGTTGATACAATCAGTAAAACGCAGTGTCGATTTCATTCTCAAAGCCATCACTCCGCGAGAAGATGTGCTTCGTAGCGCGCTACTGGAAACTCAGAGTCAGATTAATATGCGTCCTTTGACTCATGATCCAGTAGATCCAGAAGACCCAAAGCCAATGCGTGATTACTTCCTTGGTAATTGTTTCTTATATCTGTCTCTTTCCGACAAATAATTTGAGAAAAGCCAGCCATTTTTAAAAGACAGATTTCCGGCAATTTGGGGTGTTTTTTCTGATCACGTTGCCGACATTTATATGGTCAAATAGTTTCGTTCTAAATTTTTCATAAAAGATTTTTAAAAGAGTTGTAATCGCAGCATATGTTGGAGGTCTGGGATACTGTTGTCAGAAATGCCAGTTACAAGCAATGTTTATTTCGAGATTGTAATACGAATATATTTTTCAAAAAATAAAATTGAATTCGAGGATTTGATATTTGTTACTTATCGCAACTTTGTCCTACCAACTTAAACGTAACAACACCCTCTTTCATATCCGAGTTTCCTTTGGCCAGAACTTTGTCTTCCCACTTAGAGTCATACGCTAAGTCCGGCTTGTTTTGGTGTTGGTTCAAATTACTTTGAAGGCTTACCAGTTCTTCAGCTCCATCACGCTTTGCAATCCTAATTTTTTTTAACGACTGATTTCAAAAAACTTTCTGTTTCGTTAAAGCATTGTTTAAATCATTTTTGGCAGACACGAATTTGGTCTTTTTATTTATTAATAAAATACGTTATATGATGCTGTCAATTTCGATTTTTTCTTCAATGTCTGCGACTTTTTATCTTCAATTTCTATTAAAGCTGCGATAAAAACGATTCTTTGGTTTAATGTCCCAAGGCCCAGTATGAGTTAAAGATAAGTTTATCCTTGCAATTTTGTCGACAGCTGTTAAGAGGCAATCATGTCCTTGCCGCAACAACTCCACTTTTTCGAGTGTATGATTCTTCTTTGTTTATTGCTTTTAAGCAATAATTTTACTCGATTCGTATTCCAATTTGTTCGTACTCGTATTGTAATTTGAGGAGAATGATCAGCCAAATTTTCCTCAAGTGGCTTCCCCATTTGCACTAGTTCTTTGTCAGAAGAGTCTAAAGAAATATTCATGTCTGACAGCTCAAAATAAGGATCACGTACAGAGTCATTTGAACTGAAAACTTGTTCCATTTCTGTGTTTCTACTCTCGAAAAGTAGACTCAGAATCAACTCCATCTGAAGATGACTTGGTTTCACTGATAATGGGTTCAGGAAACAACTTCCGGTCGTTTTCTTAGTGCACAAAAGGGATAAACTAAAAATTAACACATTTGTAAACAGACAAGGAAAACAATTTGCCAAAATAGATTTGTTTACAGGTTCGATCAAGTTCTGTAGTTGTTCAGTTTTTTTCTAGCGAGATTTAAAATTTGTAATGCTCGGGAACTCATATTGCTGCACTTTGTTATTATTTGTGCTTGAACTATACTCGCAAGACTTTTATCACAGCTGAATTCTTTATGCCATTTCACTTCCCACAATTCTTAAGTAAAGTAAAACTTCACGCCTGCATATGACATAACGCCTTTGCTCTACTTAATTCTAAGGTTGCTACAAGGTTTTTTTTTTAAAACCGCTTACCCTACATAGGCACTTTTGAAGTACCTATCAGGAATTCGTAATAACAGCCTATGTCAGTTTGCCTGTCACACATAGACCTTTGAAAATTTGCAATAAGCGCTCAAGTCGATTCAAGTCGTTTTCGTAAGAATGTGCTTCATTGATTTTTTAAAAGATTTTCCGTTTGGAAAAGTAACTTAAATCAACATAAGTCGTTACGTTATACCTAAAATTAGTTCCAACATTTTTTTGCGAGCTAAGCGGTTATTGCAAATACCGTTAGTTATGACAATGAATTAAGCGATTTGTTTCTTTTCGCCTATGTCGATGAAAATTGAAAATAAAAGGCCAGTATTTGTTTGTCTAGTAAGCCAAAGCATGCAGATTGCGATGCAGCAAAAAATCATTTTTTGCCTTAAGTCGACTTAAGCGGTTTTCGCTTATGGCCACAGAATTAATTAAACCATTTTACCTCGACTAGAACTAACAATACGAAACGTCTTATTCTGATTCCATATAATCATGAGAAAAAGTAATTTCTGATAACGGAAATTCATAGAAGACACCTACAAGTCAGACCACAAGGATTATTGGAGGCTTTTCGTCAAAATTATTTACCGAACAACTAGAAACGTTAAGGGTTGGAAGTGATTTCAAATTAGAACCAATTAAGTTTAATGTCATCGGATCCCACTTATCTTTGTGGCCATTTCCTGATTGTAGAGCCATTAGATGTCATTATTAATCTTAGAGTTTAGCATTTACGAACTAGGCTTGTATACATATATTGTAGATGAAAGAAAATTATCACCATGCAAACGCAGTTTTGGCAACATTGGAATTCACGAGATCATGAACTACAATGCTGATATAACCGGAAACAAAATCTAGACAATATGAAATAGTAATGATGATCTTTACTAATGATCATTTAAGTGATGATCGACAACCTACCGGTAATGCAATGGCAGTTGGAGGGAATCATAACTTGCTTTTTCTTCTTCTTATCCTTTTATTAACCCTTTCCTCGTTATACGAACTTATGGGAAATGAGTTTCCCATTTTTACTGCATCGCTGCTGCTCCGCTTATGGGGTTTGCTTATGTCGAAGACCGCAGAACGCGTCTACATACTGCTAGAGAATCATAACTTGCATCAGAGGTAATGAAGGCACAGACAGAATAGTCGAAGAGAAGATCAGTAGTGATATTTGTAAGCCAAATACAAGCCAGCTCCATTGCCAATAGAAGTTGAATCATCTGTGACAGATCATATTGCCATACTACCAAAACAGGAAGCAACAGGGAAAATGACAGAAGCGATACCCAGAAAAAATGCCAGATTTTTAATTCGGTCTACTATAATAAACATTTTGCTGCCTTAGTTGTTTTTCAATTATTTAGAGTTTCCATGGTTAAACTTTTCAAACTTGTGGGTGGAATATCATAACTTATTACAATAAGATTATTACGATAAGATATTGAATGGAATTCGAACTTGTGCAGAATGGAACCAGTTCAATAAGATGGTTATGCAGTTACTTTTTTTACTTTTCAATTCATTTTTTTATTTCATTTATCCATATAAACTTACATGCTAGACAAAAATGCTTAAATCTAATTCCACTATATTTTTTTTGTTTTCTTCATTTAACTTACTGGCTCTTACCGAGCACTCTAAGTTTAACAGTAAATATAAAACTGATGCCTTTCGGCCTAAAATCTATTCTACGATTAACTTGTATTACATATGAATTTCTAAGAAAATTCTGAAGGAAATAAAAACTTAGAACCGTTATCACATTTTTTCTTTTTATTAAAAACTTAAAACTACCTATGCTACTTAACCTACCTAAGCTACTTAATCCATCTTAATTATAATCAATATGGCGAGCGCTCATTGCCTCTTGCCCTGAGCGGTCACCATCTCAATTGCGAATTCGAGTGCCTTGGGCTTGTTAACATCGTGCACACGCACCGCCGAGGCTTAACCGATGCCGTGAAGCATCAGTTACTTCTCAGAAGTACTGCCCTATATCAACCAGCCCGGGCCATCAGCGAAAACCCCCTAACTAACCTAATCTACCTTAAAACTAGAACAATTATGTTACAATTGTAACGCACTGACCTAGGAGAGCGTCTCAATCCTCTCCTCTTCTCTAAGCCACCAAAAATCGGCGTGCTGTTTCTCCGTATCAACCCGGTCTCTTTCCGCAATTGCGGAACTAAAACGAAGAAGCTCCTGAGCATTGACGTCGTACCCGTCGTAGGTGAGCCGCTTTTCCCTCGCACCTCGGTGGCGGTGGTATATTACCGGAATACCATTCCTACTTTGTACTAACCCTTTAGAATCTATATATAGGAATGCCTCTGGCGGAATAAAGCCGGATTGGAGTGTATTCTCATGGTACATAAAATTGGGATAGTAAGCCCCAAAGATCAGGTTATTGTCGCTGTTCATCGCTCTTGCAATGTGCCTTCGAATCACCTTAATTAGAAAATTGTCAATCCTGTTCAGCTGAGCCCCATCGTAAAGGGCCTTGTTGGGATGATATTTAATGAACGCAGATTCTGGTGTTCTGTACAGTGCAAGACAGGTCCTGAGACATTGCCTTTCAAACACCCGAATTGTCTCCATATAATACGGCGCTACGTTGAACCACACGGGACAACCATAAGCGATGATTGGCCTGATTAGGGCCACGTAGCAAATAACCTTCACCCTCGAGTCAAGTTGACTGCTGTGAAACAGTTTTCTTGTCAAGGCTAAGGCTCTATTGGCTCCAGCCAAACAAGCATTTATATGTTTGTCAAAATATAAATACTGATCGAGCCAGATACCAAGGTATCTAACTACGCTTCTCACCGCTAATGGCAGCCCGTGGTGTCCAATGACGGCCAGATTTCGCCAGTGGTTTCTGGTATCCCAAGAAGCCCATCTCAATGGGGTCCTAAACAGTATTGTTTCCGACTTTTGAAAATTGATTTTCAATTTCCAATCATCGCAATACGCTTTAATGTGATCGAAGTCAGTCTGCAGCAGAGCATTGATGTCCTGGATTTTGGGACCCGATCTGTACGCCACTAAGTCGTCTGCGTACGCTATAGCGTGATTGAGGGAACCTACTAGATCACTCGTATATATGTTAAACAGTATCGGGGAAATAACCGCTCCTTGTTGCAAGCCGTTTTTAATGTCAAATATTTTTCTTGAAATTACGTTGCCACATTTGACAACGAACTTCTTTCCTATAAGCATGTTGTAAATCATATATAAAAGGGGTTTCGCCATACCCAATCTGTTCAACTTGTAGAAAAGCCCTTCTAACCATACAGTATCGAAGGCCTTCTCGAAATCAACCAGGCAGGCACCCGTACACTGGTTCTTGCATTTGTTCCATTGTATGTCGGAGATCAGTTTCGACGCGGCATGAATAGTGTCATGCCCCGCCCTAAAACCAAACTGATTGTCCGGAATTATATTGTTTTCCTCAACCCACTTCAACAGAGCCCTATTGATTATTTTCTCGAATACCTTGCTAATATTCGGAAGTAAACTAATTGACCGAAGATTTGCAGGGTTAGTCCTAACTTTATCTTTTTTCGGTATGGGATGTACCACTGCTATTTTCCAATGAGCTGGATAGTAAGCGTTATTCAGCGCATTGTTAAATAACGTAGTAAAAATATCCACTGCTTCCAAGGGCAGTTGTCTCAATTACTTCATTGAATACGGTGAAACCGTTATTCTCAGATCGCCAATTTTGAAGTTCATTGCGCAGATAAAGATGGTTTACATAGGCTCTATTCTCAATGTCGTGGTTACGGTGACCTGGATCGTTCACCGTATACACGGCTTCGAAAAAAGCTCCCAGCAAATCCGCTTTTTCCTGTGGGTCTTCGACTACAAAAAGACCATTGCCATCATCTACACTTTCTGGACTTATACCAATCGTTTCTAATATATGTCTATTTTCTGTCGTTTGCGGAATTCGGACACACATATTCGGACTACTGGATTTTATAGCCCGAATCTTATTGCCCCAATACAGACTAACGGATTTTTTATAATTTTCATTTATAAGTTGTTTTAGGTTTTTGATCAATGATTTCAGTATCCCAATTTCCGCATTGTTCCTGTCATTAAACTGTCTGTACCTCTGTTTCAGCATTGAAAGCAATCTACTTTTGTGTGTGTATAGTGCGTCTATTGTTGGGTTTCTGTATTTGTCAGTCAGGTTGTCGTTTGAGCGTTCTACCCGGGGGATAGTTCGCTCCATTGTTCGTTTGATTACGTTGTCCATTTCTAGTAAATGTTGGTCAATTTCGTCATTTGTAAGGTTTCTATGTGTCGGGGGATCAATACCACACAAACGTAAGTTACGCTTTAAAAATCTAGAGAAGCGCGGCCATCGTGCCCTACGAAAATCGTATGAGAACTCATGGTCGTACTGCTCAAGCAACGTTTGTTCGTTTGGGATTCGTATTTTGGCGGCGAGTCCGTAGTGGTCACTATCGTACTCGATCGCTCTCAAGCAGTTTCGGGTCTGTCGATCTCTATTCCTTAGTTATATTCTGTTATCCATCAGTACTAAGTCCAAAAAGGAACCGGATGATGGGAAAGACGGGATATCCGTCGCGTACAACTCAAGTTTGTACTCAATAATATTTTGACGCCACCAGCTGTGTAACTGGTTGCCCCTAGTATTCGGTGGATTATTTCCCCATGCCGCATGTCTAGCGTTAAGATCACCGGCCAAAAAGTATAAATTTTCTTCAGATTCTAGCTGGAGAGATTGAAAAAGTAACTCGAGCTCTGTAATAAATTGAGCGGGATGAAGTGCTTCAGGTGCGTAAAGCGATACCACATACAATCGCCTATCACTGCGAAGAGGAATGCATACGACGCAAACTTCTAACACCTGGAACCTACGCGCGCACCCTTTGTATATGACCCTATGGCGCAAGCCTTGCCGTATGAAGACACCAACCCCACCCCCTCTAGTGGAGTCAGGCCGGTCTCTTCTATATACATCGTAGCCACTGTAGCCGATTTTATGATTCTGGTTAAGCTTAGTTTCGCTTACCAAAAGCACATCTGGGCTTCCGCTTAACAACAAGTTGCAAAGGTTGGTTCTTCTCTCGATCCTGATTAGTGAGTTGACGTTTAACGCAATGATCTTTAGGTTAACCTCATTCAACGTAGCAGACATTATATCGGCGTGCCAGACTTGTCAAACAGAGTCGAATAAATGACGTCAATTCGAGCCGCTTGTTCATTTAGCTGTTTCTGGAAATGATCGATTTTTCCGTGCAGGGACAGAAGAATCGCTTTCAAGTCCAAATCTGCTTCTGGTGCTTTTTCAGCTACCTTCGGCGTATTTTTTGATGTCATTGTGGCCTTACCCGATCCAGATACCATTTGGGCAAAGGATATACTGGGTGCCACAAAATTAGAGAAAGCACGACTCTTTTGACGCTTCTCTTCTTCGATAAACTGTTTTCTAGCCTGGACTTTTTTTTTAAGCTCCTGAAATCTAGGACATCCCCTTAAATTGGCGGGATGTCCTGAATTCCTGCAGAGTACACAAAAGAGTTGACTCCTATCCTCTACTCTATCATTACCTAGAGGACATTCTCCATTTTTGTGGTCCTTATCGCACTTAACGCATCTGAACTGCATGTTGCAGTTAGCTGCGGCATGCCCGAACCTCTGGCAGCGCATACATTGTAGTACGCGATCTGCCCTTTTTAATTTCTCCCAACTTACAGCGTGATAGTAAAGGAATTTAATACTTCGCAGTCTATCAATTTTGCTATTGGGAGTTAGTTGTACTAAAAAGAACGGCAATTTTCGGTTACCACCCCTTGCCGTGGCCGTGGTAAACGGCTTGACACCCACGAATTTCAGATCGTCGTCCTCAAATATCTTTAGCTCCGCTTCGAGCTCTTCCGTTTTAATTGATGGGTCGATACCTTTTAGCAGCATCGTCTGCAGTTTCTCACCCTTCGGCGTATAAGTGAAGTACTCTGTCTCCGCTTTTCCTAGGGCAGTACGTACCTTATTGTACTCTTCAATGTTGTTACACATTATTATGTGCTTATTTGAGCTCAATCGCTTTACATAAAAATTCTTACTTACTAGCTTACATAACTCAATACTATCCTTAATATCTAGGTTACTCACATTAATAGGAGGAACTTTATCTTTCCTGTGCTGAGATTCCCTTTGTTGCTGCTGTGGTTGGTGCTGTTGTTGTTGTTGTTGCTGCTGTTGTTGTTGATGTGGTTGCTGCTGCTTCTGTTGTAGTTGTGAATGTTCCTGCTTCTGTGTTTGCTATTGTTTTTTTTTGTTGTTGTTTCGGCTGTTGTTTTTTTGCTGTTGCTGGTTCATCTGTAGTTGTTGTTGCTGTTGCTGGTTTAGCTGTTGTTGCTGTTGCTGTTGTTGTTTTTTGTGTTGTTGCAATTTTTGTTTCTTTTCAATAAGCTCTTTTATAAGCTTATCGAGCTTCGACTCTTCGTCTTCCACTTCATCTGTTGATGAGACTTCTTCGTCTTCCGACAACTCCCTGAAGGAATTTCCCTCGCCAACGTAGCGACATTCTCCTCCTTCTGATTCGTAGGAGTACTCTTTTTCTGTCGTCCTACTTCCATCTTCCTTAGTCACTTTTTAATGCTAACAAAAATCGTCTGTCCTCGTTAAGAGTTGGAAAGCGACTGGGTTATGCAGTTACACACAACATCATGATCGGTGGGGGAAGGGGAGATGAGCTGCTGTTACTTTCATTTAAATGTAGTCAGATAAGACAAGGAGCTGTTAATCTCATAAGGAATTTAGCTCATGTCTTACTCTAATTACTAGATTCTTGCAATGCAGAATGAATGTCAAGAACCATTTAGGAAATTCAAAGGAATGGAAAATTACGCCTCAAGCATCTTAAAAATTAGATTTTGTTTCGCATGGCCACTTTAAATATTCTGGGACAGGATCAGCCAGCAGATTATACCAAAGCTTTTAACTACAACGGCAGCCAATATAGTACAATTAACTCAGCCAGGTACAGGCAATGCACCAAGAATTATGGCATAGCTGTTTTTCACGCTGGCAATACAAACGCTTACCCCTACATCGAATTTTTTACGTATCCAAGGTTCCAATATTGGCAACAGAATAATCAGTTATGTAAGTTAAGATATGGTAGCACGGGGATCGATCTTTCGCTGGCGTGGATCTTCCTCTACTGCGCTCTCAGGGGTGGAATCGAAGACTTTTTGGACCTTCCCATGCAACTTCACTTTTTTTACTAGGTCGATGCAGCTATACAGCCTGTACAGCTCGTCGGTGTATGTCGTTTTCCACTCATTGTTTATGCAGATGGCACCGAAAAGCACCCGAAGAACTTTTCTCTCAAACCAATTAATTTTTGGTAATGTCATTGCCTCTGCGCCATAGATCAGGACTGGGATTATTAAGGTCTTATATAGGGTCACCTTTTGTTTTTCGAGAGAGGATTTCGCTAGTCGATTGCCGTCTCTTTCACAAAAGCAAGGATTGCAATGAGTTATTCTTCACTTGATCTCAGCGCTGGTGTTGTTGTTATTTAAATTGAAAGTATACAGTTTCTACCGACATCAGAGTTATATACGTCGACAGCATACACTTGGTTTGTATGCGTTTGTTGAGCGTTAGACCCACTTTTGCAACTTCCATCTAAATACACGTGAGAACGCCACTGATATCACTCTGTTATCATGCAAAAATCATCCTCGTTTGGTAGACTTGTAAAAGGTTGTTCCTCTTGTGTTGGCGCGTGAACTCTGAACTATTCTGTAAAAATGATCTTTAAGCAATAGCATGATAACGCAGCGACTTGTCGAAATTCGTTATTGACACCAAAGGTTTTGGCTAGATCCTTACCAAATTTGAGTAATCAGTTTGTTAACGAACCGCTGCACAGAAGATCTCGTAGATGAATGTTATGAAAATTGATCCCTCTGTAGTTGGCTAAGTTTAGAGAGTCTCCTTTCTTGAGGAACGGAAAACTAATTTTCAAGTTTTGAAAACAATAAAACGCAATGGCCTTAGAAATTAAAAAAAAATGGTTTGCTGTATTTCCCAATGCCATTCTTTTTTTTCGTATATCAGTTGTTCACTCTTTAATTGTCTCCTTCTTACTTACTTTAAGTGGCGCTACAGTTCCTCTACTGCGCTGTCCCTCGGGAGCGGATTCGAGGACTTTTCGGACCGGAACATTGGTGTCTATACGCTCTACATGACCCAGCCATCTCAGTCTTTGGATCTTCACTCTTCAGGTTAGGTTCATGTCGCTGTACAGTCCGTCTAGTTCGTCGTTGTATCTCCTCCTCCACTCAAGGTCAATGCAGACGGGACCGAAGATCGCCCGAAGAATTTTTCTCCCGAAGCAATAACACCCTTATGCATTTTTAATAATGTCCATTCCTCTGTGCCATAGAGCATGACCAGGATTATTAAGGTCTTATAAAGAATGACTTTTTCTGTCCGAGAGTGGACTTTGCGACTCAATTGCCTTCTTAGCCCAAAGAAACAGCGGTTGGCAAGAGTTATTCTTCGCTTGATCTCAGCGCTGGAGTCGTTGTCTACATTTATAGCCGGGCCTAGGTAAACAAAGCCCTTAAGTACCTCAAAGTTGTATCTGTCGAGGGTGATGCTCTGCCCGAGATGTCGATATTGGTTGTCCTTTTTGCTTGACAGGATATACTTGGTGTTGCCCTCAATGACCGCTAAACCCATTTTCGCCGCTTCCGTCTCAGTACCTGCTAAAGCGCCACTGACATCACGCTGCTTTCTCCCAAATATGTCAATATCGTCGGCGTATGCGAGTAGTTGGACGAACTTTTGAAAGATAGTGCCTCTTGTGTTTGCTTGTGGGTTTTGCACTATTCTTTTAAGTATGATGTTGAAAAAATCGCACGCCCACTCATCGCCTTGTCTAAATCTTCTCTGGACATCAAAGGTCTCGGAGAGATCTTTACCGACCCTGATGGAGCAGCGTGCATTCTCCATCGTCATCATACACAAACGTATGAGTTTGGCAGGGATGCCGAAACTAGATATTGCTCTGTGTAGCTCGTCTCTATAGATGCTGTCATACGCGGCCTAAATCGATGAATAGGTGGTTTGTATCGATCTGAAGCTCATGGGTAATCTCCAAGATCTGCCGTAGTGTGGATAATTGGTCGGTGGTGGACTTTCCTGGCAAGAAGCCACACAAATATGGACCCATCAGGTTGTTGACGAACGGCTTCAGGCATTCACACAATACCGCAGATAAGATCTTATATGCGATGTGAAGGTGACTGATGCCTCTGTAGTTGGCGCAGTTCAGAGGTTCTCCCTTCTTGAGAATCGGACAAACAATGCTGAGGTTCCATTCATCGGGCATACTTTCGTCTGACCATATTTTACAGATGAGTTGGTATATGCTCCTTACCAAGTCATCGCCTGCCGCTTTGAAGAGCTCGGCAGTGACGCCATCCGCTCCAGCAGCTTTGTTGCACTTAAGCTTCGATGTAGTTATCTTCACTTCGTCCAGGTCGGTTGGACGGGACTGATGGTCATCATCAGGCTGATTCTGCCTAACAGCGGTATTTGGTCCATCATCGCCGTTATACAGTCTCCAGAAATGCTCTTTCCAAATACACAGCATCGACTGTGATTCTTCTACGATGTTCCCTTGTTCATCTCTACAGGCTTTGATTCGAGGTTTGTTTCCGTGGCATGTTATTTTTACCTTTTGGTAAAACTTCCGAACCTCATTCCTGGAGTAGCATCTCTCAATTTCCTCATAGACCTCATGAGCAGCTCTGGTCCTACTATACAGCGCCGCTTTATATGCATCTTGCTAGGCTGCATGTGCTTGCCGGCATTCATCATCGAACCAGCTTTCGTTGTGGTGAACGAGTGAAACCCAGCACATCAGAAGCAGCATCTTTGATGTCGTTTTGGCAGTGTTTCCAATGGTCCCCGATGCTTGATGCTGGCGGAATTGGACCTCTTAAGAGATTAAGAGACACCCGATCGGATCGGATCGATGACCTCAAAAAGTTTAGAACTGCAAGCGATTGTGCGTCGCAGAACTCTACAAATCCTGGCTTACAGGAAACGAAGTGGTGTAATACATGAAATAAGGCGCGTTTTCTAGATTTAAAAACTAAGGCATGTAAGATGTTTTGCCATGGAACGGTCAATGGACGAAACGGTGTTGGTATCGTTGTTGCAACGGATTTTCTAAGCAATTTCGTTGGTATTTTGAAAATAAGCGACCGCTTAGTGAGTGTAAAACTCGTCATACACAATGAAACGTAGAACATTGTTAGCGCGTACGCCCCACAAAATGGATGCGACGTATCTGAAAAGATAAATTTTGGTTATAATTCGGTAATTTGCTTAGAAATATACCTAGCGATGAAATGCTCTTCGTAGGCGGAGATTTAAATGGCCACGTCGGAGAAACAAATGTTGATTATGAGAACTGCCACGGCAGTTAAGGCTTTGGAACCAGAAATTCAGCTGGCGAAGACATCCTTGTAGCGTGTAGGGTTTACGGCTTAACCGTCTTGAATACAATGTTTATTAAACATCAACGACATCTTACCAGCTATAGCAGCGGAGGCCACGAAACGCAAATAGATTATCACCTCAGCAAAATGTCGATGAGAAACCGTGTTAAGGGCTGTAAAGTAATACTTGGAGAATCGCTAGTAAGCCAACACCGTCTGTTCATTACAGATTTTTTCACAGCGGAACCACCGAAAACACGGGCATCGTTTGGAAAGCCAAAAATCCGGTGGTATAATCTGTCGAAGGAACGAAGGGCAAGATCTATCGCACTGGTTAAAGAAGTACTTCAAAATATAAATGGTATACCAGACTCACTTAGCCTGCAAGAAATGTGGAACAGCATGCACGAGGAATGCATAAAACACGCAAAGTCCTATCTGGGGACTATATCGAAATACCATCATGTCGGCAAAGAAACATGGTGGTGGAATGACGAAACCAAACGAGCTGTGGTCGACAAGAAGAATGCATTTCAAGCGTGGACAAAATGCGATCGGAGCGACGATATCGAAAAAGCTCGAATGGCTCTTGAATACGAGCGTCTTAAAGAGATCGCAAAGAAAGTCCTGGCTCGAATCCGAGCGCTTTTTAACATATGAAAAGCAAATTTGTGACCGGTGCCTTGAATACTGCAAGGAATAGCTTAACAAACCGTTTCCACGTGATATCGTGCCGACAGCTGGTCTATTCGAGGAGGAAGTTTCGGACTTTTCAATCGAAGAAAAAAGCATAGCAATCGCAAAAATTAAGCGGGGGAAAGCGGCGGGACCAGACAGCATTCCATCAGAGTTTTGGTCGAAGATGAAGGGAATCGGCAGCGATCGAAATTTTCAAATAAATAAAAATGTGGAAAACTATGCCGAATCAATGAAGAAGTAGCTTCTTGGTTCAATTATACAAAGGAAAAGGCGACATTCGAGAAGGCAACAACGACGGTTCAATCAAGCTTATGTCACATACAATGAAAACCGTCGAAAAAGTCTTAAACGAACGTCTTCGGCGAATAGCCAGTGTTGATTTCTTGAAGGAAGGTCGACGGTGGATGCTATCCAAAGCCTACGAATAATAATGGAAAAGCACCGAGATTCGTCTAAGGATTTACATATGGTATTTATCGACATCGAGAGAGCATTCGAACGAGTGACTAGGGATCTCATATGGGCCGCGCTGAGGTCTCAAAACGTACCGGAAACGTATGTTAGAATAATACAAGACATGTACGGAAACGTGAAAACTGCGATTAAAAGCTCTGCTGGACTATCGAGAGAATTTCCAGTTAGTGTCGAAGTGCACCAAGGAAGCGTACTTGGCCCTTTCCTCTTTAACGTAGTATTCGACTATCTTTTAAAAGATTGCATGCGCGAAATAAATGTAACGCCAATTCTGATCGCTGACGACGCAGTTATACTTAGCGATAACGCCGAAGAGAAACTTGTTTAAAATACGAGTAAGTCGTCCAAAGGCGGAATATTTGACGTGCCCATTTGCGCATCCGTTGCGACCTGTTCCGGATATAATGTTAGACTTCTTCCGAAAAGCAATATCTTTAAGTACTTAGGATCAATCGTTAATATGGAAGCGAAATGTGACGACTTAAATTAAAGGGGGAACTCTACACCACGGTTGTTAGAGTTAAAAACAAAATGACGGCAGCGGAAATGAAAATGTTAAGGATGTCTAGTGGAGTCACCAAATGCGATTGCATTAGATCAACGCGTTTCGGTAACGGTATCGCGAAGTTCATAGAAGGTCTGCGAAAAATCCGGTTAAAAAGCACTATCACCTCCAGGGCCGAGCATTATGTAGACGCGTTCTGCGGTCTGCGACATTAGCCAACCCCATAGCCGGAGCAGCAGCGATGCAGTAAAAATGGAAAACTCGTTACGCATAAGTTCGTATAACGAGGAAAGGGTTAATAAAAGGATAAGAAGAAGAAGATCGGAAAAGGACTTGGCGATCTCTTGCGATTGTAGCCGTCTGACGTCGAATTTTTAACAGCATAAGCTTGTCTTGGCGTAGTTTGGAATATCCTCAACCCTACCTTGGCTACAACAAGGACAACGCACGGACATCCATAATTCTGGAGGAGTGCCTTGCGTCGATCGCAATGTGATCAATCTGGTTGACTGTTCATTGATCAGGAGTTCTCCAAGTCCGCTTGTGTATGTCGAGATATTGGAACCGCGTGCTAGCTACGACAATGTTTCGCCCCGCCGCAAAGTCGATTAGCCTGAATCCGTTATCGGAGGTGGTGTCATGCAGGCTACATTTTCCGATCGTTCCACCAAAGATACCCTCTCTTCCTAGCTTTGCATTAAAATCACCGAGGACAATTTTAATGTCATAGCTAGGGCATTGCTCGTAGGTCTTGTTAACGAGCTCGTAGAAGGCATCCTTGGTGTCTTCATCTTTCTCCTCTGTGGTGGCATGCGCGCATATAAGGCTAATGCTGGCAATTTAGCCTTGATGCGGATTGCTACGAGGCGCTCGCTCACATGCCGGAAGCTGAGAACTTCTTGTCTTAGTCTGCCTCCGACGACAAATCCGCATCCAAATAAGCGCTGCTTTTGCCGTCGATAGCAATTGCCGTAGTAGATGTCGTAATTTTTCATTTTCTTTTTGTCCGGCCCATCCCATCGCATTTCTTGAATGCCGGTTATATCTGCTTTGCAGCAGTCTAGGGCCTCTGCTAATTGCTCGGCTGCACGTGGTCTATTAAGGGATCTTTTATTTCACGTGCATACCCGAAGCTCATTGTCTTTAAATCGTTTGCGTGGGTTGTCAACAGAAGATCCGTCCATATCCGAGGCCTGTTGATGCTTCGTAACTTCTTGTTTTTTTAAATAGCCGGGCAGTTATCCCGGCGGTACAACCCCCAACCTGAAGGACCAGTTCCATTTTGTATGCCGCTAGGACGAGGGGTCGGTTAAACCGAAGCCAGTAAGCCGTTCCGGGATATGAGCGCTGACGTTGGCCCATATACGGCTCGTCCGCCACCATCTCTTTTCCAAGACCCTGACTAAGTCCTAGAAATCCTCACCGGCCTGAGCTCCGAATTTGTTCCGCAATCAGATCAATTTGTAGCCGATACTGTCAGTTATAGAGGATCGTCTTGGATTCCTTTTTTGGAGGTAGGAAGGCGCTTGAGCTTTCATTCATTGCACGTACTTTCTTCAGACTCTATTTTACAGATAAGTTGATGCATGCGCCTTAGCAAGTCATCGCTTGTCGCTTTGAAGAGCTCTGAAGTCATCCTGTCCACTCCAGCAGCCTGTTTGATTTTAGCTTAGATATGCCTCCATCCAAGTCGTGTGGACAGAATTGTTAGTCATAATCGTTAAAATGTTCATTCTGCATGACAGCGGTATTTGGTCTGTCATCGCCGTTATACAGTCTACAGGTATGTTTTTTTTGTCATATCCTCAGCATCAACTGCAACTCTACTACTCTGTTCCTTTGTTCATCTCTACATGCTTCGCTTCTGGATTTCCGTCCGTGGCATGTTTTTTTTTACCATTTGATAAAAATTTCAAAACACATTCCTGGAGTAGCATCTCTCAATTTCCTTGAGCGCGCGCTTCTCATGATCTGCAATCGTACCTTGACTACAACAAGGAAATTGTCCAAATCAATGTTGGCTTCTCACAACCTTCGGACATCCATAATACTGGAGGAGTGTCCTCCGTCGATCGCAATGTGGTCAGTGTGGTTGGCGGTTGGTTGATCAGGAGTTCTGGAAATCCCCTCGTAAATATCGAGATGTGTGAACCGAGTACCAGCTTCGACAGTGTTTTGCACTGCCGCCAAATTTAATAGCCTGAATCCGTTATGGGAGGTGGTGTTGAGCAGGCTATACCTTCCGATAATTTTAATGATATGGAGTAGATCTTGTTCAAGAGCTCATAGAAGCTATATTTGGTGTCGCCATCTTTCTCTTCTTTGGAGCTTGCGTGCATAAAAGGCTTATTATGGTAAATTTAGTCTTCATACGCCTTATTTCAAACCGCTCGCTCACATTCCGAAAACTCAAGACTTCTTGCCTTAGTTTTCCTCAAACAACAAATCCCCATCCCAATATGCGCTGCTTTCGCTGTTGATAACAAGTAGATGCCGCAGTAGATGTCGCAGTTTTCCTTTCTATTTTTGTCCGGCCTATCCCATTAAACTTCTTGAATGGCGGTAAAATCTGCTTTGCAATAGATTCGGTTCAGTTAAACCGAAGCCAGTTACCCGTTCGGGAATATGAACGCTGCTGTTGGATCATTAAGGGCCTAGCCACCATCATCTCTTTTCCAACACCCTGACTTAGTCCCTGATATCTTTAACCACTTCAGCTCCAAATACGTCGGAGATGCCTGGATAAGTTCTCATGCGTGTTATTGCGGAATTTTGCTTCACCGTTGAATCCATCTGGGGTATTCATCTGCTTGTTTTGCAAATCTAGTCCGGATTGACAATGGGTATTATTTGGAGAAGAAATAAGTATAATTGATGAGCAGAATTAGTTGTAACGCTGCATATCGCCAGGTTAACACCTCTTTTCGCCTAGCCTACTTCTACAACACCCAAACAATGAACAGTCGAAATCGAAAACTTACTCGGTTATTGGTTCCACCCACAAGATTTCGCCAGCAAATTAGTCTTCAGTGAACTCTAAGGGTTCCTGCATCAAGGAGGATTTGTATAAACTCTATAATTTTGTGACTACTTACAAATAAAATCCTACACAAGCATGCAGTGCTTAAGATGTGGATACCATTACTCGCATGAATTGACTAACTGTTTCATGTGATAACAGCTCCAAAACTTCAAAATGAAACATTCGGCAGTATATTATCATCATCTCCGTTCCTGATAATCAGTCAATATCGAAATCCAATAGTATGCGCTTACTGGCCTTAAGAAATGCATAGCTATTAGTACAAATTAAAATGAAATGATCCGTTGATCAAGAAATTCGAGAATGGCAAAGCTAATGAAAGGTGCTAGATTTTATCCAAGCATTGGCAAATAACACAATTCTTTAATGTTCATGTATCGGTTGCCAATTAATTAATTTATTTATTACATCTCTCATGTTATAGTAACTTATTTGAGTTTATGTAACCTTTGTTATACTGGATTTAACTATTTTTAAATCTTATTCAAATCAAATTTGGCGAAACATGTTAAGTTTGTTTCATCAAATTTTTATTCTAAAGCTAAAATTAATATTCAACATAAATGCAGGTTTATTCCATATTTAGCTTCTATCACAAGATAATCACAATTTTTTTAAATAAGAAGTTTCAAGAATCAATAGTAACGTAATAGTCTTTAACATGTGGTATTACAGAAAATAATAACTCTTTGTATTTTCATTTTAATTTACATCTCATTCTTTTATTTACAGGTTTCGCTTATGCAATTAGATACAATGAACTTACCATTCATCAAAATCGGTTCTGGTGATGCAAACAACTTTTTACTTTTGAAAAAAGCGGCTCAGATGAAAAGCGCTTTGATTATTTCTACTGGGATGCAGAATATGTCCACTATAAGAACAATTGTTAGTGTGATGGATAAGGCGAATAAGCACAACTTCGCACTTTTACATTGTGTTTCTTCTTATCCAACAAAAGCGGAAGACTGTAATTTATTAACAATATCTCTTCTTAAAAAACAATTTCCCAAGATAATTGTGGGTTACTCCGGACATGAAATTGATCCAATTATATCGCAGGCAGCCGTTCTAATTGGGGCAAAAATTGTAGAACGACATATTACATTAGACAAGATGCAAAAGGGATCAGACCATTTCTGTTCGTTGACACCATTCGAGTTCAAACATCTAGTCCAAAATATAAGATCCTACGAAGTAAAATCCTTGCTTAAAATTCCAAAATCACCTGAATTTATATTAAAGTATTTAAAAGATAATGAAAATGTATTAAAGTCCTTACGTATCGTCACTTGCAAAAGAATACTTGATTGTGAAATAGCGTGTCGCATAAAATTAGGCAAATCGTTAGTTGCAGCACAACCTATAAAAAACGGAACTATTTTGACATTAAAAGAAATTGGTATTAAAGTAAGCGATCCCCCGGGCATATCAGCTGAATATCTAGAACAATACATTGGTAAGAGGTCTTTGTGTGACTTAGAAGAAGATGTACCACTTCAATCCTCATTCTTATCTTAAATTTATATTGAAAATTATTAGTATAAGTTATTGCCAATTTTCGTAAGAACCTTTAGCGTTATGAGAATTAGCGTTTGACATAGACTCAGAAATATGCACGATTAATTGCAAAAAAAATACGTGGTTGTTCAATGGACGAAATTTGTAAATAATTGTGATATATCAGACCTCAGACATTATATTAGTTGTAAAGCAGATGTATTTTCTCCGTATTTCTAGGTAGAATAAATATTTTTGTATATCACTTTATGCTTACCTTTTTTTATTAACATTTTTTATAAACAGTGTCCCTTAATTCGACAAGGATAATTTAGGAAATGAACTGAATAAAACCGTTCTACAGTAGGAGTCTATTTTCAATGTTGACATCATTTATCGAAGATTTAAGAAAAGTCTTTATCCACCACCACAAAAATGTTATAATCCAAATAATATATAAATTAACTTAATTTAATATTCCTTGATATAAACTCATTTAAGAAAAAATAAAACTTTTAATAAAACACGCACTGCACGTATGAAAAATAAATAAAATTAGAAGTTGCTTGCACAAGCAAATTACCTCAAAGACCATCACAAACCGCAGCATCATGGCTCGTTTTTTTCTGTTTACATTATTTTTCAAAATATTTCTCTCATATCGGTTTTGGCATCAATTAGAGCATATCATTTTTTGAATATAATTCCGCTAGTTGTGCGAATTCCCACACTGTGCGTCGTCGGTTAAGTATATCTTCGACCTTATTTTTCCTATACTTGTTCCAGAAAGACACAATATCGGTCATTTGACAAAAAGAAAAGCTATGAAACTGTTGAAGCGATGCACAAAATAAAAAACCAACACTGTTGACAAACGTAATACATTAACCTGAAATTCTCGATTTACTCAATTCACTTTTATAAAAAAAAAAAAAAAAAAAAAAAACACGCGTACAAATAAACTGTCAGATATCCCCAACGCTAACTATCGTAAAATGCGAAAAGTTCAAAAAATTAATCGATTTTCCGGAATTTTCTTTCTGCCTTAACGTGAAATACAGCAAACAAAAATAGAATCAAGAAAATCGTTTCAGCGGTTATCGAGTTATAACGTCATCGAGTCTCACCCCGAAGGAATTATATATATACTCGCAGACGAAAAACAAAGAAAAATTAACGTGCATGAAATTTTACCGCGATGGAAGTGGAACTACTATTATAATTGGCTTACTATAGCTCTTACATTTTATAAAGATTTAAAGAAACATAACTGAAACTATTTTTAAATACATAAATAAATCGCAGGCAGAAAATATCTGTATAATACGAGTACTCCAATACACTTGCCAATAATACAGTCATCGACAAATAGATATGTACAAATACATTTGAGATTGTTTTTTTTTTTTTTTTACTGCAGAGATCAGACACTAATAAATACTCCAACACACTTGAAAATAATGCAGTCATCGACAAATAGATATGTACAAATACATTTCAGATTGTTTTTTTTTCTGTTTTTTACTGAAGAGATCAGACACTAATGCCCCCATTCTGATTGTGATGTGGTCACAACTCACGAACATCTGTTATGAAAAAATTGTGATCCTTGTCTTGTGAGGTTTCTTGTGAGCATTCAGCTGTTGGTATTCTGGCCAATACCTCACAAGAAATAGTTATTAAGGTGTGGTGAATTCATTGTCATGTCACAAAATTACTTCTTATTATTTTTGACAATCATCAATAATAGAAGATTGTGAAATAAATAATAAAATAAGGAAAAATGGCGGAAAAATTTGATGAAACAGCTTTTAGTGTCAGGAAATTTAATCTTAACTCTCTTCATGCCACTTAGACCTTGAATTTCTAAATTGCATCTAGGCAAAATAATAATAATAACTGTGCGAAATTTCAAGTTCCTACATCTAGCAGTTTTTGAGAAACTGTGATGACAAGGATTAATCCTTTGGATCTGCTTTTATAGTATTTAAAAATAAATACACTTGAATATATGTAGGTATATACTCGTATACGCAGTCGTTCATAGACCTCCGATTCGGCTTCAACTTTATGTTGCACTCTTTTCCATATCATTGTTTTTTGTTTTATATTTATATAAAGCTGATTTGACAAATTCCACATCTAATTTTATTAAACGACTTCTATGAATTTTTCAATATGCTCCTCCTCCGGAATAAACAACAAGAAACCTTGTCGCGCGATTGATATTAAAAATTGCCTAACTCATATTACAGCGACCGCAACTACGGTTGCAACAGTGCCTCATTGTACTGTGTATATTTTAACTTTTGATAGCACGTGCGACGGCGACTGCGTCTATGAGGCTGACGGTATTGTGTTTCAGTAGTAACGTGAAATCAGAAAATAATATTCTGACAAAAACAGTTTACAGACTGATCTGGCATGTGGTTCGGTAGCCCAGTGGTAGATAGTGGTTCTGACCGAGAAAACAAGGGGCGTAGGTTCGATCGCCGATGTACGTAAGACTTGTCGCAGCACGGCTGAACTGGAACAGTAGGGAAATAAAATCTTGATATTCAAAACAAAGGTGAAATGTACAAATAGAACTTACATCCCAACACCCTGTAACCCAAGATAATGTGCGGCGACTACAACCGCGAAATTAATCCCACAAAAATGGTAGCTACGAGTACCTATAGCTAAGCATGAGAAAATTAATCAAATAAAAAACTAATTTCAAATACAAACCTGAGAAATACGAAATTTGAAAGTTCAAAACAAACCCGGCTGACGACGTAATCAGAAGAGTCTCGAACTGTGCTGCAAATCGAAAATAAAAGGGATAAAGAAAAGAGACAGACAGATGTAGCTCGATGAAAGAAGAGCAGAAGTAGTCAACGCACACCAGGGGTAAGGTTACAACTTGCGTTTTCAAAATTAATTCATTTGGCATAAAAATTAAATTTCAAAAGGAAAATTCTTAAAATATATCGGCCCGATTACATCCCGGAGCCCGCCTGAGGCAAGGTTGCAACTAGGTTGAAGACAATTTAAAAACAGCCAGCCGACCAACCGACCTTTTCATCTTTTTGTTTCCATCTGATACCTTGACATCAACTGTTCTTACCACCCCATCTGGTTCTGGGTAAACCGTACAAACTCGTCCCAACTGCGAAGCTCATTCGGGTTAATATACACGATAACGTTCCCATATTCAACATACCAACGTTTGATGAACTGCTTACTCAAATATTGAGAACGCCTACTGTACAGCTTGTTGAATGCATCGTTTTCCCCAATGATTCCTGGAGCAGTCACATCTCTTCCCCAAATAGCATTGAGTTGGGAGTAAGTGGTTTCGGATCTTCAGCATCTACAGAGATGTGCAGGTAACAGGGCATTACGGAACACATCTTCCCGACGAATAACTCCTTTCAGTATGAAATCAACATTACGATGAATGCATTGTATTAACCGTTCCAAGGCCCCACCCATCCACGGGAATAAGTATAAGTCCCCAAAGGATATCTTCATATTTTGCCGCATAATCACCAAGAGCCGTCTGCATCTCTTTCACATCTTTCTCCATTTGGTTCGCTCCGACAAAATTCAGCCCGTTGTCGCTATAAAAATAACGAGTAACAACTCGATTTATGATGAAACGACGACGATCGTTTAAAAGCTCTATTTGCACGGCTCTAAATGTTAAACAGGTAAAAATCATACCGTAGCGCTTAACGGTTCTTCTGCCACATTTAACCAATATGGGTCCGAAGCAATCTACTCCTACGTGAGTAAATGGCTTTTAGGCAATATTGCTGGGTTGCGCGCCGCGTACTACCGAAGCCTGTAGAGATGAACAAGGTAACATCGTAGTAGAATCGTAGTCAATGCTGAGGATTTGAAAAGACCATTTCTGCAGACTGTATAACGGCGATGACTGACCAAAAACCGCTGTCAGGCAGAATCAACTTTTCAACCTAGACGATAATGACCAACAATTCTGTACACCCGACCTGGATGAAGTGAAGATAGCTATATCGAGGCTTAAGTCCAACAAAGCTGGTCCAACCGATGGCCTGACTGCTGAGTTCTTCAAAGCGGCAGGCGATAACTTGGTAAGGAGCATACACCAACTTATCTGTTAAATATGGTCGATGAAAGTATGCCCGATGAATGGAACCTCAGCATTGTTTGTCCGTTTCTCAAGAAAGGAGACTCTCTGAACTGCGCCAACTACAGAGGCATCAGTCTCCTTAACATCGCATTTAAGATCTTATCTGCCGTATTGCGTGGACGGCTGAAGCCGTCCGTCAACAACCTGATAGGTCCATATCAGTGTGGCTTCAGGCCAGGAAAGTCCACCATCGATCAAATATTCACACTATGGCAGATATTGGAGAAGACCCATGAACTTCAGATCGATACACACCACCCATTCATCGATTTTAAGGCCGCGTATGACAGCATGTATATGCTCTGCTATAAATACAGACAACGACACCAGCGCTGAGATCAAGCGAAGAATAACTCTTGCCAACCGCTGTTTTTTTGGGCTAAGAAGGCAATTAAGTAGCAAAGTCCACTCTCGGACTACAAAAGTCACCCTTTATGCTCTATGGCGCAGAGGCATGGATATTATCAAAACTGGATGAGGGTGTTCTTGGTTGCTCCGAGAGAAAAATTCTTCGGGCGATCTTCGGTCCCGTCTGCATTGACGGTGAGTGGAGGAGGAGATACAACGACGAATTGTACGGACTGTGCAGTGGCATGGACCTAGGCAGAAGAGTGAAGATCCGAAGACTGAAATGGCTGTAACATATAGAGCGTATGGACACCAATGCTCCGGTCCGAAAAGTCCCTAATCCGCTCCCTCAGGTGGCGCACGCAAGTGGAAGGGGATCTCAGCCAACTTAGCTTGCGAAACTGGAGACAGCTAGCCAGGGATCGAGATAGCTGGAGAAGCTGGTTGACTGAGGCCCAGGTCCACCCCGGACTGTAGCGCCACTTAAAGTAAGTAAGTATTAAAATTGTGTTGAGTGCTAAATTAGTAGATCTAAGACAATAAAAAATAAATTTCAGGAGGGGAAATCCATAACAACAATTAATAATTCAATATTCTGAATGAAAAATAACATAATTTTAAATAATAGCAAAAAATAACAAAATTAATATCTTTAAACAAGATTATAGATTGTAACTTATATCGTCGCATCACATGAGATTAGCAGACAATTAAATAGCCAGGTTCTTACTCGTTTGAAAAATTCTTGAGGAATGTTATTAGCTGTAATAGAATAAGGCAATTTACTGAAAAGACGATGAGAAGAAATGTCATAAAAGTTACGATATGCAACACTCGTAGTATGGAATGATGGAACAGCTGCCATGTAGAAGTTTCTACGTAAACTGTAGCTTGAGATTAATCTAAGATACCGGTTATCGGAATTCATAAAAAAGTCTATAGCACTTTATAACAATATAAATGTCGAACAGGATGAATTTTTAGGTCACAGTAAATGTTTTTTTTAGCAACTTGACGAACATACATACTCGTATATTGCGCAAATAGAAGTGTATGAGCGAACAACGAAAATATTTTCTTAGGACATCTATAAGTTTACTGAAGCTCATGATAGCGTCAATGATAAGGCCTATCGGAAAACATTTATCGCTGTATTTCAAGTCATCATTAACAGTAATTGGAGAAGCAGCAGGTGCACAGTGATATGTTAAAAGCTTGTATTTTTGGCAATCAGTTGAATGAAAAAAATTTAAACATTGCAATCGGGAACAGGCGAAAGACTAAAAACATAATCTTGGTTTTCGGGCTTATACTCGTAACCAATTTGTGAACAGCAAATCAAAATCTTAAAATACTAAGGTCGGAATTCATCTCATATAAAAGGTTTATGCGGGTAATTGAGCCATATGAGAAACCGACGTCATCTGCAAAAGCTGTAGGTATTCCTTTGAAATTAAGTGAGAACAGGGGGTTGGTATAAATAAGGAATAAAATTGGCCCTAGGACTGAGCCTTGGGGCACTCCTCAATTAAGGGAAAGAGGATCACTCCTTACTTCATCAACTTTTACCCTGTGTGTTCTATTTGTAAGATAAGACCTAAACCATTGAAGCCACGAAAACCCGCTTTTTCAAGTTTTTTTTTAAAAGAATACCATGGTCGACCATGGCAAAAGCTTCCGAAATATGGATAAATTACCCAGCTGTACACTTTTTCTTGTCAAGGTTCGATATGATTCTACCACAAAATCAAGAAGGGCATCTTCTGTTGACCTGACTTTTTGGAAACCGAACTGCGTCGGATAAAAAAATTTGGTCATCTTAAGATAGCTAAGCATTCTAGTTTTAACTAGTTTCTCAAAAATTATACTAATTGCTGGAAGTAGTGATATTGGCCTATAGTTACTCATTTCTATCGTGGAACCCTACTTAAAAAGTGGTACGACGTCAGCACACTTACTATAAGTTCTTCTAGAAATACACCGATAATAATATAGGACAGGACATCGATTATAAAGAATGCAATCTTTTTAAGGGCAATATTTGAATCTCCATCTGCACTACACGAGTCTGTGTTCTTCAACGTGCCAATGGTTTTAAGAACTGCAAGCGAAGTTATTGACTCAAATACAAAGGTGTTGCAACACGTTTTTGTGGCTGTAATACCGATTTGCAACATGGCCGTTGAAAAAGCTGACCAGATAATTTATAACGTTCTGCTACTCGTATGATTTTAAAGTAACTGTTAAAAGCATTCGCAATGACTAGTTTATCACTCACTAGGCAACCATCAACACAAACAGCAGAAGTTTTACTCCGAACCGATGTTTTATTAAGAATATTGTTCACAATTTTCCATTCAATTTTGATATTACCTCTCGCGGAAGTGAACTGCGATCAGTAAAATTCCCGACAAATTGGAATTTCTTTATACATTGTTTTAAACTGATTTTTTAAATTCAAATTGTTAGAGTTTTTTGCAATTTTAATCTCAGTTTGTTTTTCTCTTTTATTTTTTGTAATAACCCAGTCAAAGAATGATCAGTTGTCTTTAAATCAAGAACACATTTTTCATAAGAAATCCAGATGGGCGACTAAGGCTGAAATATTTCCTCTTAGGCTTCTAACACTCCGATAGACACAAAAGACAGTAGAAACATTCAGTTAAAATATTATCACAATTAAAAGTAAGAAGATTAACGGAAGAAAAGTCATCGGAAAATTAAATTCATTCAACATTAATATATGTATGTTATAATAACAATTAAAAATTAAAGTAATAACAGATCATTGAATGATCTTATATTTAAGACTTTTCCTCCCTCTTTCTTCTTCACAAGAACATTGTTTCTATCAAACCAAACATATTTAATATTATCCTTTCTCTTCATTTCTCTTGCTTTCATGAAGAGATCTTACGTATACCTAGTCAGCGAATCGTTAATGTATATACTCGTTCCATTTCCACTGCGTTTCGTACTTTTGCTGTTGTATCGCTGTCAATGGGCCAGCGCACACTGGACTACTTTTACTCCAGGGTTAAACCGGGGTAACTTTTACTTCAATCGCACACGGGATGTATATTTCGTGGTAAAATTGTGTATGCATATTAACAGATTTTGTTTGTGGTGGTATTTCTGATGATTTTCTCACCCTTAAAATTGACGATTTATGCGTGTATATATTTTACTCCGATGTTCAACCGCTTCATCTCTGGTTCAAAATTGTACCCCGTTTTCTCTTCGCACTTCATCTCCCTCTTCTATAAAACCAGTTTTACCCCGGAGTAACCCTGGGGTAATTAGTCCAGTGTGCGCTGGCCCATTCACTTTCGTGTTGAGATTGTTTTTGTGATTATTCTGTGCTCTCATAATTTTTTGTTTAGAATTGAGATCGCCGAATTGTAAATGGACGACAGCAGACACCATCGAGGAGGCTTTATGCTTCACATTTTTTATACTATATAGCCCTTATAAATTTTTTCATCAGGTATGTCGATAGAAAGGGCTTTGGTAAAAATTTGTTTAGCCTTTGCAAGTGCATTCTTATTGTCCACTCCTGACATTCTTATAATTTCCACTGAGTTGCTGAAAAGTTGCTGCTGCTGCCAGTTGAATTTGCTTTCTAAGTGATCTACTTTTTTCTTTAGCTCGGTATCCTCCGTTTGCAATACATTTAGTTGTTGCAGAAAACGAAGATCTGTTTCCTCCAAGCTGGAGAGTTTTTTATAAATCATCTGAGGCGAAAATTCACTCTTGGTGTCATTGAACTCTGTTCTGTTGTTATTAGCAGAAAATTCATTGTTGTTGGGTATTGCGTCAACTGGTTGCCGTAAATGTAGAGAGCGACGTCTTTGCACAAAGGAAGGGAGTACCACTTGTTTTAATAAAAGCTGCTTCTTGTTCTGTGATATTACACACAGAATAGTGAAAGAAATTAGCGCAATCACTACAGTTCACTTTTATTGTGCAATTCCGGTTGATTTTATGAGAATACACTGAGCAATTTCCTCCCGAAAGTAAAATTGCGTACGAAAAAGCTTCTAAGGAGTGCCGTTCGGACTCAGCGATAAACCGTAGGCCCCGCTCAGATATGACAAAAATGACAACATGAGCAAAACAAGTGAGTGTCATGAAGCTGGGCCATGGCCTATACCGTGCTGCCAGCGCCACAGTGCTGCTACACAGAGCAATTCATTTTGAATTAGAACTGATTGCGGAAACATACCTCCATAGAGAGAAGTTGTGTACTTTTTTCGTGGACTTTAGATCTGCGTTTGATATGCTCGAAAGGCATGTCATGGAAGTTTAGGAGAGTTCTTCAGAATCTTTATGAAGAGACAATGGCTAAGGTATGGAATGGTGAAGAGCTGTCGGAGGGACTTAAACACAATCGGTCGTCAGACAAGGTTTTACATTAAGTTCAAGCATGTTTGTCCTGTTTATTGAAGATCTTGTAGACCTCTTACCGTGTGGCATCGAACTTGCCAGTCAGATAATAAATGCGTTGATGTTCGCGGACGACATTGTTCTTTTGGCAGCGTCACTCGAATCATTGCAGCTTATGATAAATCGCGTTTTCAGTACTGTCAGCATTGGAGTTTGAAATTTTGATTTGATGGAGGAGGCCGCAACTGTGCAAACGAAAAATGGCATTACAATGGTCAGGTCATCGAATCTATAGAAACAGAATTATAAATGAAAGTTTTTAGATGTGGTACGTATTTGATAACTGTAATTGATTACTATTACTTGAACTTAAATCATTTGATGAAAAAATCTACTTGCAATGTAATAATATTTATGATTTGTCAACTAGGTAGACGGCAGTTAAGGCATGCTTTCTTGTTTTTTTGTAAGCTATGTAATTAACTTTAATCAATGTAAACAAATAAAAACCTATCTATCTACGAGTATCATTGGGTATTTGGTCCGTGTATCCAGCTCCCACTCTCGTTCCGATTTTAGAACCATCCAAATATCACTTTATGCCGCTTTGGCTATTTTAGGGTATTTACTTCCCCATGCTTTTTTACTTTGGTTGCGTTGGTTGCTTTGATTATTTTGTTGTTTAGGTGAGAGTTCCAATTTTAGTCCCTTGTCCAGGATTGCTCCCAAATATTTGACCTCATCAGAGTACTCAACGGTTGTGTCGTTAAGTGAAACTTAACCTAGGTTTGAGTTTCTCCTTCTTGTGAAGGGAACTATGATAGCCTTGTTTGGATTAATGGAGAGATTTTCTCCGGTGCACCAATCTAGAACTTTCTGAAGGGTATTTAACATGCGTGCAGTCGGTACTTTTGCTTCTCTGCCTCTAATCTTAATGACCAGGTCATCAGAATAACCGATTATATTGTAGCCTTGGCTGCTTATTTTATTGAGTAGGTCATTCATGTCCAGAGACTACAGTTTATGGTCGGTCGGTCGATCTTTCTATGGAGCAAAGCTTTAGACATTGAGTCATATCCAGTGTTATTAAAGGCACCCTCCAGAAACGCGCAGAGTGCAATTTCCTTACGGAAGGAGCTTTTTATTTCTGCTGTTAGCTGAAAATTTGCCTTTCTGATATGCGTATTGACATGGGTGCAGAGGCAAGTTGTTTTCTCTGATTTCTCTAATATGTACGTCAATAATTTTTTCCACTGTTTGCAAATAAAACCATGTCAAGCTGATAGGATGGTTTGATTTAGGTAGCTCAGTAGGTTTGTTGCCTGGTTTGGGAATAAATACTACGTTTACCTCCCTCCAAGTACCTAGCTGAACCCAAATAAGCCTATAAGAGTGGGTACAAGAAAGCCTATTCCTCTTTACAGCAAAGCTGGGAATATACCGTCCGTACCCAGAGCCTTGTATGGTTTTAATGAGCTTATGGCCTATCTTACCTTATCCGTGCTGAATAGTTTATTGGATAAACTGTTGATTCTGCTGAGATTTCTTGGTATTAAAAGCTCAGCTGACTGTTCGTTAGATATGTCAAACCGTGGAAAGTGAAACTAAAGTAAGATATTCACTGTCGTGTGTGATTTTGTCATCTATTTTGATTAGCAAGCCTATGCTTTGGTCTTCGCAACTCTGGGTTGTAGGAAGTTGGGAGGGATTTGTATTGTTCCCATTCTACGAGTGACTCACTTTTGTTGCTGTCTCGGCTGCCTAAAATTTGGTGATGGGCGTTTGCATCGCAGCCGATGATCAGACGTACTTGCGGTTTCTGGCTTTGGCCTCGTTTTATTTTGACTGGTGGTGGGACAATCTGCGTGGCTAGGTTTCTTGTGTTACTCTGGCAGTGCATTTTTGGGCACAGATGTCACGTTGGGCCTAGATGCTGATGGGGTTACAGCAGCGCTGGTACTGGCTACACGTTTTGCAGTGCTTTTATATTCGCTGGTACTATCCGTCGTTTTATTGAACATTTGCTTTTGATTGCTTTGATTTGACCGCTTGTCTGAGCTCTTTAGAATTGATCTGGTCTATACAAAGCGAAACGAGACCACCCCCGTTAATGGCAAAGACCATGTGAGCCAGATCTCGCTCGTCTGATCTCTGCAGAACTTTTCATATTCTGGTGTTCAGATCTTTACTCTGGCCATTAAGTATCGTCAGAATACACGTACTTGCTACGAGTACTCCGGAAGCTTGTGGGAAGACACCTCTGATGACGTGTGATTTTGGAAAGAGTTCCTCCTTCACAAGCATCACTTCCAGCCACAATTTCTCTTTTGTATCGTCCTCGGATCGCATGCATCTAACCTCATTGTCCGAACTCTCCGGATGCTATCTCATCCAACATGATGCTTAGGTTGCAAAAGGCGCTGAGAAGAAACTGATTCCCTTCCAGGTCGTCTATTTTAGAGTCCAGGTTTGGTGACCTTGCCCGAGTGGCAGAAGTCAGGTTGATGACCACAGGTTGCTCTAAAACATCCCTTGTTGATGCTGCATTTGTAGAGGCAGCATTCTCTATTGTTTTTAAATTTGTTTGGTCTATTTTGTTCCCACGAGTAAATGGGAATGGAGGTTACCCGTGGCTTAAAATCGAGTTCCCCAGGTATCCGAAGTCGGCAAACTAATGGCTAAGCTCGTTCTTAGTCATGATCCCTCGGTGTTTGCTGTTCCGCCTTGGATTCAGAGATTTATTCTCGAGGCTGACTCCTCTTTTCCCACTGTTATATCCCTTCTCCTCAACCCGGGCTTGAAACCGGCAGATTACTTAATTGTCGGTCGCAATAAAGTGATCAAGCGAAATTTCGCACTACCCTCCGCAGGTGAATCATGTAGAAAAAATAAATAAGATGATGAAGACAATGCTCAAAACGCATATATCCAAGAATCACCGAGGTTGACTGATTACGCGATGAAATTCGTGGAACTATTCAGAATCCTCAAATGTGGGCCAGCAAAAGTATGCAGTTTAGTTAATAGCAATCGTCAAAGCAAATATACTTGAAACATTTAGGACCTTACGCCTAATAGCGCTGAGTTATAAGTGTCTTAATTCCCATTAGAGTAGAGTAGTTGTAGGGTCAGCCTTTTGTGAAAAATATAAAAACCTATATATACATATACATACGTTATTGGGGTGCCTATATTTGTGTCCCTGCACCGTGTCAAATACAATAAATTGACCCCCTATCTATAGACCTTTCCTACTCCTAATAATTCAATTAAACCCACTAACTTTCATTCTCAACTCACTACGAAATCCCTAGTATTGTAACGATCTATTGTCCTTATTCCACTTTCTTTTGTAGACTACCCCTTTCCCCTGTACCCATTCTCCATTTGGTGGAAATGTCTTTTTGTTTTCAAAATTTCAGGGAGAAATTTTAAAAAAAAATAGGAAAAGGAGGTCTTATCCAGAGTACTTCTATAGTAGATTAGGTGGGAGTAGACTAAGTGTTAATACTCGTATTTATACATTTGTACAATAAGTTATTCGTTTTAAAGAGGCGGATAGAGACATTAGACAATAAGCATAGTTTAAGCAGGAATCCACTTCTGTGAGAGAAAAGGTGGAGAGGGAAGATTAAAATAAAAGAACATAGTTAACAAGGAAGTACAAATTAAATAAAAAAAATGACTTAAAACCTGTGTTTTTGCATCGGAAAAATTCCAATAAAATAAAAAATGAAAATAAATATAAAGGTCTGTCGCAATAATATAGAATCCTGTCTATGGGCATATAAATAGTTACATATATACCTTTTTTTTACATACACGGCGATAGGCACGGTTTAACCTGTAAGCATTTGGTGCTGAGGGCAAACAACATTATACGGTGAACTCGCTGGTAGACGAAAATCTACGGAGATCACATTTCAGGTCAGAGTGTGGTCCAGATGTCAACAAGTTGCTCAGGAAGCTGTTTCAAACAGAAAACGTAAGTACGCACACTTTTAAGGAACTCGCGGAAAAACTGACTAAGCATTTTTCAACAAATTTTCACGTTTTGGCTTCACGCTGTATACTTCTCCGAACAAAAATGACACCTAACGAATCATACGCAGACCGGATAGTAGACTTAAGGAGATTAGCAAGAAGCTCGCCGTTTGTTTGTAGCAAAGAGGGTTGCAGTCAGTCATTTACAGGTATGATGATCCGAGGCATGTTGGTGTTTTACTCTTTACATGATGCCGCCCGCTGTGCAGCTACTCAACGATAAAATACTACGTAATATAAGCACAAGTTAGTATGTGATCTTAACGGTAAGAAAAGTCACATTGAAAACGTACCTATCTCTGTCAGCACAGCGGTCAGAAGGTGGAGCTCAATTTAATAAGCAAAGTCAACGATAGAGGCGAACAAAATCAGGAGGCAGTGTAGTGAGACGACAAAACGCAGGTAGTCGAAGTGAAGGCAAAAAATCAAAACATTCCATTCATCAGTTGGAGGAAAGGACTTCGGATTTTGCAGAAGTGCAGAAGGGGGTACACTGCTAGATGAAGTTTCGTCAACTTGGAGAAATGGAACGTAAAGAGCAATAAATGCCTATAAGTTTAGCAAAAATACGTATTCCCTTGTCACCAAAAGACTAACTCTTTATTTTTGCTTTACATTGTTTCTCTTAAAACTGTGAGAGGGCAACAACAACGTCAGAAAGTGTGTGTCGTTGTCGTCCTCTTTTACATTGATGGACTTACAGCTAAAGGAGGGTAATAACATCATGCTTCTCGGCACTGGTACAGTTCGGCTGTCCTGACAACGAAGATCCTGTGATCTTTTCAATTTTTCTCTTACTTTCTTTTGTCATTTTGCTATCATTCGAAACCCGTCACTCGCCCATTGTTCGGTGAACCTTATTGTTAATACCTTATCCCATTATTTGCTAGCATAGCCCCTGGTTTGCAGGTATTTATATAATACTTGACCTTCCATAACCTCTGACATACAAAATGCCAACGTTCCATCAACTTTCTTTTTTTTAAGCTCCATTGCGCATTTCGTACAACGAGTGTTCCGACTTTTCGAGTTCTACTCATAGCCTGCTTATTTCCGCGTCCCTCCCCTGACATATGATTAAATTTTCCTCGAACGTGTTTGATTCCAGTAATAGAATATTGGTTGACTGGCTCAAGGTGTCCACATGCTGCATTCCTTTACCTGCATGACGATTAGGGTGTAATAGTTATTCTGTAACTCCAAAGCCCACCTCGTGTGTTCAACTCTTTCTTATTGAGAGTCAACGTTAATGATTTACAATTCGTCACTATTTTTCAATGCCTCCCTTGTAAGTAAATTTTTGTAAAGTACCTTTGGCTATCGTCTCTAACTCAAAATTGTAATATTTTTCCTCTGCATTGGTCGTCCTCTTCGATGAGTAAAATACTGGGTGCATTTTCCAGTCACTTTTCCCTTGTAGCGTTAAAGCTCCCAGCCCTAAAGTGCTCACATCTCAGTGCGAATCAGTTTCGCCCCTCGGCTCGTATAATGTATTTACGGGTGATTCTATCAATTTTTTTTTTTTGAGAAACTTGAATGGTTCCTTTTCTGGCGCCCAAAATTCAAACAACTCACTCTTACGTGTGGGATCATATAACGATTTTGCTATCATTGAAAAATCCTTGACAAACATCCGGAAATACGAGCATAATCCCAAAAAGCTTTGAACTGAATGAACATTCCTTGGAACTGAAAAATTCTTAATTGCTTTTTAACCTCTCCCATCAGCCTGTATTCCCTCGCCACTGACTGTATAGCCAAAATACTTAACACTTGTCTGAAAAAATGTGCACTTATTTATCCTTAGCTCCAGTCTATTCTGCACCAACCTACAAAAGGCCTCAGTCAAAATTCGAAACTGTTGATCGTAACTTTCTGTCGCTATCATTATATCATCCAGATATATTATTAGCTCACGTCTTGACCATATCAGCAATTCACATTCCTCAGAAATGTAGAGGGAGCATTCTTTAGCCCGAACAGCATGCTCTGGAACTCATAATGTCCTAATGGAGTAACAAACGAAGTGTATGAATCTTTACGCACGTATACATGAAAAAACCGATTTTTCCGGTTAAGCTTTGTAAAAAATTTTTCATTCGCCAATCTATCTCACAAATCATCAATCATCAATATTTCGCGGTCACTTTATAAAACGTTCGATAATTGACACACATCCTTAATTCGCCCGTTTTTTTCTCAATCAGCACGATGGGAGAAACGAGCTCTGACTCACTTCCCAATATATCCCTTCACCAAATTGCATGTAAAAACTTATGAAATAAAAAACTTTTTGAATTAAAACAGGCTTCGCGGAGGGCATTGAAAGAGCTTGTCATCTGACAACACCAACACTACTTCGGTTTTTATCATTGGTTTAGCAATAGAACAACCTTTTTCAGTTGTAAAATCTACATTCTTACCAACTTTTAAAACAATTTTTTACAACTCTCATTTTCACAATCAATTAGCCAAAACATTTTTCGAAATTACAGCAATTTTTTTCCGAACTATCATTCTTCTTATATACACATTTGTTTTCTCTTTCTTCGCTTACTGAAACTAACTTAAATCTAGCTGGCCTTAGAAAATCCCTTCCCAAGATTGCCTCGTAGCTCATAGACCTTCCACAATTAAAAAACACCGAATGTTTCCAAAAAATTTAAGACGACTTTTATTCAATCAATAAAATTCAGTCGGTCTCAGATACTTTAATTCATTAGGAACACAAGGCTTTAATATAAGACTAATCGGACTTCCAGTGACTATGAAGCAACCTAGGGACAAGACTTTAATAGTATAACATTGAACACAAAAATCTAAATACCTTACATATTCATCATCCCCTTCCATCAGCTGGACCGCTTTCTTTCTGGCTGGGCAGACAGCAGCTCTGCCTTTAACTGCAGTTAAAGCTCCTGTACTCTTTATCTAGGGCTGCTGAGCTTCTTGCTGGCTATTGCGCTGCTGAGCACTGCTGCGACGTGGCTGCTCTAGCTCGCTGTTCCTTTAGCTGAACTTTTTTGAAAATGCGTGCAATAGCTGACTCTTGGTAGTGAAGCATTGGATGTGTACTTGGGGCCTCAGAATTTCGTTAGCTATCCCCTCCACTGGGTTCTCCACGAATTCGTCCTCTTCCAAGCCCAACCCCACTGACAATATGAGGTCTTCATTAAAATACTCCACAAAGCTCTCGTTCGTTTTCCACTTCTTATTATTTTTTTCGTTCCAAGCAACTCCCGCATTTCGTCGATCATTTGACGTAACCTCTGCGATAGGAAGTTCGACTTGGAGTGCAGCCCAGGCAGCACCTTGCCTTTCATCTTGCATATCATAAAAGTGCATGTGGTGGTCCACTTTATGCATATCCCTTTTACTTTTTACTTGGGCCATCCACACGTCCAAACCTGGGCCACCATCGTATTCGGGCAGCATCTCTTTCAACATGCCATATTGCTGTGGGTTGGATAAATACGAACCAGCTCCTGCCGCTGCACTTTCTTGCGCACTTGCACTTTCATTTGAACACACTGTGTTAAAGATGATTAGTCTGCCGTAGTTTTCGACATCTTCGTTCATCGTTCGTATGCAACCGTTTTCTCGCACGTTGTGGATCATTTTTCTACTATCCTTCATTCCCGCCTTGTCTTGCACCGTCTCATTTGCCTGCTCCATCATCTTTTGAGTGCAACAAGCGAATGATTTTATTGACGTCTAACATGAGACATGTAACCTCGTTTATTACAATTATTTATTTATTTATTTATTTTTTATAGTACAAAATAAATTAGCATAAATATGGCGAAACTTGTTTTGTTGGCGTCAGGTTCAAATTTTAACTTTTTGTGGGGTTGCTCTATGTGTGTTCCAAAAAACATCATGCATCATAAGGTTGGAAGTGAACCAAACTTCAGTTACTTTTCAAGTGACATAGTCGCATTGTCATTACTAATTGGGATTGATGCCTCAGTCGCTTCCGAAGTCTCATTGAGAACAGACGACTAGTTAGTGGTGTGTCTTAAGTTCACATTGAAATAAGTAGCAAATAAAGCAATATAAATCAAAGTAGTGGGTTGGTGTGTTAGAATATTTACACAGACGATTTGTTATTAAGTTGATTCGAAGGCACAAATTTTTCTTAGTTTTAATTATATTTAATGCAGGAAAAATAAATATCTGCACGGCACGTTGAGAGACAAAATTGCATTGGATTTAACTCAAAGTGTCCGCATGGGGCCAGTAAGTTAGAATAAGATAATTTTAAGTTAATTCAACTAATTTTTAAGCGTTTTTTTTTCTAGCATATTGGAGTCAATGAATTTAAGAAATAAAAATGCATTCAAAATGAAATGAAATGAATTTACACATACGAAGTGCGGATAACCTGGGTTTGAGTCCACGGAGCCCGTAAACAAAATCAACTTTATTTGTTTCACTGAATAAAAAAGTAGAATCTGAACAATTGCTGAAAGGCAATCAGGCGATGGATACCGGTCGATCGGAGGTCCCGCTTAAGGAGCCATTTCCGAGACGCCCGATAAGAGCATCTGAGTAGCAACATGTAGAAACAACAACAAAAATAGCAGCAGATATAATAGACGATGTCAGCAAAAAAACTCAAGCCAAGGCCAAACTCAAAAAAAAAAGTCAGAGGAAGATGAGAGTATGACGTCAGCCTCAGGCGTGTCAATTGCTGATCTTGCTACAGGAAAAGAGTACTCCTATCAAAAAAAATAAAAAGAAGGAGAATACCGCTACACTAGAGAGCTATCGGAGGATGATGAGGTTTTATCAGGAGCTAAGGATGTTTGAAGACGACGACCTGAAATTCGTAGGGGTTAAGCCATTTACCACGGCTGCAGGGAGGGACGATAACGGAAAATTGTTCTTAGTACAACTGCCTCCCAGTAGCAAAATTGATAGACTGCGAAATATAAATTCCTTTACTATCATGCTGTAAGCTAGGAGAAATTAAAAAGGGCAGATCGCGTACTGCAATGTATGCGCTGCCAGAGGTTCGGGCACGCCGCAGCTAACTGAAACATGCAGTTGAGATGTGTTAAGTGCGATAAGGACCACAAAAAAGGGGAATGTCCTTTAGGTAAAGATAGGGTATCAGATAGGAGTTAACTTTTTGGTGTACTCTGCAAGAACTCGGGGCATCCCGCTAAATTCAGAGGATGTCCTCAGTTACAAGAGCTGAAAAAAAAAATCAGAATCAAAAGAGTCGTGCGTTTTCTAATTTTGTTGCACCTAATAAATCCTTCTACCAAATGGTATCTAGATCTGGTAAAGCTACAATTATAGAAAAAAATACGCCCAAGGTAGCTGAAAAAGCACCGGAAGCGAATCTGGACTTAAAAGCTCTGTCTCCGCATGGAAAAATCAATCAGTTCCAGAAACAGTTAAATGAACAAGCAGCTCGAATGGACGTAGTCTACTTCACCCTGTTTGATAAGTCTGACGCGCCGATATAATGTCAACTTTTGCGAAACCAAGCTTAACCGGAATCACATAATCGGCTACAGTGGATACCATGTGTATAGAAGAGACCGGCCTGACTCTACTCGAGGAGGTGGTGTTGGTATCTTTATACGGCAAGGCTTGCATCATAGGGTCATACATAAAGGGCGCGTGCGTATGTTCCAGGTATTAGAAGCTTGCATTGTATGCATTCCTCTTCGAATCGAGAGAGGAGTGTTTGTGGTGTCACCTAATGCATCTGGTGCACCTTATTCCACTCAATTTACAACAGAGCTAGAATTCCTTTTTCATTCCCTCCTGCTTTGGTCTGAAGAAAATTTATGCTTTCTGGCCGGACATCTTAACGCTAGACATGCGACATAGGGAAACAATCCATCGAATACTATGGTCAACCAGTTGCACAACTGTTGGCGTCAAAATATGATTGAGTACAAACTCGAGTTGTCCGCGACGGATATCCCATCTTTCCCGTCAGCTGGTTCCTTTCTGCACTAAGCTCTGATAGATATCAGAATACATTTAATAAATGTAGACCGTCAAACCCAGAACTATTTGCGAACGATAAAGTACGATAGCGACCACTACGGCTTCACCGCCCCATTACAGATCCCAAACGAGCAATCGCTGCTGGAGCAGTACGACCATAAGTCCTCTTACGATTATCGTCGGGAACGATAGTCACGCTTCTCCAGAACCTTTAAGCGTAGTTTACGTTTGTGTGGAATCGATACCCCGATAAATAGAAACCTGAAAACTTTGAGATTGACCGGTATTTAATAGATATGGACATCTTTATCAAACAAACTATGGAGGGGACAATCCCTCGAGTAGAACTCTCAGACACTAACCTGGCTGAAAAGTATAGAACCCCAACAATTGACGCACTATACACAAGCAAAAGTAAACTGTTTTCTAGACCTTAATTGTTGTACAGAGAGATTACTGACAGGAACAACTTGCAAATTCGGACACTGAAGTCACTGATCAAAAACCTCAAACAATCAATAAAAAAAAAATTATAAAAAATCTGTAAGATTGTATTGGGCCAGTAAGATTCGGGCTATATGCAGCAGTCCGAATATGTTTCTACATATAAATAAATTGTTCAGGCGAAAAGATAACGAATAACGACATTCAGTGTATCCGAATTCCACAAACGACAGGAAATAGACAGATATTACAGACGATTGGTATAAGTCCAGAATATCCAGGATACTGTAAACGATCTAGCTCACCGTATCCACGACATTGAGAATCGAGCCTATGTGAACCATCTCTATCTGCACAATGAACTTCATGATTGGCGATCTGAGAAAGACGGTTTTACGTTATTCAGTGAAGAAAACCCGGCAAACGTTATCATCGCCAATGAATGAGCATCCGCTCATTTGTTTGTGCGAAAAGATGAGCTCTTGTGCACCTTGGACTCACTGAAAAAAAAGTCGTCTGGAACAGATGGAATCCCAAATGTTGTACTGAAACTTCTGCCCTTGGGAGCAGTAGATATTTTTACTACGTTATTTAACAATGCGCTGAATAACGCGCACTACTCAGAGCATTGGAAAGTAGCAGTAGTACAACTTATCCCGAAAAAGGATAAAGTTAGGACTACTTCAGAATTTAGCAAAATATTTGAGAAAATAATCAATAGGGCTCTGTTGAGGTGGGTGGAGGATAATAATATAATTCTGGACAATCAGTTTGGTTTTATGGCAGGGCATGACATTATTCATGCAGCGTCGAAACTAATTTCCAACATACAATGAAACAAATGCAAGAACCAGTGTACGGGTGCCTGCCTGGTTGATTTCGAGAAGGCCTTCGATACAGTTTGGTTGGAAGGGCTTTTCTTTAAGTTGATCAGAAAGGGCATCCCGAAACCCCTCTTATGATATGTATACACACGCACAAAGATTGAAGGTGGTTTGCAATTGTGGAATTGGACAATAATACTACACATAAAAGACTTACATAAAAAAAGGATTGTGCAAATCGGGTATTTCGCGTCGCGTTATTCTATATACATCCAATCTACATTCTTCACTTAATCACTCTACACTTAAGGCTAAAAAATAAACATATAGATTAAAACTGTGTGTCATATCTAATTAAAACTAAAAACGCTTAACAATTCTTAATCAGACAATTTAATATTGGGTATATAACTTTATTCGTGCGGTTTTTTTTTCAAAATTTGAACGTTTATTTAAGAAAAACATGTACAATAGTATTTCTCAAAGTATTGCCCATCTGAAGCTATGACTTCTTCCCATCTTTCTGGCAATTTGTGGATCCCATCCTAAAAGAACTGCGCCGGCTTGGCAGCTAAGAATGAATCAAGCCAATTTTTGATATTCTGCTCTGATGTGAATCGTATTTCAGTGAGGGCGTTCTGCATCGACCGGAACAAATGGTAGTCAGAAGGGGCAAGGTCTGGGCTATAAGGCGGGTGGAGAAAGAGTTCCCATCCACTGTTTTCCAAATAGTTCTTAACCGGAATAACAACGTGAGCCCGAGCGTTGCCGTGATGGAAAATTATTGCCTCGTGTCTGGTCGCATATTCCGGGCGTTCTTCGGCTACTGCTCTCTTCAAACGGATTAATTGTGTTCGGTAGCGTTGTCCATTGATGGTTTCACCCGGTTTTAGCAGCTCATAATACAGCACACCCATCTGATCCTACCAAATACAGAGCATTACCTTCGCGTCATGGATATTCGGCTTTGCCATTGATTTGGCTGGTTGGCCGTGTTTCACATATGATTTTTTGCGCTTGGGGTTGTGGTAATGGATCCATTTTTCATCACTAGTAACAATCCGATGCAAAAATGACTTCCTTTTGAGGCGTTCCAGCAGCATTTCGGACATGCAAAACCGCCTTTCGACGTCTCTCGGCTTGAGTTCATTTGGAACCCAATTTCCTTGCTTTTGAATATATCCAGCTGCTTTAAAACGTTTTGAAATGGCTGCTTGAGTGACACCCAAAGATTCTGCGTGCTCTTCTTGTGTTTGGCAACAATCTTCATACAGTAATGCTTCCAGTTCTTCATCTTCAAACTTTTTTGGCTGCCCAGAACGTTCATCGTCTTCCAAGCCAAAATCACCATTTTTAAATTGTGCAAACCACTTTTGGCACGTTCGCTCAGCTAGCGCATGTTCACCATAAACTTCCACCAAAATACGATGACTTTCGGCAGCAGTTTTCTTCATATTAAAGTAATGAAGAAGAACTCCCTGCAAAAACACTTTTTCAGGCACAAAGTTCGACATATTTGAGTGAAAAAAAATTATTGTTGTTTACCCTTCAAATGAATGACATATACTGAAATGACGTACAATGACAGTAGCTTTCCAATGCATGTTCCAATGGAATAATAACAATGGAATAATACAAGTTATAGACCCAATATATTTGTACAGACATACATTAAGCTAATATACATACATATATATAAAAAATTCAGTAATTCTTACATAATTTACATATATTATTTAACTTACAAACAAATATTCATTATTTGCTCAGGTTGTTCGCGATTTTTCAAATTTTAGAAATACAGGTGAATCGCGCCGTATATCAAATTACTTATCCACCCCCCAATTCAATCTTTGATGATAATTTGTCAACAGCAAGACGTTACCATGAGGAAGTTATGGGTACAGGGAAGTTAGAAGAGGATTTAACGAAGGTCTATGAGCGACTTTTAGAAACTCACCTAGACTATCGCTGCGAGCTCTCAGACTCCATCGACAAGTGTCCATTAACTGCACAGGCGCCTTTATAGAGGTTCAACACATCGTTCTCTTCTCACCTGAGTGACATACAGAGACTAAACCACTTAAAATCCTAAATTAGTGATGACGCACAACGTCTCTTTTATGTCAATGTATGAGACTTGTTAAAGGCGAGATATGACTATAATCGGGTCCTAGTCACTGCCCAGTTAAATCATTTTTTTCGCCAACCATCCAAACACGAATACGAAGTCATCTGCGAAGACAAGTCTACAGGCCAAGGTATTTCACGCTGACACCTAGGTGAAGAAGCAGTTCCAATGTAAAGTGTGCCATACCGGAAGGCACGCCTTAAGGAAATGCAGCAAATTTCTTCGGTTGGACACAACACACAAGTGGCAAACCGTGCGCCGAGTGAAAGTGTCTGAGAACTGTCTCGCGTACAGCCACCCAACTCGAGATTGTCCAAGTTCGAAGAACTGGTATCTTTGCCAGCAGCGACACAACTCATTGCTTCACTTAAAACAAAACTTTCAACAAAATCCAACAAGGCAACAAGTACCCGTAGACACAGTTGAATTCAGGCACCACGAGGTTCGTTTGCAGACCTATCGACCAGCCACACACATCACATTCGGATACCAACTTTTTTGCAGCACAACATCAAGGGAGTCAAGTTTTGTAAGCAACAGCCATAATCAAGGTAATCTCAGCTGATGGCAGGTGCCATGATCTCCGTGCACTTTTTGATCCAGGTTCTGAGGCAACTTTCATCACTGAATCAGCAATATAATTACTACGATTACGTCCAGATCTCCGGGTTAGGGAAGGTCAGCAGTTGCACAAGCAAATATTATGCTACATAATGCTATGGTCCAAATATTCGACATTTGAAAGCGCCACTAAAGCCATTATTTTTCAGTCACTTACCGGCCTTCTCCCGGCCTAGCGAGTGATGGAATTTAGCCACATCAAAGGCCTTCATTTAGCAGATCCCGCATTCTCCAATCCTACTAAAATCGATTATCTTCTGGGAAGTTTACTCCGTCGTCGTTCTACCGGACATCATCATCAAGCGAACAGAACAACAACAACGCCGTAACGCCTAAAAAACCCAATTTGGATGGATTGTGTTGCGGAAAATTTCAGATAGGATTACACAGCTCCTTCGCTCTACAGCCGGATTTGGGTACTGAGATACGAAAGTTCTGGGAGGTTGAAGAAGCTCCGTTTAAGACTAAGGCTGCTGAAGAAGACTATGCTTGTGAACTGCACTCCCTAACGAATACATCCAGGCAGACGGATGAACGATATCAAGTGTCTTCACCCTTCAAAGATGCAGTACGACCAGTGTTAGACTTAGTTGGGCACTTATACTAGATCACACAAAACACCCAATCATTCTCAAACCGAACCATCCATTCACAACTTTAATCATGAAACATGCACATGATCAAACTTAGCATTGAGGTCTCCGACAAACAATGGCCTACATCTAAGTACTGGCTACTCAACATGAAGAGGAGCATCAAAAAGCATATCCATTGCTGTATCATATGTTTCCGGTTTAAGGTCAAACCGATGCAACAAATCACGGGAAGCTTACTAGCATCGCGGGTTCGGATCGCTGGACCATTCAATAACACCGGCGTTGACTATGCAGGACCAGTTAAAGTGAAGACGTGGAAGGGACGCGGAGCCAAAACACTCAAGGGTTCAAATAGCAGTAGTACATTTTTGGGGCGAATGGAAAAAGTAGTTTCTTCAAGTCTTCAATCGCGTCCAAAATAAGGAAAACTAATGGCCGATCCGAAGATTGGAGATCTCGTCCTAGTAAAAGATGAACGTCTACCACCAGCGCAATGGATGCTCGCTCAAATAATTGACACTCATCCCGGAATGAACAACCACACTCGTGTGGTTACACTAAAAACAGCTAATGGTACATTAAAACGACCAATAAAAAGGATTTGCTACCTACCATCGAGTAATGCCAGCGAAAACAACACTATTATCTAATTACAAGATTAAAATCAAAGCAAAATAATCAACAGATAAATAATCAATTTGCACAAAGCGAAAACATGCAAATGCTGACGGCATTCCAAAATAAAAATCACTCAATTTAAAAATAAAAATACATAAATCGCACTCATAACAATTTAATAAAACTTTATAACTGGATGGTGTGTTGCTTCCATATACAGTCCATTATTTATCCCACTCAAAAAAAACCATTCCAATATCTAACACCTTACACACACACACAGTCCATTCATCCCATTTAAAACACAAATCATACATATCACTCAAGCATAAAAAATTATTACATTCAAACAAAATGTTCACATATTCACAACAAATGCACTTTAGAAATACTCACATTCACAGTCTACTAAACAAAGAGTAAAATTCCGACGGGTAAACTATTCGTTTCGTATAAATATACGCACAATTTGCATGACATCTGCCGTCACATATTTACACACAGCCATTGCAGGCAATAACAAAAAACAAGAAACACATACGCGCAAATATACACAAGAGTATGGGGAATGGAAACGAAAACCGCGAAAAATCATCTAAAACATAATATAATCAAAAAAATAAAAATAAAACAATATACATACGAGTAGTTAAATCGCTTACCTGAAATATTTGAAAAAACATTAAATTAATAATATTACAAAAACTAAACACTCGATTATAAATATATATACAGGTCTTTTATTTAAAAACAAAAAAACACTGTGGCGCTTACAGCCCGGCATGGGCCACGGCCTAGCTTCTTGACACTCATTTGTGTTGCTCATGTTATCATTTTCGTCACATCTGAGCGGGGCCTACGGTCTATCGCCGAGTCCGGAACTCCGTAGGCAAATTTTACTTTCGGAAGTTTACCATTGTCGGCCGAAAAGGTGATGGCGATTTGAAAAATTGTTAGTGACCCAGTCAAGAATCGAACCCAGACTCTCTGCGTGATAGTCCAATGAGCTAACTATCGTGCCATCGCCATCGCCTTTAAACAGTTATTTTTTATATATAACAGTTTAATCACTAGAGTTTGTACATTTCTTTTGCTTAACGCAAAAGCCAAACAAACGGCAAACAGTCTCCTTTAGCTGTTATCGAATATGCCACTGATTGCGTTAATAGGCTTGTGGGAAACGACATACCAAAAAAACAACCGATTTTAAAAGTGCCATCTTCTGGTGAGAATATCCGAAAAAAGAAATAAAAAGACGATAGTCAATTATAACAACCTTTCTGTTCCTTTCTACCTTAAAATATCCCTTCCCTTCGGTCGATCAATTTATACCAATTGTTCGTCATTGGTGGTTTATGCAGGTGGTTTTACCTACACTAGACATCAAAAGACAAAAAGAAGAAAAAAACTGTTGCTGCAAGAAAAGGGAAAATATGAAGAGTGAATAAAAAAAAACAAAAAAAACAATAACATACGAGTATAACAAAGAAAAACAGATTTGATAGTCAAAAACACGGGACTTTGATCAACCGATTTGATTTTGTGAACAGAGTAACATAAGACGCGGGCGAGTTGATAAGAAAAGAAAAGAAAAAAACAAATTAGAGTTTTAATGAAGCTTAGAATTACTTTATAAGTGTGTGATTTGCTTTTGTTTTTTTTCTGTAAAGACAAGGTGATTGGCAGAAAAAAAGGAAATTGCACGCGTTTCTCGCCCAGAAATACAAAAACAAGAGAACAAAAAAAAAACAAAAAACGGAAAAAGGAAATAAAAATCAAAAAAGTTATAAAAAGTCTGTAGTAGTGCAGTGAAAATCGTGTAAATTTAAGAACTTGCCATAACCTTAATTTCCTTTCCGCTCTCCTCATCCCTATCACAAAAATAAAATAAAAAAACAACAAAATCAAAGTACAAAAAGAGTAAATCAGTGTTTCCGCAGTTATTTTAATAGTATTTATATATTGTATATAAACTTAACTTAGTGTACACATATGTGCTTCTTCTAAATTTATACCTGTATACAAATTTAAAAACCTCTAATAAAAAAAATATAATACCAAAACAATGACTAAAGTAGGACTTGAGCGGCGAAGAAGTGCACTTCCTCCCGAAACATTTGTTTCTTTCCTTCATCGTGAGTTGGTGAGTTTTTTTTATTTAACTCCATTTAGTTTATACGAGTAGTATGAACATATTAGAATTAAATTTACGTAAATTTAGGACGAAACCTTGTATTTAAAAAAATAAAAAATAAATGAATGAGTTTTAGTTGTAAGTACTCATGTACATGTAAAGAAAAATTACCTATATATATAAAAAAAACTTAAATAAATATATTACTACGAGTATAATGTTATTCACCACTATTTCCATTCATCTTTCATACTACTCTACTCTAGACACGAATCTAACTAATTGATAAAGTATTGAATTTGAAATTTCTTTGGTCTATTTGAACTTAAATATTTAAAATTCCCTTACATTCCATCGATGCCTTTGTGTTTTGCCATTCGCTATATATGAAGGGCAGTATATAAGATGATCTGTAATTTAATTCATAAAACCAGTGGTGACTGTGACTCCTTTCCTCGTCATTGCTACCCCGGTATTCCATTTCATTCTCAGAGAATCTCGTGCCTTTTTTCCTAAAGGTCGTAAGTAAATTTAGATTTTTTTTTTTTTTGGTTTACAGTAAAATAATTTTAACTTTATCCAACCAGCTCTAACCTACTTGCCATAGAAGGCAAACAAATTTTTTATTTATTTTTCTCCTCTGATAGTTTTTGTAGATCTTTTTACTGAGATGTCTGTTTAGGGATTCAAGATTGCGAGGGTGTATGAAAAGATCTGGTGGGTATATGATGAACGTTTTCTGATCTTTTTTTTTCTGACTTACTTTAACAAAAGGATTGGCAACAAAATGAACTAATGGAAGACGTTGCTTCCATGTAGTGCCGTAGTGCAATTGTTGTTCTGTTTTTGCGTGGCACTAAGAGGTGGGGTTTCTCCAAATAAGAGCGAGACATCAAATTCCATTTACTCTCGATTTATTATCTTTTGTAGTTTCGGTTCCACACGACAGAGGCATTTTCGGGTCCTCTTAGTTTTCATAAAAAAAAGTTCTATCGACACCTAGAACCAAGGCATGAAAACGAATGTAACCATGGTATGATACGGTAAGTAGCAAGAACCTCCTTATCCCACGAGCTTAGAATAGAGCCTCTGCTTGTATGCGTGCCGCTGCCTATCAATCAAACTCCTTTCTGCTCCTTGCCTGGATTGGCATCTAGAGTTACCTGTTCTTGAAGGGCATAAGGGCGAAGTAAAGGCAGAAGGTACGGACCTTAGACGTCAAGAGTTTTGGTGATATTTCATTTCGCTTTTATTGACGAACAACGACCCTCTGTTGAGTGTCATAAGAGCTTGTCACTAAGTCACAATGGTATTGGAGGTATTATCCTCCAATTCTATTTTTAAATACCGTTGGCGCCCAACGTGGGGCCCGATTTGTCTCAGTCCTGACCACAATTCTATCTTTATATAATCCGTAAGCATCTTCACCAAACGGTTGTTTCCGCGATTTTAAAACATCTCGATGCGCGTTGCTGTTTGTTGGTATGATTCGATTTTATTGATCCCTTGGCCTTATTGATAAATAAAATAAACCAGCTGTTCGATACGGTGACGCACCTATTGACCCTATGCCCAGTTGGTTGAATTCACCATTCCGTGGTACTATACAAGTTACTATCGCAGGTGTACTATCTGAAAGGCCATTTATCTGAGAGAAATTTTTTTTCATTTCTTGGTTAGGTCGGTACGAATGCAGTCTGGTAAATTATATCAAATATTTTTTTATATTGATTTACGTCAGCTGCTATCTTGTGTTAAGATTTTCAACCACAAAGAGACTTCTTACATATGCGCGAAACAATCGAACACACTACAAATATTTTGTTTTTGAACTTGGTCCGCTCTTTATGAAGATATCCGTTACCAAACTTGGAAATTTAAAATCCTTATGAACGTTGCACTACGAAAGATGTGCATTATTTCTCGTTTGACTTTTAGGAGTCATTTAAATTTACTTTTGTATATGATGCTTGTCAGGTAAAGCATATATAAATAAAAATTGATAGATTGCAGTAGTATCATTTTGGAAAAAAACAAAAAAACTGCTTATCGCTTTTGCACACATTTTTATTTTTTTCTTTATTGCCCACAACTAATCTTTCACACCCGTCATTTGGAATTTTTATTTTTTTTCGAATTTATTATCAGAATTAGATATATACTAGTGTCTTATAAAATACCCCAATTCTTTTATGTATAAATTACTTTACTTGGATACAGATCCTGAATAACAGACAATACATTTTTGCTTTTGATTAATACGAGTAGTTTAAGTTCGATTCTTATGTTCGTCATTAAGTATTTTTAAGATTTAAATTATTATTAACGATTTTTGCGGTACTAACCAGAATTTATTGAAGTCTAATATGTCTAATCCCGCAAAGCCCTTAGATTTAAAAAAAAAGTTAGAAAATTTTTGACAGGCTTAATTTATCACATGGACTTTTAGGTCTTCTATCTAAGCATTCTCAAGAAGGAAAGACTTCAGTTCTTATGCACACGATTTCAACTTCTCGAAGTTCAAAACAATCTTTGCCTGCTGACACGGAATAAACTAAAGAGCCCCAAGAACTGCCTCTGCCACACGAGTCGCCCAATGGGCCTCTTACATTCGAGCCTGAAAGTGATGGTAGTGATGGACAACAATTAGCTCAATATGTTCAAGAGGTCGTTGCTGCATCAGTTGGTCTAAGTGATGCTGACAATCTCCGGGTGATGAAAGAAGAATTAGAGCAACACCAATTAGCTTTTCGAAATGAGATCACTTCACATATCCGTAGCCTGCTAGCCGTAGCGACTCCCAATACACGCCCTTTTGATTCAAATAGGGGTAATAATACTCCTATCTCTTCGGCCCCGGTAATGTCGAGTGTAAGAAAGAACGATACCACCCCTCCGACACTTGATGAGCCCAGTCGAATTGCTACCCTGGCATCATCTTCAATGAATGGCCATAATTTTTAAAAGAGGGGAATCAAATTCAATTATTCCATTATTTTCACATGTTCGTTCCGTAACCATTATTTAACTTGAAGCCGACAATTATGTTGTCGCAAAAACCAACTCCCCAAAACTTTACATGAGCGACAGCAAGAATGTTTTGCTGGCCGAAAACGAATTTTCGAAATTGTTAGTTTCCCTTCTTCTCTACATTTCCTACAAAAACTTAAGGACAAAAGACGTCGACACCAGTCTCTTGCGGCGACCACCCTATGTTATCCAGAACATGACCCGCATCCCTATGCAATTATCACCATCTTTGGTGTTGGGATTGTTGGATAGTGAGGCGGCCGCTAGTTGCCTTCGACAAGAAGGATATGACATACTACGTCAGAGTCAATTGTGTTCAAAATATTTACAACAATGGTAAATACCGCCGACAGCCAACGACAAAATCACCAATGTTGTTTATAAAGGGTTACTAAACCCTTGACTCTTCTGTTTGCCTTAAATTTGAAACAACCCCTGTACTTAGGTGTTAATTTCTAGAAAGGGTTTAAAATCGCACCACAAGTTATTTGGTGCACAAGTTTTGGATGCAGATCTCGTCAGGCCACGGAATTATCCCGTACAAACTCTACTCTATGCGGAGTTGGATCGCTGGATTTGGGGACTATCGAAGATAGCACCAGTGCATGGAGCTCCCCAGTCGTGCTTATCCGCAGCCGGGGTAAAACCGATAATGCCTAGACGTAAACTAAGTCACCAAAAAGGATGCGTATCCACTTCCGCATATAGAAGGGCTGCTAGGGCGCCTGTCAAATATGCACTTCATATCAATTGTTGATTTGAAGGACGATCTTTGGCAGATACACCTGGAGGTATAGTCGAGAGAAAAGGCCGCATTCGCAGTCCCTGGAAGGCCTCTCTACTACTTCCGAGTGATGCCATTCGGCTTATGTAATGCACCCCAGCGTGTTATCAAGTTAAGGGAGAAAGTATTTGTTTATTTAGATGACCTACTGGTCATCTCTAGCACATTTGAGGAACACCTACATACGTTATCGATGATAGCAAAACGACTGGAGGAAGCTGTACGATAAATCTGAAGAAACCTAAGTTCTGCATGAAAGAGCTGGGTTATGTTGTTGGCAACGATTGCCTTAAGGTTGATCCCGAAAAAGTGTCCGCAATAAAAAAGTTTCGATTTTCAGGTATGGCCGGCTGGTATCGCCGATTTGTCAAAGATTTTTCTTCCAAAGGAACCCCTATTACTAACATACTAAAAACGGGCATGAAGTTCGTTTTCGATGGAGGCCTTCAATAAGTTGAAAACCATGTTAACTTCTGCCCCGATTTAAATAAAGCCTGACTATAATAAGGAATACATAATTTTTTGCAACCCATCGGCAACTGGGATAGGTTACGTTCTGTACCGGCCTGATGAGACCGGTATTCAAAGACCTATTTTTATTTCTCCCACAAGTTAAGCAAAGCTCAACGAAGTTACAGCGTGACAGAGCGGGCATGTTTAGCCGACGTACAGAAATTCAGAGCCTACGTAGAGGGACACAAGTCCAATCAGTCTTCGATGGTTGATGACTAGAAAAGAGAAAAGATGACTCCACCGGTAGTTTGGCCAGGTGAAGCCTTAAGCTCCAACGTTTTGCATTCGATATTAAGCATCGAAAAGGGTCATTAAATGCAGTACCAGATGCACTTTCTAGAGTGTACGGATTTGACGTCATCGATCCTCTGGAGCCAATATCGAAGCTGACTTTCGATATTTTGCACCTTGATCTTACGGATCCTAGTTTTCAATCAAAGGAGTGAGATCATGAAAACTATCGAAAAAATAAAGATCGGCTGCCAGACCTTCTTGTTTCGAACAATTTTGTCTAAAAGAAGGTCAATCACAGTGCAGGACATCCACTTCAGGATGATTCAACGTAGAAGCTCTGGGTTCCACCTACCCTAACCAAATATCTTATCTCCTTGGCACATTGTCCTCCAAGATCCTCCCATGGTGGTATAGCCAAGACACTTTACAGACTGCGCGAGCATTATTATTGGTCCAGTATGGCTTCTGAAGGCGAATGCGAGGTAGGCAAATCAAGCAAAGCCCCTTATGCTATTTTAAGACCACCTATAAGTAAAGAAATCGAGATGGAGCGCCCCTTGAAATATCTGTACATCGATTTTTTGTGCTCATATCCTCCACCTAAAGCAGGAAATACGATCATCCTGATAGTGTTGGATTAACTGACAAAATTTGTATTCCTCTACCCTATTCGCAAAGCAACTAGCTTGTCCACTATCTACATTCTGCAGAGGTAAATTTTTCTCACTTATGACGTTCCCGAAACTATCTTTACGGATAATTGTAAGCAATTTACCAGCAAAGAATTTCAAAAGTTTTTTAATTCGTTCGGTGTTCGACATATACGACATATACTGCAGTCTATTTGCCTTAGGCGAACGAAAGTGAGGGGGTAGATCGCTAAATACTTGCAGCGATATGTTCGTATCTTTTCACTGACCAGACCCGATGGGATGAGCATTTACTACAAATTACCCTAATGGTCCTAGGGTGGAACATGGTTCAAGTTGTCCCCTACTCAGAAAGCTTAACGCTCTTAACAATTATGAACTCAAGGTACTGCCGAAATCGGACACCATACATACTCGTATTTTACACCATCATTTAAAACCATCCCTAGAAAAGGCATACGAACGGTATAAGAAGGTGTATATCCTTCACAGTATCAAAAGACTTTATGAAGTTGGTAAAGTAGTTTACAAGAGGAACTTCATTTTAAACGACGCGGCAAAGAAAATTAACGCAAAATTGTGTCCGAAGTTTAATAAGATGGTCGTAGCAAAGGTTGTAGCGAACCATATGTACGAACTGCAGGATTTGAAAAGGAAATCAGCTGGAGTCTTCCAGCTTCTTCTTTATTTTAAGCGACGCGGTAAAGAACATTAATGCCAAATTGTGCCCGAAGTTTAGTAAGATGGTCGTAGCAAAGGTAACAAGGAACCATATGTATGAACTGTAGGACTTAAAAGCAAAGTCAGCTGAAGGGTAAAAATAAACACATGAAAACACCTTCAGCATACATATTTTACACCATCATTTAAAACCATCCCTAGAAAAGGCATACGAACGGTATAAGAAGGTGTATATCCTTCACAGTTTCAAAAGACTTTATGAAGTTGGTTAAGTAGTTTATAAGAGGAACTTCATTTTAAACGACGCGGCAAAGAAAATTAACGCAAAATTGTGTCCGAAGTTTAATAAGATGGTCGTTGCAAAGGTTGTAGCGAACCATATGTACGAACTGCAGGATTTGAAAAGGAAATCAGCTGGAGTCTTCTAGCTTCTTCTTTATTTTAAGCGACGCGGTAAAGAACATTAATCCCAAATTGTGCCCGAAGTTTAGTAAGATGGTCGTAGCAAAGGTAACAAGGAACCCTATGTATGAACTGTAGGACTTAAAAGCAAAGTCAGCTGAAGGGTAAAAATAAACACATGAAAACACCTTCAGCTCAGTACAAATAAAATTACCAAATTGTAATAATAACAATGAAAACGCCCGCGTGCGCCGCTTCTGCCCTATCTTTGATGTATAGTCAAAAGGTTGCGCATACGTCAACCATATTTGCTACCAGTAAAAGTAGCAAGATGTGTGGGAAACGACATATCAAAAAACAACAAAGAACGCCGTATTCTGGTGAGAACATCCGAAAATAAAAGAAAAAGACGATAGGCAATTATAACAACATTTCTATCTTAAAATATCCCTTCCCTTCCGGTCGATCATTCGTCAGTGGTCGTTTGTGCACGTGCTTTTACACTAGACATCAAAAGACACGGGACTTTGATCAGCCGATTTGATTTCGTGAACAGAGTAGCGATTAAGACGCCGGCGAGTTGATAAGCCAAAGAGAGAAAAGAAAAGAAAAAACAAATTAGAGTTTTAATTTAAGCTTAGAATTACTTTAGAAGTGTGTGATTTGCTTTTTGTGAAGTGAAGTATATCGATGACGAGGTGATTGGCAGAAAAAAGGAAACGGCTAAACGTAAACCTGGGGAATAACGGGTGGGACATCTACGCCTAATTCCACGCGTTTTCCGGCAAGTGCCGTCAGAGAAATACAAAAAAAAGAACAAAAAAAAAAACCGAAAAAGAAAATACAAATCAAAAAAGTAATAAAAAATACTCGTATGTAGTAGTGCAGTAATGTAAAAGACTGCCTTATGCAGTGATGAAAAGTCTGCAGTAATGCGGTGAAAATCGATTAAATTGGAGTACTTGCAGTGAACATGTAGCCGAACCATAATTTTAGTTCCCTTTCGCCTCTCCTTATCCCTATCACAAACAAAAATATAAAAAAAACAAAAAAAAATAAGGAAATCAGTGGTATCGCAGTTATTTTAATAGTATTTATATGTATGTATATATAAACCTAACTTAGTATACACATATGTCTTTCTTCTAAATTTATGCCTGTATCCAAATTTATTAACCGCTAATAAAAAAAAATAATACCAAAACAATGACTAAAGTAGGACTTGATCGGCGAAGAAGTGCACTTCCTCCCGAAACATTTGTTTCTTTCCTTCATCGTGAGTTGGTAAGTTTTTTTTTATGAACTTATCAGAATTAAATTAACATAAATTTAGGGTGAAGCCTTGTGTTTAAAAAATACTTATGTACATGTAAAGAAAAAAATATTGCCCTGAAATACTCTGTGATAAACTAGCGACACTTTTTGGATTCTCTGACACTTGTATTGAACTTATTTCTTCATACTGGACTAATCGGCTGCAAGCCGTTTCATGTAATAGTAAACTGTCTTCGTTTCTTCCTATGAAAAATGGAAGTATCTACTCGCGGTCCATTACTGTTCCTTTTGTACAATGACCTTACTTACTTATTGTAGGTGGCGGTACAGTCCGGGGTGGACCTGGGCCTCAATCAACAAGCGTCTCCAGCTAGCTCGATCTTGTGATAGCTGTCTCCAGTTTCGCATGCTAAGTTGGCTGAGGTCCTCTTCTACTTGCGTGCGCCACTTGAGTCTCGGTCTTCCTCTACTGCGCTGTCCCCCGGGGGCGAATTCGAAGACTTTTCGGACCGGAGCATTGGTGTTCGTCCGCTCTAAATGACCCAGCCATCTCAGTTTTTGGATCTTCACTCTTCTGGCTAGGTCCATGTCGCTTTACAGTCCATACAGTTCATCGTTGTGTCTCCTGCTCCACTCGCCGTTAATGCAGACGGAGAATTTTTCTTACGAAGCAGTCAAGAGCACCCTCATCCGGTTTTGGTAATGTCCATGCCTCTGAACCATAGAGCAGTACTGGCATTATTAAGGCCTTATATAAGGTTACTTTAGTTGTTCGAAAGAGGGCTTTACTAGACAATTGCCTTCTTAGCCCAAAGAAGAAGCGATTGGCAAGAGTTATTCTTCGTTTAATCTCAGCGCTGGTGTCGTTGTCTGAATTCATAGCGGAGCCTAGGTAGACAAAGTCCTTAACTACCTCAAAGTTATACCTGTGAAGGGTAACGTTCTGTCCGAGACGTTGGTGTTCAGTGTCCTTTTTGCTTGACAGCATATACTTAGTCTTGCCCTCATTGACCGCTAAACCCATTTTCGCCGCTTCCGCTGCTTCCTTCCAATTATGACAATATAGTCGGCGTATGCGACTAATTGGACGGAAAGATTGTGCTTCTTGTGTTTGCGCGTGAGTTTTGCACTATTCTTTCAAGCATGATGTTAGAGAAATCACATGACAGCGCATCGCCTTGTCTAAATTCATTTTTGACATCAAAGGTCTCGGTGAGATCTTTATCGACCTTGATGGAGCAGCATGCAATCTCCATCGTCATCCCGCACAGAGTTTGGCGGGCATGCCAAAACTAGATTTTGCCCTGTATAGCTCGTCTCTATAATCGATAAATAGATAATACGTATCGATCAGAGGCACATGAGTTTTCTCCAAGATATGCCGTAGTGTGAATATTTCTGGCCTGAAGTCACACTATCAGGTTGTTGATGAACGGCTTCAGGCGTTCACACAATATTGTACGCGATGTTAAGAAGGCTGATGCCTCTGTAGTTGGCGCAGTTCAGAGGGTCTCCTTTCTTGAAGATCGGGCAAATAATGCTGAGGTTGCATTCATCGGGCATACCTTCGTATATTTTACAGATGAGTTGGTGTATGATCCTTACCAAGTCATCGCCTGCCGTTTTGAAGAGTTCGGCGGTCAGGCCAGCCGATCCAGCAGCTTTGTTAGACTTCCGCTCAGATATTACTATCTTCACTACATTCAGATCTGGTGGACGGAATTGTTGGTCACCATCGTCCAAGTTGAAAGGTTCATTCTGCCTGACAGCGGTATTTGTTTCGTGGTAGCCGTTATACAGTCTAAAGAAGTTATCTTTCCAGATTCTCAGCATCGACTGCGACTCTACTACGATGTTCCCTTGTTCGTCCCTACAGGCTTCGGTTCGGGGTTTATGTCCGTGGGATTTTTTTGTTTCCTTTTTGGGAAAACTTCCGAGTCTCCAAGTTCCCTTGTGATTATGTTTTTGATTCGTTTGCATAGGTTGTCAACGGTAGATCCGTCCCATTGTTGCTGCGTAACTTATTAATTTTTTCCGTGGCCAAGCAGTTACTCGTACCTCGGCGGCGGCTCATTAATGACCTAACTTCTCATTTATCTCATTGTCGATTCCTCATATATGCTGACGATGTTCAATTGTATATTAGTTTTCCTATTGGCATGGCAAGAACTAGCATAGCAATAGCAAGAATTATTGATAATCTACAATCTTTTTTTGAGTGGTTTGCACGTAATGGCCTGATTCTGAATCCCATCAAAATAAAAGCGATGCCAATCGCCAAACATCAACCGAATTTCTTTAATTTTCCTTCTATCCTTTTAAACTATTGCCAAGTTGAATATGTCACCCATGCTAAAAATGTTGGTATCATATTTAACAACAAATTAATGTGGGATACTCACATGAACACCGTAATAAATAAGGTATATTCTTCGCTACAAGGATTATCTATTACTAAAACAATTTTTACTATGCAAGTTAAGTTAAAATAAGTTAAAGCTCTAGTAATCCCAATTATATCTCATGGATGTGAGTTGTTTGTCGATCCTGACTCTCTTACACTTTAAAAACTAAAGGTTGCTTTTAATTCAATTGCTCGGTTTGTATTCAATTGTCGTATGTTTGATCATATCTCCTTGGAAGCTTTTCAAATTGTTGTTGTTGTAAGTTGGAAGATTTTTTCAAATGTCGGTGCTGTTCTCTAGTTTTCAAAATTATTCATAAGAAAGAACCAAACTTTCTGTTTAATAATACCTGGTTAACATCACGCAGGCAATTTTTTATTTATGCTGTTAAGTTATGGAATAACGTACCCAATCATTTGAGGTCTACTATCGAACACAAAAAATTTCATACAGTCTGCTTTCAACACTTCTCTAAATTGAACTGACTTGTCTTTTTATGTGATTATTTATTTTCCTTGGTTGGCGATGGCGTGATAGTTAGCTCATTGGGGTTCGATTCCTGGCTGGGTCACCAACAATTTTTCAAATCGCCATCACCCTTTCGGCGGGCAATGGCAAACTCCCGAAAGTAAAATTGCCTACGAAAAAGCTTCTAAGGAGTGCCGTTCGGACTCGGCGATAAACCGTAGGCCCCGCTCAGCTGTGACAAAAATGACAACATGAGCAACACAAAGGAGTGTCAAGAAGCTAGGCCATGGCCCATACCGGGCTGCCAGCGCCACAGTGGTTTTTTTTTTTTTTTGGTTGCGCCCTTAACTTTTTTTGAATTCTTTTTTTCTTTTATTCATTTCATATTTACTATACTCTATTAATTTCCTGTACTAATTATTAGTTAATCTTCATGTACCTATATAGCATTTTTCTGATTAATAAATGTAAATACCTATAAATACATATTTAATTGTATAAAAAAACTTCAATCAAGAAATTGTAATAAAAGGTTGTGACGACCGAAATCTAGTATTAAGCGGAAATTTTATAACCAACTGGATAGCTGCATAAGAAATGTAAAAAAGTCTCAGTAATGTTGCTACTCGTATTAAAAAGAAAGTTGATATGCAAGTCAGCAAACTTCTTGACAGCACATTTGTTTTGCTTCGCAATCAATCAGCATTACGATTTCGAGGTTAAGGCCATCGGAAGCGTAAGGTGTTATTTGAGGGTGCTTTCACATTGAATAAAACAAAAATGAACTAGGCAAATCAAAGAACTTTGTCAATTTTTTTTGAAATTTAAATATAGCGTATTGACCGAATTTGGTAGCATTTCCTGCGATTTCATATGATATAGATTGTATAGCCGTTTTATTAGTTCTTCATCAACTCCAGTAATAATGGATGAATAATGATAGTTGGAAAAGAATATTCGAGCAGTATTTCAATCATTACTGTTACCAACTCCTTGTCGCAGTTTGTCGACATGGAGGACAAGTTCATTTCGGAGTCTGCTTTGCACATATTTGTTCTTTTCTTTCTTGCTCGTTTTATTTTCTGCAGTTGTTGCTGACTGTTTCTCGAACTAAAGATTATAAGCAATATGCATATATTCATACATCTAATCCAGGCATGAAGAGTGGAAAGGCCATATTGGAAAGCATCTTCGTTCGGGCTTGGAAGTAACTTTGTTCAAATCATTCTTCTCCTTAGGTCTAGCTCCACATATAGCACACACAGCATTAGAAGTTAATCATCGTCAAGAATAGCTCATGTTTGATCTCATCTACAGTGCCATTTTTACTAACCAGTGAAGGAGTAAGATGGTCAATTTGACGCTTTATATTATGAACAGTCTCTTTAGTCTGCTGTGGAGTTTCTTTGACAAATTTTATAGAAATAGGTCGGCAATACCGAACAGAAAGGCACGTGGTATTTTGCCAGATCACAAAATTTGTTGATAAGTCAAGTACAAGAGAAGCAATGAATAAATTGGCGTCCAATATTAACTGTGTCTCACCGGTTAATAGCTATTAGTTGTATAGTATCGCCGGTTCAAGGTCACAAAAACAAAGAGCATGGGAGGGGAAGTGAGTCATGGTTTCTATAGTTGAAAAAATGAGTGTGATGGTGATTCAAGGTCAGAAGAAAAATAGTGAGGAAAGAGGGTGAGTCATGATGGTGATAGTTGAAATTTGTGAACTCGGGTGTTATCGGTGAGGAATGTGAGTGAGTGTGTATGTGTGGTGATATTAAGGTTTCTTTCACTGAATGTGGGTAATGAGAACGAAGAATAATAGAATGAATGTAGTAGGTGAAGGTCACTGAGTGTATGGTCTTGAAAAAAGTTAGTGTGGGGAAGGTAATGGTTGGTTTTTTGGATGGTTGAAATGGTTGGAGGTTTGTGAGGGTGAATGGTTGGGGGTTGAGGGGTTGAGAGATCATTAAATAGAAGAAGGTAATTGAAAGAAAATAAGGTATAAGTGACATAGTAATCTAAGGGAAAGTAGTTATATTTGAAAATAATATTTGTTTCAGTGTGAAACTTCAAAGTTTTCAAAAGTTAAAGAATCGTTAAATAAACTGCAAAGTATTAAGATTTCACATATTGGTAAAAGACAACACAACGAAATAGAAACAATTGATGGAGATATTGCTTTAGCAGGAACAATTGAAAATAACTGAAGAAGAAGATCGAAAGTTAATTATTTGCTGTGGATAGTTACCGCCATTCTGATTGGTTGGTTTGGAACTAAGTTCTGGTATGGAATAATTTGAGGTGGTTGTATATAGTTTATAGGCAACTGCATAGGGAAGATTGAATTCCTAGCGGGTGTAGGGATGTACGCTAATTGGGGATAAAAACGTTTGTGAGGCCTAGGAAGAAATGGATATCGCTGATCTTTGCGTAGTGGAGGAGGAGGAGCGTAATTCAGATTGACTTTTTTCGACTGATAGTTATTGGCATGGTTAGTTCTGAAATTCTGATTTTCTAACCGTAAGCACAAGTAGAGTGCCTGTGATAGGTCAATAGGTTCGCGTATGTCAAGCAATCTTGGTAGTTCTCCTTTCAATCCACATATAAACGTATCTAGGGCATTTCCCCAAAGAGAAAGAGCTTCGAGGCCGACGTTCATGGACGAAATTTTGCTTAGGATTAAGAATAGGTGGGCATAAGCTTGTTGGTTAGACTCATGTATAGAGTTATTACCTTGTGTGAGGGAAGCCAATTGATATTCTAACGTTCCCATATCACGTTTGTCAGCGTAATGCAGCTCTAAGCAACGTGAGATGCTTTCCCAACTAAGTGGTGCATTGTAGGATTCGAGGGCATTGTGGGCATTGCCCGCCATCTTATTCCGAATGACACTTAAAATTCCGGAGTATTTCGGAGTGCTCTTCTTCCAAAAGCTGAATTGCCCGGACTGTTCGAAAAAGTCTCGGAGACAGCGGACTACGTCCGTCCGGAATTTTATCTAGTTCGGTAAGGTTGCCGTGGTAATGGGCCGCGTCTTGGTTCGGTTTGCGGATTGAGGTCTAGGATAGACAAAACTTTCGTTATGCATTTTATCTAATTCGAACACTTCTTGATTTCACACTTAATAAATAAACTAAGATCATTTTGATTTATAAAAAAATGAGAAAATTGTAACGACAGTTTTAGTATTATATAAGCAATAAAAAAAAGAGAAATATTAGAAATTGGATTCGTATCGCACTTAAATTAAAGTATTATTTTTATTGAGAAGATTGCAATATTGATTTTTATACGAGGGCGGGTCAATAAGTCCGTGACTTTTTGAATTTCTGACCTCTTTACTGAAACAGCAACACTGCTCCTGTCAACAGGCATCTGTCAGTTGACTCCTGTCAAAATTTAAACTTGCTGCGTCAGTTAGTTTGTGTTTGACAGCTATTTTTATCAAACTACTCACTAATTTGAGGAGAAAATGGAAAAAAGTGAATTTCGTGTGCTTATTAAGCATTATTTCTTGCGAAAAAGAACCATTACCGAGACCAAGGCTAAGCTTGATAAATACTATGGGGACTCTGCACCATCGATTTCAATGGTAAAAAAGTGGTTTACTGAATTTCATTGTGGCCGTACAAGCACTGAAGATGCCGAACGTCCTGGACGCCCAGTTGAGGTCTCTACACCCGAAACAATCGAAAAAATTCACGATATGGTGTTGGCCGACCGAAGATTGAAAGTGCGAGAGATTGTGGAAGCCGTAGGGATCTCGCATGGCTCAGTGGTTTCAATTTTGAATGATCACTTGGGCATGAGAAAGCTTTCCGCAAGATGGGTGCCGCGTTTGCTCACAGTCGACCACAAACACATGTGCAGTTGCCATGGCAAAAATCCATGAATTGGGCCATGAATTGCTCCCTCATCCACCCTATTCTCCAGATTTGGCTCCGAGCGACTACTTCTTGTTCCCAAACCTGAAGAAATGGCTTGGTGGAAAAAGATTTGACTCCAATGATGAAGTCATCTCGCAAACAAAGGCCTATTTTGAATTGGAGAAGCGTTGGACAAAGTGTATAGAGCTTAAGGGAGACTACGTTGAAAAATTAAATTATTTTTTTATAAAAAAATTTGTGTTTTAATCCAAAAGTCACGGACTTATTGACCCGCCCTCGTAATTATATATCGTTTAAAAAAAAAAATGTAATTGTTAACTCAGTTAAAAGAAAAATTGGTATCTTTATCTTAATTAAAATACATCTTATCACCAGTCTTACATTAGTATGAACTTAATCATATTTCTATTTGGAGACGCGGCTGGTAAATGACACCACCTGTTCCTCTTCCAACGAGTTCTCAGCTGCTGGAATTACTAAGGGGCCCTTGTACAAATGTTATTATACTTTCGTCACACTCGCGGGTATTATAGGGACCAAAGCTAATTTTTTTCTAGCGACGGTAAACACTATCACGAATTTTTACTTTAACTTTCCGGTACCAATTCTTATGCTACTTGAGGACTTTTTAAACGCTGGAATTAATTTAAAGTAAGCTGGGTCCCTGCTCGGACGCCAATTAAAACATTAAATGTTCAAGGAAATAAAAAATAATTTTTCATAAAGCGCTTTGCCTCTTTATTTAACTGAATTCAATTTAGAACTAATTTAACAATATTATGAAGCCTATTTTGGAAACTTTTTTCCCACAGCCGTGAGATTTCGAGTCAACAACATGACGATGGAGCATGTTCGGTGCACGAACGTTGCAGTGTGCAAAACAAGGTGTTTGATGACACCTGTGAGTGCAGGCTGCACATGTTAGTACTTCTGCGCATGTTGGGTGTCTAATGACACTGTGAGAATGTTGGCTGCGCGTGTTGTTTTTTTAATTTGGAGATTTTTAGAGGTAACTTGTGGTATATCTAATTTCATCAAATTAACGCTTGACATAGTTTGAAAACATGCATGGAATCTATTTTGGTACATCAGATGTTGAAGAAGTTTCAGAATTTGGACTACAACGATTTAGAGGAAATTTTATGTATTTTATGTCCTCTTAGTGTAACTTGTTTGCCTAACAATTGAAAAATATGTTTGATATATACGTAATGATATCCAGAATTAAACATTGATTGGCAAAATAATAAATTTATATGCTTAGGCTTTTCTTCACGTGATATGGTGCAATTATCACCGTTTTATGATTTATTTCATTAGTTTCGTAACTACAAACATTCACACTTATTGTAGGTTTATAAAATTAATTTTTTTTAACATATTTAATCATAACGGGGAATTCCATATTTGTAAAGTCTATTACTCTTCCATCATTGATTTTTATTTTATTTTCACGAATGTCTTTCATATTATAGACTGACGGTCTGCTTTGATGTTTTAAAAAGGTTTTATCTAGAGCTGATATTATAGCCCATTTAAACAATATTCATCATTGTTTTGCACATATTGTATATGCATGCACGTTCTTCCTTTCTTGAAAATGGTAGTTCAAAGTAAGAAGATCCATGAATAGGTTGTTATTTATTTATGTAAATTTCAATTTCGATAAGCGACAACAAAGCCCATCCACTGTTTTTTTTCTTGCAATTCTTGCAATTTTGACTTAATATCGTCAATCATATATGTCAATTGACCAGGTAACGCATCTATTCTTAAAACGATGCACATCTTGGCTTACATACTTTAAATGCTTATTATCATTTCATCAATATCTTCAGAACTTTTTACAAATTGACAAAATAATTCCAAACTAAATTTGTATGTTATCAAAAAAAAAAAATCTCTTTCCAATAGTGCCATGCGAATATGTGTATGAGCTTACTTACTTACTTTAAGTGGCTCTACAGTCTGAGGTGTACCTGGGCCTCAGTCAACAAGCTTCTCGAGCCAGCTCAATCCCTGGCTAGCTGCCTTCAGTTTTGCACGCTAAGTTGGCTGAGGTCCCCTTCAACTCGCGTGCGCCACCTGAGTCTTGGCCTTCCTCTACTGCGCTGTCCCTCGGAAGCGGATTCGAAGACTTTTCTGACCGGAGCATTGGCGTCCATACGCTCTACATGACCCAGCCATCTCAGTCTTTGGATCTTCACTCTTCTGGCTAGGTCGATGTCGCTGTACAGTCTCTATAGTTCGTCGTTGTATCCTCTACTCACTGTCAATGCAGACGGGACCGAAGATCGCCCGAAGAATTTTTCTCTTGAAGCAACCAAGGACACCCTCACCAATTTTCGATAATGTCCATGCCTCTGCGCCATAGAGCAGGACCAGAATTATTATTGTCTTATAAAGAATGACCTTTTCTGTCCGTGAGAGGGCTCTGCGACTCAATTGCCTTGTAAGCCCAAAGAAACAGCGGTTGGCAAGCGTTATTCTTCGCTTGATATCAGCGCTGGTGTCGTTGTCTGTTCCTATAGCAGAGCCTAGGTAGACAAAGCCCTTAACTACCTCAAAGTTATATCTGTCGAGGGTGACGTTCTGACCGAGACGTCGGTGTTGGTTGTCCTTTTCGCCTGATAGCATATAATTGGTCTTGCCCTCATTGACCGTCTCAGTACTCGTGAAAGCGCTACTTATATCACACTGCTTTCTCCCGATTATGTCAATATCGTCGGCGTATGCGAGTAGTTGGACGGACTTTTGAAAGATAGTGCCTCTTGTGTTTGCACGTGAGTTTTTCGTTTTTGAAAGAATCGAATGACAGCACATAGCCTTGTCTAAATCCTTTCTGGACATAAAAGGTCTCGGTCAGATTTTACCGACCCTGATGGAGCAGCGTGCATTCCATATCGTCATCATACACAAACGGATGAGTTTGGCAGGGATGCCGAAACTAGATATTGCTCTGTGTAGCTCGTCCCTATAGATGCAGTCATACGCGGCCTTAAAATCGATGAATAGGTGGTGTGTGTCGATCTGAAGCCCATGGGTCTACTCCAAGATCTGCCGTAGTGTGAATATTTGCTCGATGGTGGACTTTTCAGGCTTGAAGCCACACTGATATGGACCTATCAAATTGTTGACGAATTACTTCAGGCAGTGATACAGTATGCATACAAGATCTTGTATGCGATGTTACGGAGACTGATGCCTCTGTAGTTGGAGCGATTCAGAGGGTTTAATTTGTTGAGAATCGGACAAACAATGCTGAAGTTCCATTTATCGGGCATACATTCGTCCGACCATATTTTACAGATGAGTTTGTGTATGCTCCTTACCAAGTCATCGCCTGCCGCTTTGAAGAGCTCGGCAGTCAGGCCGTCCGCTCCAGCAACTTTGTTGGACTTTAGCTTCGATATAGCTATCCTCAGTTCATCCAGGTCGGGTGGACGGAATTGTTGGTCATCATCGTCCAGGTTGAAAGGTTGATTCGGCTGATTCGGTTGATTGGGTTGATTCTGCCTGACAGCGGTATTTGGTTCGTCATCGCCGTTATACAGTCTGCAGAAATGGTCTCTCCAAATCCTCAGAATCGACTGCGATTCTACTACGATGTTCCCTTGTTCATCTCTACAGGGTTGGGTTCGGGGTTTGTTTCCGTGGCATATTATTTTTACCTTTTGATAAAACTACCGAACTTCATTGCTGGAGTAGCATCTCTCCATTTTCTCGATCGCGCACTTTTCATGCTCTTTCTTCTTCCTCCTGAGAAGCCGGTGTTCGTATCTCCTATTCCACTCATAGAGCTCATGACCAGCTCTGGTCCTTCTAAGCAGTGCCGTGTTATATGCGTCTTGCTTAGCTGCATGTGCTTGCCGGCATTCATCATCGAACCAGGGGTTTCGTTGTGGTGGTGTGGTCTTCGATGCTTTATGCTGGCGGCATAACCTCTTAAGAGATTAGGAAACACTCGATCGGAAAAGGACATGGCGATCTCTTGCGATTGTCGCCGTCTGACGTCGAATTTCCTCACAGCATTAGCTTGTCTTGGCGTAGTTTGGGATATCCTCAACCGTACCTGGGCTACAACAAGGTGATGGTCCGAGTCGATGTTGGCTCTTTGGAACGTACGGACATCCATAATAGTGGAGGAGTGTCTTGCGTCGATCGCAATGTGATCACTCTGGTTGACTGTTGATTGATCAGGACTTCTCCATGTCCCCTTGTGTATGTTGAGATATGCGTTGTCGGAGGTGATATCGTGCAGGCTATATTTAACGATCGTTCCACCAAAGATACCCTCTCTTCCTAGCTTTGCTTTAAAATCATCGAGGACAATTTTAATGTCATAGCTAGGGCATTGCTCGTAGGTCTTGTTAAGGAGCTCATAGAAGGCATCCTTGGTGTCGTCATCTTTTTCCTCTGTGGGGGCATGCGCGCATATAAGGCCAACGTTGGCGACTCTAGTTTTGATGCGGATTGCTAGGAGGCCCTCGCTCACATGCTGGAAGCTCAGGCCTTCTTGTCTTAGTCTGCCTCCGACAACAAATCCACATCCAAATAAGCGCTACTTTTGCCATCGATAGCCATTGCCGTAGGAGATGTCGCAGTTTTTCATCTTCTTTCTGTCCGGCCCTTCCCATCGCATTTTTTGAATGGCGATTGTATCTGCTTTGCAGCTCCTCCGCCTCCGCTAGTTGCTCGGGTGCACGTGTTCTATTACGGGATCTAAAATTCCACGTGCATATCCAAAGCTCATTGTCCTTAAATCGTTTGCGTGGGTTGTCAACAGTAGATCCGTCCATATCCAAGGCTTGTTGATGCTTCGTAACTTCTTGTTTTTTTAAATAGCCGGACAGTTACCCCGGCAGCACAACCCCCAACCTGAAGGACCAGTTCCATTTTGTATGCCCCTAAGACGAGGGGTCAATTAAACCGCAGCCAGTAAGCCGTTCCGGGATGTGAGCGCTGCCGTTGGCCCATATACGGTTCGTCCGCCACCATCTCTTTTCCAAGACCTTGACCAAGTCCTGGAAATCCTTATCGGCTTGAGCTCAAAACATGTCGGAGTAGCCCGTACAAGGTCTTGTCTTGTTTTTCCGATACTAATCCTGATTTGTGGAACAGGAAACTCACCATTTGTCCCCTTCACTTCGCAATCTCCAATGAGATTCCCAGATGGCGCCACGGGGAGGCGTGAAGTAGGCTTATTAGCAGAGCTGGAAGATGTTCGGCTGCAGAGGCTCACTCTCGTTATTTAAATAACCAGCACCTGTCGGAAGATGATAGTTCTACGAGGCCTTTTACTTATCGTTGCCGTGTATGAGCATTGAAGGAAATACTGGCGTCTAAAATGCTTTCACCATTATTTTTAATTAGAAAAGTTTTAATTCTATTTTTAAATACTCCCTCGATTAAGCACACGTTATCTTGCAATACTAGTAGAGATTTTTTTTATGAAAAAAGTGAAATACTTGTGAATTAAAAAATCATCATCAACCTCTTCTTTTTCATTTTTGTGAGATGTTGTTTTTTGTTCTTCTTTCTGATGCTCAGCATCATTCGCATCCTTCTTAAGTTTTTTTGCTAGTGTTACAAAATTTTCTTCTTCTTCTGAATGCATCTTCTATTGAAACTTTTAAATAAAATAATATAATGTTATTTCATTTAAAAATTATCATATATGTTATAATAATAAAACTAACCTCTTTGAATTTTAATTCATACGAGGTTCCAACTGCTCGTATTACTATCATTTAACTTTTAACAATTCAGTTTAATTCATTGTCTTTCAATGAAGTGATCCTAAGTGGAAGGAAAATCTTCTTCTAGTCCTACCATAATATTGTGCCCTTATTTTGTATTACATCTTCGAACACTTAGGATTTCGTAACCTTTGTTAAATTGTAAAACTTTAAGGCTACCTAACAGTTTACATTGACCAACATTATTTATTTTGTAATTTTTTTTTTTGCGGCGAGGGAAAATACGATGGGAGGACTGCGAGCGCATGCTCATAGTAGTGTGAGATTCTTACTCACTAAAAACACCTGCCTTCGATAACTATGTTTGATACCGCAACTAAGTAAAACTTATCAAGCAGCTTTTTCATCACAATATAATATCTTTTGGTAGGTGACTTTCCATTGAAAGATCCCACATGTTCCGCTTTTTTAACGCGGTTTCAATTTTTCGTTCCAGGTCCAGAGGCTTAGTTCTTTGAAGACGGCGCAATAACTTGTGTTCGTTCAGAATTTCTAGGACTGTATTATTAATATGCGCGTTTAACCGGATCTTATGCTTTCTTGCGAAGTTTCTTGCGAAGTTTCTTGCTTCATCTACGACAGAAGTAACTTCGGTCACGATGCACGTCATTATTTCTTATGAACCACGTACATGTACAATTTCTCGTAGGACTTTATTTTCAAAAGTTTGTAAAATACTAATATTTGTTTTCCTGGTACAACCCCAGAGTTGTGTACCATAAATCCACACAGGTTTTAGCTAAGTTGGCAGTGTTATTGGCAAAGGTTGCAAGAACAGTCCCCTCAACTTGTTATTGGCAAAGGTTGCAAGAACAGTCCCCTCAACTTGTGGGATGTCTCTTGTATATAAGTGATTCAGGAGTGGACCGATCGCACTTCCCTACGGTACACCGGCCAGTATATCTTTAAACTGCGATACATCATTTCCGTATCTAACACGAAAAATTCTATTTTCAAGATACTTTGTCAACATGTTGCAAAGTTTCGATGCTAAAATTTGCCGTAATTTTAACTTTAAACCTTCGTGCCAGACCTTGTCAAAGACTTGAGAGACTTGAAGCAATAGGCTTGAGCAAATCTTTTTCTCTTCCAGAGCTTTTCTTTTTCTCTTTCTATGCACCTGGTCAATAGTCGAATGCTTAATCCGAGATCCAAACTGGTTGGAGATACGATTTTTGTCCTCAATATTTGGCATTAAACGTTTGAGCAGGATCCTCTCAAAAATTTTTGACAGGATCGGAAGGAGAGAAATCAGTCTATACGATATTTTATCAATCGGAAGTTTACCTTGTTTTAACGTCATAATTATTATTGCAACTTTCCATTGGCACGGAACGTATTCTAGTCGAAATGCCGCGTTAATAATATGTAAAAGCTTTGTGAGTGCTTTAAAGGGCAGCATTTTAAGGACTTCTCCGGTTATCAGGTCGTATCCGGGGACTGTTTTCGGTTTAAGTCCATTATAATATTCCTTAATTCAGCAAGTTGCGTTTGCTATTGTAAAGTTATCAGACACCCTTTCTGTTATACTAGTGTAGTGTGTTTGCCCATTAAATGACTTAAAAGTTTCATCTAGATAATCCGCGAAGAGCTCCGAGTTCTCCTCATCCTCCTTCGGCAATTCGTAGCTATCCATTTTTATTGGTAGCGCTGGGGTTTTAGGCCTTTTGAAGTCTTTAAATGCTTTCCAAAACGATTAGTTGGTTTCTTTTCCAGCCGTTAAGTTTTCGACATACGTATTTACTCCGCAATTTTTGTGGTTTTTAAGAGTCTCCTTGAGCAGATTACAAAGTTTATTTAGACGTCTTTTATCCTGCGGAGGTCGAGTAAATTACCATTTCTTGCGTGCTTTACTCTTTTCCCTTACCATTTCTTTAATCTCTGGCGGGTAATTTGTGCTGTTTTTCGGCATTTTTGGTCGTTGATAAGAGTGTTGTTCCACGCAGCACATTGAGCGATTTCCACGAACGAGTCAACTTCGATTTCAAGTTCAAGTTGTGATCTTATTGATACGTTTAATTCCACACTATCTTCGATTCCTTTCCTTTTCTTCCCAATTGGTATTTCTTCCAGTTAGTTGAAGCGGTACTTGTCATTTAATGAACGTGTTACTCATTGTCAGTTTGACTGTAGAATGGTCGGAGGAATGATCGAAGATTTCATATATGATTGTTGCAGATTCCTTTAAAAACGAAGAAATCGACAATATCTGGTATTTTAATTGTGTCTATCGGCCAATAAGTTGGTTACCCATCGAATGGAAGTCACAGTTGTGTTCCATACCAGCTTCATTCACCAATTTACCGTTATGGGAACACATCTTGAGCCCCAAAAAGTGTGTTTAGCATTTAAGTCACCGCCAATTATAAAAGCCGATCCAAGCGAAATAAATATATTTTTGATAATATCTTTTGTGGGCTTAGATCTCGGGGGGAATTATATTTTGTACATGATGTTTAGTATTTAAAGATCCGCGTGCACCAACGAACTAATATTTTTGCAATAGAATAACTTACTCGTAGCTTATATAGGAAAGATTTACAAAGATATTTATTACAGTCTAAGGAACTTTTTAATCATTTTCTTATTTACAAATATATGTATATAAATAAAAAAATAAAAACAAACAAAAATATTTAAAAAAAAAAAAATCGGGCGCGTCCCCAGGTGGTGGATAGTGGGCCCCTGTGTGTGGATAAGGCACTAACCTATACATACACAGGGTTGATGAAAATATCAAATACCACCCGCAGGCTAAAAATTGGCAAGAGCGGAATCACTCTTAAAATAAATTCAATGGTGCATAATGAGGAAAATAGAAATAAAGTTACGGTGCAGGGAGTCGGATCCCCAGTACCGCCAGCGGAGAGTGCGAAAGCAGGCTCAAAGTCGTCGAGATACAATGACTGCAATAATAGACAAACGTCAATATTTCCTAAGGGCGTTGCAATCTTGGCCCCGTAGGTAGTAATACTAGAAAGAATCTCCTTCAGACAGATGTCGCAACAGACCCGTTCAAGAAAAGTATTAGGGTCACGCGTTCACCACCAAAAACAACTGTCCTGAAAGAACACGTTAAAGAAAACCCGCGAATCAGTCCCACAGTGGTAGATCGGAGTCCAATGGTCACGCCAACCACTGAGACTCCGCCTCAAACGGGTTTTTAAATGTTACAACTGGGTGTACAAATTGATGAGTTGATTGCTTTTAATAAAGACAAGCACAACGTCCACGGAGAAATAAGAAAACAATCGGAAGTTTAATCAAGTCCGCTTTTCGAGAAGACGAAGTCGAGGCATCTAACCTGCATTGTAAAGTTTCTCAGCTCGAACGGGAGGTCAATCTTCTTCTTGAGGAACACCGAGTACCAGTGGCATCGTTGCTAGAAAACAACTAAGCGCATAGAGTTGACAAATCGCTTAAATGCTACCATCCTGCAAGCAGGGTAAGGGAAGAAGACAGACCTAATAACTCTGCGAAGCAGCGTACTAAGAAACCAACTCCGATGAATACCGCCAGAAGAACCACGCGCTCAAAAACGCGTTCAAAAAGTGAACGCATAAATCCACAGTCGACTCCCTCTAAGCCAGAGCCCCTTAGAGAAATAAATGTCGCCAAAATGAAAACGAACGAGTGGACGAGGGTCGAAAGAGGTGCTCGGAAAAATCATGCAACAAAGGCGAAACGTCCCGTCGTAATTTTCATAAAAAGAACGGGCGAAATTACGTACGCTGACCTGTTGCGGAAATTAATATCGGACACGAGCTTAAAAAAAGTCGGAGAAAACGTAAGTCGAATCCGGGATACAGCAGGCAGAGACCTCCTTTTAGCGCTAAAAAAAATCTCCCGAGACAGCTTCTTTATACTATTATAGCCTGTGATTTTAACGCATGGGCAGTAAAATGGGGAAGTGTGCTAACGAATAAAAGGGGAGCCATTCTACTCGAAGCTCTCTCTAGTTTGGACGTCGTCGTAGCTAATACGGGAAATGCGAACACGTTTAGTAGAGCGGGTGCAGCCTTGAATGTTCGTTAGTAGTACCTTATGTAGGCATACGACTTGTCGCGTCAGCAATCACTACACCCACAGTGACCATAACGCAATTATAATCGATCTCCATAGACTTAAACAGCCTCGAAACACTCAGCCTAAAACTAGCAAGGTGAAATGGAACGTAAACACCTTAGATGAGGAGCTCTTAGAGTACGCAATAGCTGAATCCTTAGTTGAAGGGAGAACAGCTAACAAGATCTTACGTCAAGTAACGCGACAACTGCACACTGCCTGCGATATATCAATGGACACAAAACCGCCGGCATCTAACGTATTGGTGGAACGACGACATTAAGGAACTTCGATCAGCCTGTCTTAAGGCACGAAAAAAATACCAACGGTCTAAGCGCGGTACGGATAGACATTTGATATTGAGGACAGCGTATAAAGAAGCACGCGCCGCACTCAAATCCTTTATTAAGTCTAGCAAAAGACAGTTCTTTAAGCATCTTTGTACGCAATTGAACGAAAATGTATGGGGTAAAGCGTACAAAATCATAACCGCGAAGCTCAAAACGCCTCAGAGACCGGCACTAACTTGCACGCTATTTCTCAGCAGAATCGTAGAAACTCTGTTCCCCTCTCAAAATGATGGAGTTCTACTAAGCGAGATCGGAGAACTACGTGAACACATTCCTGCCTTAACAACTGATGAACTCACCGCTGCAATTGAGAGCGTAGAAGATCGGAAAGCCCCCGGTCCAGACGGCATACCAAATAGCGCTTTAAAAATAGCGATGAAGGCCCACCTAGAAGTTGGTGTTATTACCAAAAGGAAATAAACCACCGGGAGGAAGCCCTCATCTTATCGGCCGCTCTGTATGCTCGTCACTATGGGCAAAATATTAGGGCGAATTATATGCAACGGACTACAGCCTATCATTAAAGCCAATGATGGACTCGCGGAATTTCAGTACGGCTTAAGAAAGGGCCGATCGACAATCGACGCGATTAAAGTCGTAATAGACAAAGCCCAATCGGCCGTAGAAGGTAGACGATGGAAAGGAGGCAGTAAAAAGTACTGCGGCGTGGTTATGTTTGACGTTTAAAATACGCGACCAGTTCCCCGAGTTAAAAGCATTTTAAAGATTAAATGTAACAAAGTACATATTAAGATTGATCAGGAGCTACTTTACCGATAGGTTGCTCCTCTACGACTTCGACGACGGGACGAAATTATATAAAATTACAGGGGGCGTACCTCATAGATCAGCGTTAGGTCCCTTACTGTGGAAAGTGATGTATGACGACATTCTACGACTCCCAGTCCCCAGGGAAGACACCATTATAGGTTTTGCGGACGATATTGCTATTTTAGTCGTTACGAAACGACTTGAAGCAATCGAGTTGTATTCAACGAAGCAATAGCATTGATAAGCAACTGGCTCGCGGAACATAAAACTGAATCCGTTCTTATTACGAGTAGAAGGGTGCTGGAGACGATAACTAAAAAAGTCGGGGAGTATACAATTATTTTCAGACCATTTATAAAATACCTGAGAGTGATGATTGATGCACGGCTTAGTTTCGGCGTTCTTTTGCGACTCATGTCGAATATCGGAGGCCTGAAACAAGGCAAACGATTAATGCTTGCGAGAGTTGTAGCCTCCATACAGCTGTACGGGGCACAAATATGGTCTGACGCCACGAATAAAAAGACCCACATGAAGAGATTCAAATCTATGTACAGATTATGTACACTGTGAGTTAGCAGTGCATTTCGAACGGTATACTACGACGCGATAGCAAGACGACTTTATGGAAATAGCGTGCAAATCTGGCCATCCCTAAATCAAGCGAAGAAATTCAAAATGGAATGAGTCCCTAAAAGGGAGATGGACGTACCGACTAATCCCAAGGATTGAAAGTTGGGTAAAACGAAAACACGGCGCACTGAATTACTATCTTACACAGTTCTTGACGGGTCGCGGTTATTTTCGGGAATATCTAATCAAGCGAAACCGTGATTCGGGTCCATCCTAGACGGAGAACGTGGAGCACGTTTTCTTCGAATGTGCGCGGTATGTAAATGAAAGAGCTATATTGTGTGAAGAATTTGATGAACGACCAACACCGGAAAACATAGTTCAATATATGTTGAAATCTGAAGATCTTTGGGCTGCTGTGAACCATGCAGCAGTACTAATAATGTGCGATCTAAGGAATTTAGAACAGCAACGGGACGCGAATTCGCTAAGCACCCTGTGACGAAGCTAGAACTTCAAAACCGTCCCTTGCGAAGTAATACCTAACGGTAGTTCCGCGGGGAAAAAAGGTTCCCCGAGAGGCGGTTCTAGTCAGCTAGTCGGAATCTAACACTACCAATGGATGTCGGACCATTGGTGCCTATGCAAGGTTTCCACCTTCCCACGCAAAAAAAAAAAACTCACTTCCTCCTCAATTATCTCAACCTCCACACTCAGTGACAATCCTCACTGATAACACCCGAATCTACAAATTTCAACTATCAAAACCATGACTCACTTCCCTTCCCATGATTTTTGTTGTTGTGAGCTTGCACCCGCGATACTATATTACTGCTGTTTATATTCACTTTGCCCAGATGATCCATCACAGCCCCATTTTACGTATAATTTCAGATTTCTTTGCCCTGATTTGTACTTCGAACTAATTTGAAGGATACGAGCTGCAGTATGATCTTATAGTTCCTATAGGTTTATAGAAGCCCCAATGTCATTAATTTTAATGTTCGATTTTGGGGGATAGCACATCTTCTTTGCATCCACTATCACAGTGTATGACGGAAAACCAAAGAATTTTTTCAGATAACCGAGACCTTAATAATCGGAATAGAAATTTTGTTAAATCCATATCAACAAATACACTCAGGGCTTCATCTTTTGACAGAGAAGTGATTAATTCCATATCATATGACATCTTCTTAAGGACTTCTTTCTTCTCTAAAGCGTCATAAAGTCAAATCCATACTCTGGTACAAGTTCCATGTTTTTGCGTTTTTTGTTTTTTCAAACGATTCTTCATATGGTTCAGAAGGTCGTTCACGCTCGCCAGAGGAAGTCTTAGGAGTTTTATCTTCAAATGTTATCCTTAATTCACAGTCCAACCACGCACTGTTACTGTTTTCAAAACGATCTTTTATTCTTTTCGCTTTTTCCCATCGATCTTAAAATTTTGAGAGAAATTTTTTTTGAATACTTGCTACGACTACATCTGCTGCTGATAGTATAAAGGTGTCCTTCAAATTTTTTTTAGTTCAGTATAATTTGCGCCAGAATTTATAAAAAAGTTACACAAAACCTAAACAATTTTGATCCTCTTGGATTTAAGACTAATTAATATTTTAATCAGTCACTAGGTATTGTGAACTCCGCCTGATCACTTCTGTGCAATTGGCACTTAAGTAATCTGCCAGACCCAAGCCCGGATAAAGGAGGAGGGATACATGACTAGGAGGGAGCTTAGTAGTTAGTTTGCGAACTTCGGATACCTGACGACCTCCGACTTCATATCAGCCTTCCTGTGGTTATACGGGTAGACCACGGGCGACCTGAAAACTGAAAAATCAATAGAGAATGCTGCTTCTACAAATCCAGCATCAACAAGGGATGTTTCAGAACAACCTGTCGACATCGACATGACCTTTGCCACTCGGGCAAGATCACTTAGCCTGGGCTGGAAATGGACGACCTGGAAGGGAATCTGTCTCTCCTCAGCGACTCAGTTTCAGAGATCAGCACCTTATGCAATCAAAGCATCATGTAGAATAAGTAGACACCACCTCGCCACCATGCGAAACGAGCTCGCACTGAGAATACACCTGTCGACAAAGTCTCATATAGCAATATTGCAAGCTATTTTAGACATCACAAAATAGGCAGCGTGATGAGGGTACTAAAACTGCTTTTTGCGGCACGACTTTTAAAGCTGGATGTCTAAAGTAAGTCTGTGCGAATGCCACCACCGCAGAGTGTATGTATAAAAACTTCGACTTGTTAAAGAGGAAATATGGGTTGGAGGTGATGCTTGTGAAGGACGAACAATTTCCAAGACCACATGTCAACAGAGGCTTCTTCTCACATAGAACTGGAGTGGCAAGCAAACATATTCTGGCGATACTTGATCGCCGATACTTGATCACCAGAATAAAGAGCTAAACACTAGAACACGAAACAGTCGTTCATAGACCTCCGTGGAACAAATACGTGGTTCGGGTTTTTCTCAAGTGGATAAAAAAAAAACAATTAATTAATAAAAAAAGAAGATTGAAAGTGTTCGGCCAAGTGCTTCGGTGGCCCAGTGGTAGTAGTCGTGACCGAGAAAACAAGTGGCGCAGATTCGATCCCCGAAGTAGATAATACTTTTTATTGTTTAAAAACAAGCACAATACAAAAACTGAAATCAAACTATAGTGATAGTGAAGGTTTCGCTATCCAAATAGGCGGTAGAAATACCACTCCATCGGACAACAACAACAACAACAGAAGCGCTACGAAGAGGAGGAGGAAGCTAAAATCAACTCCCAGTCCAGATCAGCGCCCTTGCCTATCAGCTTCATCAGAGATGCTGCCTGGAGGAGTAAGGGAAGAGGTGCCAATGACATCTGAAAAAGCAGCAGCACGGCGATGGAAACAAGAGTCCAAAGACGTATTCCCATATGTGTCTGATGGTGGCGAAGTTCGTTATATGGGAGAAGAAAACAGCTTCGCATCTCTGGCGGCCTCTAAGACAGATGATGAAGAGGACGAGGTTGAATCACTAAATATCAGCATACGACAGCTTCAGCTAAAAGTGCTTGCCATAAAAGAAAAGCAAATGGCAAGACGAGAAAAGGAGCAGCAACAATAACTCCAGTGCTCGTAGCGGCAGTTTACGGTGAGCGAAACCGCACCGCAACAACAAACACAGACACATTCGATACAGCAACCAAAACACAAACAACGAAACAAACAGCAACAGAAACATTAAGAGCAACAGAAACAATAACAACAACAGCAGCAGAAACAAGAACAGCAAAAACAACAGCAACCACAGCAGCAGTAGCAACAACAGCAAAAGCAGAAACAAAGGGTTCCACAAATAAATACTTTTAAGTTAAAACTACAGGACACGATTGAACTGTGTAAGTCGGCCATGGGCAATAATTTTTTTATTAAAAGGCTTAGCGCAGAGAGGCATGCGATCCATTGTAATACAGTGGAGCGCTATAACAAAATTAAAAATTTGTTAAGAGATTCGACGAACCGTTTACTGATCCGGAGGAACTCCTCGCACTGCTCAAAGAGAAAGAGTGCGAAAAGCTCACGTTCGTAGGGGTCAAGCTGTTCACCATAGCAAGAGCCAAAAGGGAGAAACGGAAACTTCCGTTCTTCCTGGTTCAGCTAACTCCCGATAGCAAACTGGATGGTCTAAGGAGTACCATAGTCATAGACTACCAGATTGGAAGATCACTGGGAAAAAGTAAAAAGGCACGAAAACACATTGCAATGTGTTCGCTGCCAAAGGTCGGCGCACGCACGACGAACTGCGAAATGCAGCCTCGATGAGTCAAGTGCGGTAGAAACCACAAGTCAGAAGAATGCGCTATAGGTAGGGATGGAGCGTCAGAAAAAAGCCAACTCTTTTGTGTTTTATGTAAGAATACGGGGCACACCGCAAACTATCGGGGTTGTCCCAAATTCCAGTACATAAAAAGAGTAAATCTGGCTCGGCAGCAAAAGGTGAAAGTAAACCCTGTTTTACCACAAACACCAGCCGTTACGCCCCAACATGCCTACGCCCAAATGGCGGCAGGTAGGGGAAATACGGCACAGCAAGTCAAGGTTGCTCTCAGGCCCCAGCGCCTAGAGCACCGGAATTGGCAAATGACAAGCTAGCTATCTTGCTTTCCATCCAGGGTCAGATGGCTAAGCTTCAATGTAAGATTACTGAGGAAGCTACGCGGGTAGATCAAATATACACGCTGCTGCCGAGCTTAACGCACCTACAGCCGTAATGGGTACGTACATGGTGGAGCAAACCCTGAAGGCCTTGCACTGAAAACTATTTCATTATCGGCGGAGTTTTCAACGCCAAACATATCGATTGGGGAAATAATACACCAAACACTAGAGGGAACCTACTATTCATCTGGTGGGGTCAACACAGTGTGATGTATAGACTCGGCCTTAAAGCGACGGATAGTCCGTCGTTTCCTAGACATGGCTCCTGTTTGGATCTCCTGTTGTTTGACACACGGGGGTGGCCGTGGTGTAGTGGTACTAGTCATCGCTTCTCACTTTGACGGTCAAGGTTCGAATCCTACTCATGACAAGTTTTTCATTGTGTACTTGGAACTTAGTCAGAAAAATTTGCGTGTGAAGGCATAACACTGACATGTAGATTTGGCTGTTGCAGGGTTTCAAGCACAAAACAACCGTTAAAATTCATAACCTGTATCATTTCGAGAGAAGAAAAACTATCCGTCCTATTCGGACTCCCACCCCTGGGTTTGAAACCACTACATAACAACAACTTTCCTTTCTCCTCCTTCTATCATTCCGCTCAGTAAAAGGGTATCATAAGCCCCTTGAGGCGCGCGTAAAATATAAAAAAAAATACGAATACAACTGACAGGTACGAACCAACAAACTGTAAACTGTCTTCGCACTTTTGTATATGACAGTGACCATTGCGGTCTTAGTACCGAAATAACCGTTCCGAACGAAAATGCGGAATTGGATGAGTAGTATGTTCAAAGGCATTCCTGCAACGATAGTAGAGTGCATTGAACACACTTCTCCAGGACACTTACTAGAGCACTCTCCTCGAATGCGCTCTATTCACTGTCCAACAGAAATCTGTCAAACGAGGAGATTGACAGGTATCTAAAACTAATGGACGAGGCACTTAACCGGAATATGGACCAGACTATTGACGCACTTCACCGACATAAAACTAGACTACTCTCAAGACTGAAGGTCTTGTACAGACAGTTTATTGACCGACATAACTCAGAGATTATGACATTAAAGTCGTCGATTAAAAACCTCTAAACATTAATAAAAGAAAATTACAGGTCTTCTGTAAGTTTGTATAGGAACAATAAAATTCGGGCTGTAGACACCAGCGACCCGAATATGTGCCCGCAAATAAATAAAATATTTCGGAGGAAAGTTCAAGACGACCTTTCATGTCTTAAAATCGCCCGAACGACAGACAGACAATGAATGCTTACTCTTAATAGCGGGCATAGATCCAAATGAGGCTTTTGATGATGACGACTTCTTTGTGATCGAAGATCCGTAGGAGAAGGTCGAGGCTATAGGAGCGACTTTCCAGGAAGCGTGCAAGGCGAATGACACCATTGGCCCGAACCACGACTTGCAAAATCGAGTCCTTGTGCACAATTTCTACCTTCGAAATGAAATAGTGAACTGGCGAATCGAGAACTCGGGTTTCACCCAGTTCAGTGACGAGAAACTTCTTCTCATCCTTTTATTAACCCTTTCCTCGTTATACGAACTAATGCGTAACGAGTTTCCCATTTTTACTACATCGCTGCTGCTCCGCTTATGGGGTTGGCTGATGTCGCAGACCGCAGAACGCGTCTACATAATGCTCGGTCCTGGATTGCTTCAGTGGTAAGCCCCAGGCGTTGTTGGGCATTTCCCATCTGAGAAATCCAGGAATTCTTTCTCCGACCTCGTTTCCTTACAGTTGGAGTCACCGCAGTTGATAGTGCCTTTTTAACCGGATTTTCCGCAGATCTTCTCTGAACGTGGCAATACCAGCTTATTCTATTCACCTCAAGCTGTTCGGTTACCGAATTCTTTATATGTAGACTTCCTCTTATATGCGTAGATCTAATGCAATCGCGTTTAGTGACTCCACTAGACATCCTCAACATTTTCATTTCCGCTGCCGTCATTTTATCTAAAACGCTTCGTACATTGTCCGGCACTGTGAACCATATATCAGAGCTGGCCTAACAACCGTGGTGTAGAGTTTCCCCTTTAATTTAAGTGGAAATTTTCGGTCGCAAAAAATTCCCGGATTTTCCCGCCATTTCATCCATCCCACACTCACTCTGTGGCTTACGTCGTCATCACATTTCGCTTCCATGTTAACGATTGATCCTAAGTACTTAAAGATAGTGCTTTTCGGAAGAACTATTCCGTCTAACATTATATCCGGAACAGGTCGCAACGGATGCGCAAATGGGCACGTCAAATGCTCCGTCTTTGAACGACTTATTTTAAACCCGTTTCTCTCTAGCGCATTTCTCCATGAATCTAAGGCGTTCTGTAAATCTTCGACGTTATCGATAAGTATAACTGCGTCGTCAGCGAAGAGAATTGGCGTTACATTTGCTTCGCGCATGCAGTCTTTTAAAAGATAGTCTAATACTACGTTAAAGAGGAAAGGGCTAAGTACGCTTCCTTGATGCACTCCGACATTAACTGGAAATTCTCTCGTTAGTCCAGCAGAGCTTTTAATCGCAGTTTTCACGTTTCCGTACATGTCTTGTATTATTCTAACACACGTTTCCGGTATGTTTTGAGACCTCAGCGCGGCCCATATGAGATCCATAAGCACTCGATCGAATGCTTAGTTCAGTGACGAGAATATGGCAAATAATGTCATCGCCAATGAAAGGGAACAACTCCCGTTCATTTCGAAGGAAGAGCTTCAAACCATCTTCGACACAATTAGAAGTAAGAAATCGGTGGGAACCGATGGAACACCGAACATTGTGCGACATCTCATGCTAGAAGCGGTGGACATTTATACCACCCTGTTTAGCAATGCAATGAATAATGCACATATTCCAGCGCATTGGAAAACTGCGGTGGTACATCCCATCCCCAAAAAGGATAAAGACATAGGGCGACCATAATAAGAGTGGACAATTTTGTTATTAAGTTGATGCAAGAGCTATGACCTCATCGAATAACGATGGGGCTTATTACCCCAATAATATGTATCAAGAGAGAGTTCGCTTTGACGGCTTTATTCCTCCAGAAGCGTTCCTCTACCTCGACAAAAAAGGTCTGATCCAGGATAGATTAGCGGTGCCGTTAATCTTCCACGTCGCTCGAACAGCTGCGGACAGGCGACTCAACTACGACAGAGACGTCGCACACGGCAGTACGGAGCATCTCCGGTTTAGTAGGGCGGTAGGGAGTCGCGACATTAGGGATGTTTCTCGGCAGCACCAACAATTTTGGTGGCTGGCAGAAGAAGGGGAAACTCCATTGTCGAATTTCTCCAATACTCGATAGCCTCGTTAGGAAACAGAGCGGGTCTGCCTATTATTTAGTCATGGCCGGCTTACATAGATTTAGGTAGGATTAAGGTAGATTTAAGAACAAAAATTATAAAAACACAAAAACAAAAAAAAATAAAAATAAAAAAATATATAAATAAATAAAAATTTGAGATGGGTACCCTTCTGGTGATTTTCCTCAAATCAAAAAAATTATACCTATACAATACAATAAGGTAGATTAAGTAGGCTAAGTAGGTTTTTTAGATTAAGATTTATATTTAGGTATTTTTAAGTTTTATAATAAGATTAAAAAAAAACAAAAAGTCCGTATACTAAGTTTTTTTTTTTTAATAAAATCGATTTTCCTAGTTTTAGCTTTAATAAGTGTAAATATTGAAATATGGTGTAATGATCGTCGAAAGACATCTAGTCTAAGAATTATGTTTAAGCTAGAGTGTCCACATGAGGCCAGTGAGTTATAATAAGATAGTTTTCTAAGTTATTTGAGCTAATTTTTAAGCGTTTTTTTGTATAGCAGATAAGAATTTATGAATTAAATAAATAAAAATGCATTAAAAATGAAAAAAAAAAAAAATTAAAATGACTAGAACGTGAAGAGTTTAGAAAAGAACGAATGAGAAAGATTTGGCTCATCTATTCTTTGCAACAACCGACAGCACGATGAGGTGGTTTGTGGAACTTAACCTATTAACGCCGAGGTGATCAGAATTTTTACTAACTTTTCAACGTGTTTATTTATTATGTTATCGGACCAAAAAATAATGCAATTCCTCTATTCCTACGCGAAATTTGATGCTCTTTCAGAATCTCAGCTCAAATTTCGATTAGACACGAAGAAAAATGTGAAAATTTTCGAAAAACAATGTTTTCGCATTTTTTTTTCACAATGATACCGCAAAGTTATCAACTTTTTACTATGATCAGAGGTGATCGTGGCACTCGAACATTAAGAGGAATTTTTTTCAGAAAATTTCTTCGACGCGTTGTTTAGGTTCATGATTAGATGGCATGCGACCGAGAAGAAACGCTAAATACCTTACTACAGATTCTCTTCCCAAGGTCTTAAAACTTTGACTTGCCAAATGGACGGTCAGCTGAGCTGTCAATACCAAGAGGTCTCAGAAGAATCAAAAGTTTATCCGGTGAACTTTTTAGCCAGGAAAAAGTAAGATGGGCTATCAGCCCATTTAAACCATACAAGGCACCGGGTACAGACGGCATATTCCCCGCTTTGCTACAAAGAGGAATGGACTTTCTGATACCCCCTCTATTAGCCTTATTTAGGTTCAACTTCAACTGGGGTTACATACTACGTACTCGGAGGGAGGTAAACGTAGTACTTATCCCCAAACCAGGAATCAAACCTAGTGAGCTACCTAAATCATACCGTCCTATAAGGTTGACATCGTTTTATCTGAAAGTAATGGAAAAAATTAAATATCTGGGGATGATCCTGGATAAAAGATTCAATTAAAACTCAAACTTAAATAACAAAAAAACTAAAGCAACCAAAGCTTTTTATGGGCCTACCGCCGCATGTATGGAGCCACATGGGAGATATCACCAAAAGTCAATCTCTGGATCTGAACAAAGAAGTTAAGACCCATCCTAACATAGACTTCTGTAGTACGATGGACTAAAACCACACAAAAGACCGCCATTGCTTAGCTTAAAAAAGTCAAACGCTTAGCATGTCTGGGAATATCCGGAGCCTCTCGGACCTGCCCAACAGCGGCAATAGAAGCATTAATAATAAGGATTAACACCCCTACACTTGCATATCAGGAAAGTGGCTCTACGCAGCTCAACTAGTCTGGTACAAGGCAAAGAACTGGATCTCCACGTATACCCGGACCTAAGGATCCTACTCTCTGAAATACCAGAACTAGACATGATCTGCGCGGTTACAGACCGCCTTCAAAAGACTTTATGCTTCGATAAAGGATTCTCCACAGAGATCCCCAGCAAAGTAGCGCGGGGCAGTATATACACATGAAATGGTTAAAACGGCATTAATGCCAACACATATCTGAATCTAAATCAGCATGATATCAGAAACCTAGTGGGGTACCTTATAGGACACCACGGTCTTAGATATCACCTCAGCAAATTAGGACTTGCTGACTCCGCGGAATGCCGACTCTATCTCAAAGACGAAGAAACAGCTGAACATATTTTATGTGACTGTCCAGCTCTCAACGGAATCAGGCGAAACACCTTCCTCAGAGAACAACTCCACATCTCAGAAGCAGGGGAGTCCTGCTGTATGAGTTTCTATCTTCATTCGAAAGGTGGAAATCATACTAGACTAGTTTCATTTCTGACTAATAAGCACAAAAGATCTTTTTAGGTCAAAGTGTTTTTCCATCGCTACCAGCGAGTCAGGTTTAAAAAGAAAACAAAAAGAAAAATTAGGCAGCGGCAAACAGCGCTAACCGTGAAATGTCTGTTTGAATATAAAAAAAACATCTAAGAAAGGGGCAGATTAAAACATTATATATCCTCTTCATATTATACAACATTATTTCGTTAATATTTTTTGTAAATACTTGAAGCTCTGCGTTTTCTAAAAATGTATAGCACATATATAGTTCTGAATGGAAGGATTCGAGGAAACGTTTTTGAAAAGTCTGCACGAGTAATTCTGTGAAATCAATATTCTGACTCACTGCACCTCAGCGATTGATTTTACTAGTTTCTTTATACCTAAAAGTAAAAAATTAATCAATATCAAAATTAAATTATATGATAATTTAACTATCGATTTTCATCAAAATAATTCGGGGAACCCCACTTTCATAAAAACCATTTATGTGATGATGTGCGTTACATGGAAAGTTTCCACTGTGCGGTGGGGTAACTGCCCGACCATGGAAAAAATATAAAAGTAACAAAACATAAGCGATGTTGGCGATGGCGCTATAGTTAGCTCATTGGACTATCACGCAGAGAGTCTGGGTTTGATTCCTGGCATGGTCACAAACAATTTTTCAAATCGCCATCACCCTTTCGGCGGGCAATGACAAACTCTCGAAAGTAAAATTGCCGAAAAAGCTTCTAAGGAGTGCAGCTGCACAACTAGCAGAGGCCCTAGACTGCTGCAAAGCAGACATTACCGCCATTCAAAAAGTGCGATGGTGTGGGTCGGACAAAACGAGGATGGAAAACTGCAATATCTGCTACAGCGATTGTTTTCACACGCAAAATCAGCGCTTATTTAGATGCGGATTTGTTGTTGGAGGCAGACTTATTCAAGAAGTCTTGAGTTTCCGGCATGTGAAAGATCACGTCGTAGAAATTCGCATCAATTTGCCAATATGAGCCTGATATGCGCCCAAATTTTTTATCACTCTTTTGTGTTTTGTTAAGAAAAAAAGAATTTTGTTATTATTGTGAAGAGTTTACTTTATTGAGAAAAAAAAACCTTATAACTAGTTGACAGAGCAAAAGACAATATGTCCCTCTAATTTGTTCTTGCGTTTATTTATAATTTAATAAAATGTTTATTCAGCTTTTTCTGTATTCCCAAAGGTAGCACGTGCAACATATGTTCAATTGGTCAGCATGAAAAAGCTTGGGAACATTTTTGTAATTTGATTCTATTTTAATATGCTTGGAAACCTTTTTTGTACTCTAGTTTTGTTTTAATAATTCATTTATTTTTGTGTCTTATGTATCTGGCTTGTATGTGCACATAATTCACACGCCCCCCACAGAGAAGAAAGACGAAGACACCAAAGACGGCTTCTATGCGCTTTTAAATGAGACCTAAGAGCAATGCCTTAGCCTTGACATTAAAATTGCCGAGAACAAAGCTAGGAAGAAAAGGCATCTTTGTTAGTACTGTCGGAAGACATAGACATGCAAGCTCCGATGACGAATTCAGGCTAATCGTCTTTGCGGCGGCACCAAATATTGTCCCAGCTGGCGCGCCGTTCCCCCATCCCGATATTTACAAAGGGAATTGGAGAATTCCTGATCAACCGTCAACTAAATTTGCCACATTGCGATCGACGCAAGACACTCCTCCAGTATTATGAATGTCCGAACATTCCCAGGAGTCAACATTGACTCGGACCAATACCTTGTTGTAGCCACGGTACGGTTACGGATATGCTGAACAACGCCAAGACTAGCTAATACTGTGAGGAATTTCGATGTCAGACGATTACAATCGCAAGAGATCGCCAAATCCTTTTCCGATCAAGTCCCTCTTAATCTCTTAAGAGGTCCCTTGCCGCCAGCGTCAAGCATCGAAGACCGTTTCTGATGTAATGGGTTTCACTCGCCTACCACAACGAAACCCATGGTTTGATGACGCATGCCGGCAAGTACATATAGCTAAGCAAAACGCACGCAATGCGGCACTGCAAGGAAAGACTAGAGCTGCTCACGAGCTCTATGAGCAGAAGAGGAGAAACGAACACAGGCTTCTCAGGAGGAAAAAGAAACAGCTTGAGAAACGCGCGATCCATAGGTGAAAGGAACATGATACGGATACAAACCCCGAACCGAAGCCTGTAGAGATGAATAAGGGAACATCGTAATAGAGTCGCAGTCGATGCTGAGAATCTGGAAAGATTATTTCTGTAGATTGTATAACGGCGATGGCGAAACAAATACCGCTGTCAGACAGAATTAACCTTGCACCCTGGACGATGTAGACCAACACTTCCGTCCACCCGACCTGGATGAAGTGAAGATAGCAATATCTAAGCAGTTTAACAAAGCCGCTGGAGTGGATGGCCTGACCGCCGAGCTCTTTAAAGTGGCAGGCAATGAATTAGTAAGGAGCATACTCCAACTCATGTCTAAAATATGGCCCGATGAATGGAACATCAGCATTGTTTGTCCGATCCACAAGAAAGGAGACCCTCTGAATTTCGCTAAATTCAGTGGCATCATTCTTCTTAATATTGCATACAAGATCTTATTTGCTGATATGTTTGAACGCCTAAAGCCCTTTGTCAACAACCTGTTTGGTCCATATCAGTGTGAATTCAGGCCAGGAAATTTCACAATCGATCAAATATTGACACTTCGGTAGATCTTGGAGAAAACCCATGTGCTTCAGATCGATACACACAATTCAATTATCGATTTTAAGCCCGTATATGACAGCATTTATAGGAGCGAGCTTTACAGAGCAATATCTGCTTTTGGCATTCATACAAAACTCGTCCGTCTATGCAGGATGACGATGAAGAATAAACGCATCAAGGTCGATAAACATTTCATCGGGACTTTTGATGCCAAAAAAGGATTTAGACAAGGCGATGCGCTGTCATGCGATTTTTTCAACGTCATACTTGAATATTGTTAAAACTCGCGTGAACACAAGAGGCACAATCTTTCAAAAGTCCGTCCAATTTTTCGCATGCACCGACGATATTGACATAATTGAAAGAAAGTAGCGTAATGTCTGTGGCGCTTTCGCGAGTATTGAGACGGAAGCGGCGAAAATGGGCTTAGCGGTCAATGAGGGCAAGACGAAGTATATGCTGTCAAGCAAAAAGGACACTCAACACCGACGTCTCGGACAGAGCCTTTGACATATATAACTTTGAGGTAGTTAAGGACTTTGTGTACCTAGGCTCCGCTTTGAATTCAGACAACGACAACGGCGTTGAGATCAAATGAAGAATAACTCTTGCCAATCGCTGCTTCTGTGGGCTAAGAAGACTCTCGACCACCCAAAGTAAGCCTATGTAAGATTTTTTTTCTTTTATTCCCAGTTCTGCTCAATATTGCAGAGGCATGGACATCATCAAAAATGGTTAAGGGTGGTCTTGGCTGTTTTGAGAGGAAAAGTCTTCGAGTGGTCCCATTTGCATTGACGGTGAGAGGAGGAGGGGATACGACGACGAACTGTATGGTCTGTACAGAGGAGAGAAGATCCAACAACTAAGATGGATAGGTCATGCAGAGCGAATGAACACCAATGCTTCGGTTCAAAAAGTCTTCGAATCCGCCCCCGATGGACAGGGCAGTAGAGGAAGGCCGAGACTCAGGTGGCGCACGCAAGTGAAAGGGGAGTTCAGCCGGCTAAGCGTGCGAAACTGGATGCAACTAGCAAAAGATCGGGATAGCTGGAGACGCTCGACTGGGGTTTAACGAGTTGCAATGAAAATTTCATGTAATTCGATGCGAATACCAGTAATATGTCCAACCTACATTCTTATAAAATTGTAAAGAACCCACGCCGTCGTTGCTATAAATTCTGCTTTGTCTGGAGATACAAATATAGCTTTATCCAATACCCTAAGTTTTTTTGTTATCATACCAAATATAGTACACACTCTTTTAATCTTCGTGCCGTGTATTGGAAGTTATTATTATCAGAAATTTGATGATCTTCAAGAAAATAAATCTGCCCAGGCAAACTTTTTTCCGAATCTATTGTACTTTCTCTGAATACTCCAATATCTCCCGTTCTTCAATAATCCCCAACATCAATTGCAATAAAATTTTCTCTTCTATCTACTTTATCCTAAAGAACAATTGTGTGATATTTCTTACAGTTGAAATATTCTAAGCCTGCATTGTGTCACGGGCACTGTATACGAATATATTTCCCATCTATATACGAGTATCCTAAGCAATTTGGAAAATCAAACATTTCTTCAAAATTTCGATCCACTGGTGTAAGGTGTATGTTTTGTTCAATTCAATTCAATTTAGGTATTCAATTAAGGGTGTACAAATAAGACCTACTGTATATAGTACTTTCAATTAAGGATGGTATACAAGATTTAGTTTAGTATTTACATTTAACATTGCTAAGAATAAGAAATACATTAATCAGGAAAGGGTTACAAGAGAAGGGGAATATTAAAGAACAAGAAATTGTCTGCTGTTGAATGCCACAGTAAGTTTGTGCTGAGATAGGGAGTCTAGTTTGCAGTACACTGCTCATGAATAATCAACATACGGAAGAAGTAAGGTTTTAACAAGCCTTAGCATGGTATTCTCAGGAGTAAAACTAGAGAGCAGCTAAAATTTGCGTAGACCTCCGTAAATTCGTCCCACAGTGTAATTGATGTGGTTTACACAGGAGATGGAGCGGTTTATTTTAAGATCCAGGTTGGTTACAGTCCCACGAACTGCAATTGCGTATCTTTGAAGTAAATAGGCGGCAGTAGTTCATTATTGTGAAGTTTCTTAGAAATTAAGATCAGCTGAGACTTTGCTGGGTTGAGGGTCAAACAATTACGTAGCAACCATTCATAGATCGCGGATCGCGATCATCCAACGTGGAAACAAGATCCTCAACTCGACCAATAGGTCTAGATAAGTATATTTTCGCATCATCCATAGAGATGAAGACAAGCGTTTGAGCAAACTTTGGGGAGGTCATTGATAAATATGTAAAACAATATTGCATGTATATTCCTAATACGAGAGGATTTGTCACCAATTGCAACCCTCTGACAGCGATTGCATAAGTCATTAGTTATGAGACGCGTCGAACTTTCACTAAAACCGAAAAACCTTCTTAGTTTCTCAGGAAGGATTCAGTGGTTGACGATGTCAGAAGCTTTTGAAAAGTCAAGGAGGCAAAGTTTAGTGAGGAAGTCCGAGTCATAGCTGATCCTTATGTTATCGAGAATTTCAACCAGACTGTACCGAAGCAAGTGATCTAGATGGCAAGGACTTTTACCAAAAAGTAGCTTATGATGATCTAGAAAGGCAAGGAAATATGGGTCGAAAGTCTGCAGTCAAAGACGGTTGAGGTTCCTTCGGGTTCTTTTCTGGATAGGAATTACTTTAGCCAGGTTCCAACTAGACGGAAATGATGATAACGAAACGCAAAAATTAATTACGTAAGTAATTACACGAAGAATGTGGGTTAATACCATTTTGACAAACCGGATAGGAACTCCCTCCCCACCAAAGACATCTGATTTGAGTGATCGAATAATATTAATGACATCAACCTCCGATACTGCTTCGAATTCGAAATCTGTGGGTGTTTCAGCAAAATGTTGAAAGTTGGGTAGAGAAGTTGTACTTTCTAATGAGGTGGATAAGAAAACATCATTAAGATCATCAAGATCAGGTAAGACGTCCACAGCATGGTTTTTAAAAACACCAACCGAGCGTAAGTTGCTCCAGAGCTTTTTGGGATTATGGTCCGTTCCCAGCCTTGATAACAAATATTTTTTATTAGAGAGTCTCTTGATAGAAGGTTGAGAAATTACATGCTCGATAGAAGCTTACTCAATTCAGATTTGTCGAATTTCGCTTCCATGTCGAATAGAATTTCCTACTAACTTTAGTAGTAGTAGATTTCCATTTTTGGTTTCGGGAAACGGTCCTGCGAAGTCAACCCCGGGCCTTTACTGGCGGCGCAGGTGGCACACTTTCTGCACCAATTTTCGACATCGTTCTTGGCGTGCACCCAATAAAAACGTTCTCGTTTTTCTAACGTCTTATTCACTCCCAGGTTACCTCCGGATGTTCCATCGTGCAGTTCCGTTAACACGTCACTCGCTCTCGACCTTGGCACAACGAGCTGCATCACAAACGACTTTCCATCCGAGCTTTCCCACCTTCGCCTCAAACTCCATCTGGAACATGATGCGAGTCCCACTGTGCCCAGTATGCCTTTAGTTCGGGATTTTTATTGGATATTTCCTGCCAATCTGGTTTTTCTTCGTGTTCTATCCAGGCGAGTATTGGCTCGATATCCGGATCCTCTTTTTGGGCGTTTCGCATTTCACTTTCATTCCAACCCTTAGTGGGCTCAGCCCTTAGCCGTTGGGTGGATACCGCATCTTTTTGTTCTTGTCGGATACAGTGTTTGCTCTGCATTCGAGTGAAGGGTGCCCTTTCGGTACTGTAAGTCGTAGTCGTTTCTGAATACGGTCCTAAGGCATGCGGAAGTGGTGGCGCCGGTGTCAATGGTGGCCACGCATTTGTTCTGGCCAACGAGGGGTTCCACTGTAAGACTCTTGATACTTCGTTTTGTTTCGGAGACCTGCATTTTGATCTTGGGGGCATCAATTCCAGAAACCGACTTCTGCCTCTAGAAGTTGGGCCTTACACGTATTCCCGCCTGTTGACTTGGTGATAAGCTGCTTGCAGTATAGATGTTTTCCCTACTACATGCTTCTTTGTTACGCCTCCCAGCAGCGCATTGTGGACAACTGCGTTCTTCAAGTCAAGCCCAGCACTGACGCTGCAGATTTCCTATTTTGTTGCAATTCCAAGCAACGGACTTGTCCTGCACGCGCACTGTTCCGCTCCACGACGTCTGTTCGTTGGCGTGAGCATACCACGGTTGTCACTTTTCTCACGCGGTGGATTCCTTGAGATGCATGGTCGGCGGCTTTCATCGTCAGGGCAAATGCTAGAGCCTCAAGGAGGGTTCGTTTCGTTGATAAGGTCTTCTCCAGCGTTAGGATAAGACAAATGCGCCAACCGTTCGATATCGGCCTGCAACTGCTGAAGTGTATCTCCTCTTTTCTGGACTCTGCTGCGCAGTTGGACTCAATACACATTCTTGCTGCGTATGGTCATTTCTGAAGCGCATTTCTATGGTCTTAACCAAAGCGCCGTTGTTGCGTTGCTTATCTTCTGAGATGGTATGCAGCAATTCCGCAGCTGTACTTCTCAGTGCCAGCGTTAGCGCAATCGACTTTTCTCCGTCGTCCCAGTTGTTGGTCATGGCAGCTACTTCAAATTGTCTTCTATATGTTGGCCACGATGTTTGGCCATCGAAAACCGGCGGTCGCAGCTCTTTCCTTCTAGGGCTGTCAGTAGAAATTTCTCGGACCTTCTGTTCCTTCACTCTCTAGTTCTTTGGCAAGATTCTCAATATTGTTTTCAACCTTCCCGAGCTGTTCCTCGACTTTCACGAGCAGTTTCTTGAGTTCGGTTCCAACCTTTGCGAGTTTTGCCTCGTGTATATTTAATTTTTGTTGGATTATTTCGAATTTCGCTTCTAGAAAATTCTTGAACTCTTCAGCAGTATCTTTCTGCGCGGCAACAATGGAATTCTTCTGTTCTTCTAGAGAATTCTTCTGTTCTTCTAGAGAATTCTTCTGTTCTTCTAGAGAATTCTTCTGTTCTTCTAGAGAATTCTTCTGTTCTTCTGAAGAATTCTTCTGCTCTTCAAACTTAGAATCCATACTTTCCCTTTGATCTTCTAACTTAGAATTCAATCCAAGAAGCAATTCCATCATGGCAGACATGTCAACCACTGTGATCTCAAGCTCCTCTTCTACGTCGAACGAAATGGATTTCGGATCTTTTCCATCTTTTTCGATCGCTTCTTGTAGCCGAAGAATCTAATCATTTTTCCCTCCAGCTGCGGAGAGATTCCGCTTCTCTAGCTCAGTTTTCAGCTCGGGTATACTTAGCTGCAGCAATGTAAAGGGATTTTTTTTTTCTTTTTCTCACAGCACTCCGAATAAGTTTTATCCCACTTCTGACACCAATGTAATCTTTCGGCTAGGGTTCGAAATGATAAAACACTCTATTTATTATTATTTAAAAACCACTTTCAATTAGTTCGCAAGCGATTTCATTTCTATTTCACAATTCAAATCTCTTATCTTTCACTTATTAAGACTTAGCTCCTTTTCTACCGCTTTCCAAAAATCAACTTAACTTCTGCTGTTTCTCATCCTGTATTTATACCACATTTGTCGGGTTCTAGTTCTTTCTCGTAACTTCTGGTTTGAAACTGGGGTATTAACTGAACTTTCCAACGTGGAAAGTTTGTATGATCCTAAAGTTATGCAACACTGGATACTTGATTTAATCACATATATACCACAATAAATTATTCTGGTTAAATGTTCGAACTTAGGTTCGTTGATAAATTCCGAAAAAGTAGGTTCTGATCTTCTTGTTTTATTTTGGGGGACAAAGTATATTTAGTGAGTCAGATTAATAATGATTAATAATGTTGTATAATAGTAAAAAAGAGTAAAAAAAAAAATTCATGAAAAAATTAAGAATAAGAAAGATCTTAGTCAAAAATGATAACAGATCCTCTTTAAAAGAGATGTTCTGGAAACCCTACTCTATAGTCAAGGACAAGCATTCCGTCTCCATGGGGATATTCAATTGGTAGTCTAGTTGGTCCGGTGCGAGTTCTAGAATCCCAGGGTAAAAAATCTTGCAATCTCCATTCGTGTAAGACTTGCATTATACACAAGAAGAAAATGCAAGCGCAGATTATGGCAGCCTTGCCCTCAGAACGCACCTTAATCTCTTCACCGTTCACTTATACGGGACTAGACTTTGCTTTTCAGGACAAAATTTCGGAATTTCGAAGGGATACGTCTGTCTGTTCGTGTGCTTTGCAACAACAGCAATTCATTGCACTGCTTCACGTAGTTTCATTGCACGTCGAGGTATGCGTACGACTCCTTTTTCTAACAACTGTATAAATTTAGTCGGTGCCAGTAAATTAATTTCAAATAATTTCGAATATTTTCTAAAAACTTCGTCGGTGAATGTCTCTGAGAGATATAAGGATCAGCATTTAAAATGGCGATTCAATCCTCCCGGCGCTCCTCATATAGGTGGAATATGGGAATCGAAAGTTAAAATCTTCAAACTTTCACAGGTCGAAGCGTGTCTAAATTCCCGTCTGATTTCTCCAATTTCAGAAAACCTGAATGATATTCCCGTAATACCGTCAACGAATTATTGCACTGAACAATTTGGTCGTAGTAGGAGAGGAGAATCTCTTTCCGAATGAATGGCACTTAGGTCGTGTTATGCAACTCTATCCCGGGTCCGATAATAAAGTTCGTATCTTCGATATCCAAACGCAAAATGGGGTCGAAAAAAGACCGATTGATAAGCTGTGCGTATTGACTAATACTTAAATTTTATAGGCACTAAGTTAATTTTTATTTGTGAACAGAAATTGAATTAAGAAACCTTTATTGCGCTGATATCGAAGTAATGTACTGTTTAACCTTCAATTAAGTAGAATGTTAGCTCCCATTGGTTTATGGTATCGTTGTTGGTTGAAAGTGGTGTTCCGAAGTTTTCCATATGAATTAAATTCGTATATAAAATGTATGTTTTAATTGAAACCTAATAACTTTAATTGTTCTAGATGATATTGTAATTTATTACAGCCAGTGCAAGGCGGCCGGCAACTTGCAGTTGAAAAATGTGGCAGTTTGCTTTTCTACATGTATTTTCTAACTCACATATAGATGTCTTTCCTTTTTTCTAAAACCGGAATCCACTTAGTAATTTTTAAACCTTTTGCTCAATCAGTCATCTTTTTTATATCAATCGTCCTCTTTTAGTTCCAGCTGTCGAAAAGTAGGTGATCCTCTTAAGGAGGGAGGGTTTAAAAGGTAAAATTTATTTATTTACTTCATATACACGTTATAGAATAATATCTGAAGTATCTTTGGAAAAATTTTCAATTAAAAATATCAAAAAATAAGTCCGTGACAGCGAATCTCCGAAGGCGCCTCGAAAAATAGTTGTTATGCGGTGAACGCCATAACTCGTTACCGGATCATCCGAAACAAAAAATCGAAATACATTTTGAAGGTGATATGTTTCCCTGGGTAGTGACAGAGTTTTTTGTTTTTGGCAGCATTTGGAAGTGAAAAACGCGATTTTCGTAAAAAAAAATTCGGTGAATTTGTTATTATAAAATGGAAAACAATTGTAAAAAATAACCTCTACGTCACTACCTGTTGATTTATGTGTAGAAATGGTGTTTAAAATTTCAAAAGGATCGGTCAAGTAGATTTTAAGTTATGATGTTCACGAACTTCAAAAATGACGTTTGCGGCAAAATCGATTTAAAGTTTTTTATACCCGAACATTAAAAATTAATCATCAATAGAAGGGTATAATCTTTTATACTTACAAAGACCCATAAAAGTAGAAAATAATTTGGAGATTACAAAGGGACTTGAAGCAGCTTCCAGGTAGGCGCGTCGCGCAGCTGTCAGGCAGGTATAAGAATTGAGCATGAGGGCCGATTGCTTATAACGCTGTATCTACGTTAGTTTTGCTCCGATTTACTTGAAATATTGATAAAATACTCAGGACATATTGTACATTCAGACAAAAAAAAATGTAACTAATGCTCTATTTTCTCAACTAATTCTATGACTGTTTATTGTAGACAACAAGCCCTTTCATTTTATTATTTCCTAATTTGCCCTCCACAATGACCACCATGTTTAAAATTCATTTATTTACGTAATGCGTCTGTGTTTAGGTCACAGAGATACATGTATATGTGTACCTAATTTCAACTAGATGGGGCAGCGTACACTGGCTATCCGAAGTCAATAATTGTACATAATGGGCTCTAACTTTCTACTTAGAATAGGTATTGAAATGATTAATACTTTTTTGGTAGGAGAGTTAATTTCATATAATAAGATAAAACACAACTGGAACAGTTAGGAACGAAATGGTGATCATCTGAAATTTCCACAATTTTTCCTCATTTTTACGATTTTCATCTCGATTCTATGTCAATCCAGTTGCCCATTGAGGACTGATTTTTTTAGGAATAAAGTATGAAACCTGCTGATGCCATGAAATAACTATCATTGTCGTATATTGATATCTTTTACGTAAAAAAATTATGAAAATTGATAGTTTTAAAAAATGCTCAACTTTGACCCTCAAAAAACCCATGTGGAGGAAAAAATAAAATTCTGAACTTTTCAGTATATATAATCTAGATCTTTATTAATCCTATCATGCTTGCCTTCTTTTGTTTTAAATTTATTTATTTTGAAAATTATATAATTTAAATATGAAACACCCCTTTAATGATCAGCGAGTCGAACGTTCGACTCAAGACAAACTGCCGAATTACACAAGTCTTGGTATTGCTGTTAGGGAACATTTTTATTCGGGGAAAATATCAGTGCTGATAGAAAAATAAACATGAATTGTGAAGTTTCAAAGGCGAAACTGTTTTATATTTATTTGTTTAATCTGAGTTTAAAGTTTTATTTATATTCGGTTTCAACATTTACATTTAAGAAAAAGACCATTTCCTCGGTTAAAATTATGGTTGCAAATTCGGAAGGAAAACTGGTTGTCTCATCAGTTACCACATTCGAAAGATGTAAGTGCAGAAGAATCCAGATTTTTCCTTTTGCTCATATGTTTTTTCAGGGTGACATTGGATATAAAAGATAATGGAGTTGTCTAAAAAAAAAAACAGTGGTGGGGTGCTATTCCTTAGCTCTACTTTAGGCCGAAGACTATTGATAAAACGATGAAAAAATAAAAACACTGTGGCGCTGGCACCTCCTTATGGGCCATGGCCTTATTTCTTGACACTCATTTGTGTTGCTCATGTTGTCATTTTCCGGTTTACGGCCGAATCCGAACGGCACTCCCTAGAAGCTTTTTTATAGGCAATTTTACTTTCGAGAGTTTGTCATTGCCCGCCAAAAGGGTGATGACGATTCGGAAAATTGTTGGTGATATCATAAAAAGACACAACCACAAAAATATGAGAAGCCCACTTCTTCATGCTGGGGCCTTTCAAAATAATTCCCAATTCTGAGTGCAGCAGATAGCCAGTTTTCTCTCCATGAATATGAAAGTTTTTAGATTTTATTAATTTCTTTCTGTCTGTGTTCTTGTAATTTAAAAATACAGCAAGAATGTACTATCGATTGATGCACATAATATATGGCTACCCACAACTCTCCCAGAGTGGTGAAAAAAACAATTATTCCAGCCAAAGGGTCATTTTGAGTACAAAGCGAGTTAAGCCATACTTATGCTAGCACGCAATTTAATCGGCTTACCTTTATCATCATACAAAACAACTATTCTTTATACTTATTTTATTCAAAATTTGGACTGCGGCTAACGTGGTCCATTGGAAGACGCCTTCGAGCAATACGAATACCGTTTGACGAATGATTCGAGTAATACTGGCCTTCACTCTTCAATCGTAGTTGGCTTTTTTGTGTATACTTTGAACTTTACGTAGCCCCAAAGAAAAAAGTCTAGGCGGCCGGTACACGGATCCAAAACGTGGAATTAACTGTTTGCCAAATCATTTTCGCAACAAAGCCCTGGTTTCAAGGGATATGTGGCAAATAGGGCAGTCTTATTGTAACTACAATAAATGTTTTAACGAGTTTTAATTTCAGGCAGCAAAAAGTCCGTTATAATGGCGCGATAACGGAAACAATTTACAGTTACAATCCGGTCGGCCTCAGTTTCGAAATATGGAACCAATGTTTTGTCTGGTGGTCAAAAATAAGTATTAAATTGACATAAGACCAAGCGACATAAAGCTTCTTTCCAAATGTTAATATAATGACACTTTGATAGAACAACATTAGGCCTACTTGACCTCTTTCAACTTTCCACTGCATAGCCAATTTTGCTTATCTGATTAATAAATATATATCATCCATTAACAATTATGAGCAGTTTTAATTTGTTAAAATCGTAATTTTGTGGTGACGCTTTCATGTATTGAAAAAAAAGTTATCCAATATATGGATAAGTTAACACAAACAGTTATCAACACATTGTTTACATGCAGTCACGCTCACCACAATAAATTGGAAAGAAAAACAACCCAAACAGAGATACCATCCTTCAACAAACATACCAGAAAGATAATATCATCCCCCGACATCTGCGATTATCCCGATTATAAAAGGGCAGCACACCAGACTCCGCCTTCTTAGTCTCATGCAAGTTACAGGCCTTATACTCGTACTTGTGGTATATTGTATTTCGTAATTAAAGATTAAATAAAAATTGCTTTGCTTTATAAAAAAGAATTATTTTGTTAAGTTGGGCTCAACCGGGATATATCACATCGCATAATTGAAAAATAAAGTAAATTGTGTGAAGTGTATTCCCAGTCAAACAACTGCCAAAGTACTGTACGCTAGATAGAGGAAAGCTGCGTCAACAAAAAGAGTAGAGACATATAAGCGAATTCTACAAGATCCAGTATTCAGAACTAGTTCCAGTCTTAAAATTCGGGGAAAATATTCTGAGGAAACATCAAAGGAGAATTAGTTTGTAAGCAAACTAAATTTAAGTAGTTATTGTCACATACCTGCTATTGTGCACTATTGTTAACTATCTACATTTGTGAATGAACAATATGAAATGCCAAATTTGTAATAAATGATGTTTTCTTTTTCTTTTTGGTTACCTTTCAAAGCGACCACGTCTCTTATTCAATTCGAGGTCGGAAATTTATTAGTGGCGACAAGGATATTTAAAGATTAAGAAAAATCTTAGCGATGGCCGAAACTACGTAGCACTTCGAGCGTATACTGCAACTTCACGTGCGAGGCATGTAAAAAGTCAACTCTAAGCAGACATTTACGATCACAATTTATTTGGGGGGCGAGAGATTCGGATATCAAAGAGAGGCTGCTGCGAGAAACCACCATGACTCTTGATAAAACAATCGAAAATGCACTTGCAATGGAAGCATCAAAAACTGAAAGCCGCAACATGCAGAATATTCATCAAGTATATACAAACGGGTCAATACAAAATTCACGGACAAAGAGAACTGCAACAAATTTCAACAGCCCTAAAGTTACAAACGTTTCGTCGAGAAGTAATAAAATTGTTTGTTGTAGATGTGGAATGCATAACCACAAGGCCAATAAATGTCGAGCAACCAACTTGTACTGCAAGAAGTGTCATAAGGGTGGCCATGTGTCTTCGGTGTATATAAAAGCACAAGCATCTCACAGGCAAACAAATATACTACAGATATCGCCTGCTGATTACGATTTGTCAGTTTCACGTCAGCTAACACAACCGGAGGACATCCCATACGAGTTAAACGTGCTAAATATTGCAAACGTGGGAAAAATAAACTTAAATTCCATCAAAGTACACCAAAATGTCGATACCCAAGGGGATAAGTACTACATAACCTTACAAATTAACAACAAGGAATTTACAATAGAATTTGACACGGGGGCGGCCATATCTGTGATGAACTACAACACTTTTGTTTCCAACTGGCCAAATGCAAAAATAACACCAGCAACCATAATGCTTAGGACTTACAATAATGCTACAATACCCGCTTTTGGCAATTCTCAGGTAATAGTTGAATACAACAAACGGAAGGTTATGTGCGACCTATACATAGTAAAGGGGCCGTTTGATACACTCTTGGGACGTGAATGGGGAAATGCACTTAAGTCATTACAAATTAATTCAGTCGATATCTTTACAGAGAAAGACATCAACCGTCTAAAGAATAATATCTTCGACAATCGCAAAGAGGTATTTTTGCAGAAAATTGGAACGATCCCCGATGTTAAAGGAATATTAAAATTACGCGAGGGTACGTCTCCTATATTTGTAAAACCAAGATCAGTCCCATATGCAAGATTTATCGCACTGGCTAAAGAAGTACTTCAAAATATAAATGGTATAGCAGACTCACTTAGCCCGCAAGAAATGTGGAACAGCATGCACGAGGAATGCATAACTCTCGCAAAGTCCCATCTGGGGACTATATCGAAATACCATCACGTCGGCAAAGAAACATGGTGGTGGAATGACGAAACCAAACGAGCTGTGGCCGACAAGAAGAGTGCATTCCAAGCGTGGACAAAATGCGATCGGAGCGACGATATCGAAAAAGCTCGACTGGCTCTTGAATACGAGCGTCTTAAAAAGATCGCAAAGAAAGTCCTGGCTCGAACTCGAGCGGCAGAAGCGGAAAACCTGTACCAGGAGTTGGAACAAATATCCTCACGATCGGCGGATAGAATACAAGCTATCCAAGAATTTCGAACGTCGTACAGTACTAAAATGCCAAATATTTTTAAGCTCGCTGCACAGAGGAGAAAAAATTCAATGGAAATAACCTCGCCGAAATACATCAAAAACGCAGACGGTCGCCTATTAACAAATGAAAAGGAAATTTGTGACCGGTGGCTTGAATACTGCAAGGAGTTGCTTAACAAACAGTTTCCACGTGATATCGTGCCGACAGCTCGTCTATTCGAGGAGGAAGTTTCGGACTTTTCAATCGAAGAAATAACTATAGCAATTGGAAAAATGAAGCGGGGGAAAGCGGCGGGACCAGACAGCATTCCATCAGAGTTTTGGTCGAAGATGGAGGGGATCGGCAGCGTTTGGCTATCGAAACTTTTAAATAAATTAAAATGTGGACAACCTATGCCGAATCAATGGAGAAGTAGCTTCTTGGTTCCATTATACAAAGGAAAAGGCGACACTCGAGAATGCAACAACTACCGTTCAATCAAGCTTATGTCACACACAATGAAAATCGTCGAAAGAGTCTTAAACGAACGTCTTCGGCAAATAATAAAGCTCGATAATAGCCAGTGTGGATTTGTTGAAGGAAGATCGACGGTGGACGCTATCCAAAGCCTACGAATAATAATGGAAAAGCACCGAGATTCATCTAAGGATTTACACATGGTATTTATCGACCTCGAGAAAGCATTCGATCGAGTGCCTAGGGATCTCATATGGGCCGCGCTGAGGTCTCAAAACGTACCGGAAACGTATGTTAGAATAATACAAGACATGTACGGAAACGTGAAAACTGCGGTTAAAAGCTCTGCTGGACTAACGAGAGAATTTCCAGTTAATGTCGGAGTGCATCAAGGAAGCGTACTTAGCCCTTTCCTCTTTAACGTAGTATTCGACTATCTTTTAAAAGACTGCATGCGCGAAGCAAATGCAAATGTAACGCCAATTCTCTTCGCTGACGACGCAGTTATACTAAGCGATAACGTCGAAGATTTACAGAACGCCTTAGATTCATGGAGAAATGCGCTAGAGAGAAACGGGTTTAAAATAAGTCGTTCAAAGACGGAGCATTTGACGTGCCCATTTGGGCATCCGTTGCGACCTGTTCCGGATATAATGTTAGACGGAATAGTTCTTCCGAAAAGCACTATCTTTAAGTACTTAGGATCAATCGTTAACATGGAAGCGAAATGTGACGACGACGTAAACCACAGAGTGAGTGTGGGATGGATGAAATGGCGGGAAAATTCGGGAATCTTTTGCGACCGAAAATTTCCACTTAAATTAAAGGGGAAACTCTACACCACGGTTGTTAGACCAGCTCTTATATACGGTTCACAGTGCTGGACAATGTACGAAGCGTTTAAAAACAAAATGACGGCAGCGGAAATGAAAATGTTAAGGATGTCTAGTGGAGTCACTAAACGCGATTGCATTAGATCTACGCGTATAAGAGGAAGTCTACATATAAAGAATTCGGTAACCGAACAGCTTGAGGCGAATAGAATAAGTTGGTATTGCCACGTTCAAAGAAGATCTGCGGAAAATCCGGTTAAAAAGGCACTATCAACTACGGTCACTCCAACTGTAAGAAAACGAGGTCGGAAAAAGAATTCCTGGATTTCTCAGATGGCAAATGCGCAACAACGTCTGGGGTTAACCACTGAAGCGATCCAGGACCGAGCATTATGTAGACGCGTTCTGCGGTCTGCGACATTAGCCAACCCCATAAGCGGAGCAGCAGCGATGCAGTAAAAATGGGAAACTCGTTACGCATAAGTTCGTATAACGAGGAAAGGGTTAATAAAAAGGATAAGAAGAAGAAGATCAGTCCCATATGCGATTCGACCCCTGATTGAAGATGAGATTACAAGATTGGAGAAAGACGGTATTCTCGAAAGAGTTGCGCACTCAGATTGGGGAACACTAATTGTTCCTGTCAAAAATCTGACAAATCGATACGCTTATGTGCAGACTACAAAGTTACATTGAACAAACTAATTGTGAACGACAAATACCCGATACCAAAGAGAGATGAACTGTATCAAAAGCTTAAACACGATGAATATTATTGTACATTTGACATTTATAAAGCTTATTTACATCTTAGCATGTCAGAGGAGAGCGCGCTTCTACAGACCATACGCACTAAAAACGGTCTCTACAAAGTAAACAAGCTCATGTTTGGCGTGAAGACAGCACCCAACATATGGCAACTGTTTATGGACGAACATATCATAAACCATCTCGAAGGTTCAGCTTGTTTCTTTGAAGACATCATTGTTATGGGTAAGACTCTCGGAGAAACATACAATAGATGTAATCTCCTACTTGACAAACTGCGGAAATTCAACCTACATTTGAACAAATCTAAGTGCAAGATGTTTGAAAAAAGTGTCATATATTTGGGACAAAAAATCAAAAAGGACGGACTATGTAAATAAAACACCGGACAAAATCATTGCCATTTCCAAAATCAAGCCGCCGACTGAAGTTACCCGGTTACGCCAATTTCTAGGTATGGTAAACTACTACCATAAATTTATACCGGACTTGTCAACGAAACTACATCCTCTTTATCAATTACTACGGAAAGATAATAAATTTATTTGGTCTGCGAAGTGTCAGCATTTGTTTGAATCTCTGAAGGAAGAGATTATGAATGAGAACTTTTTGATTCCATTTGATGAAAGTCTACCTCTTATCCTGGCAACAGACGCTTCGCCAGTTGGACTCTCTGCAATACTTTCTCATACAATTGAAAAAGGCGAAAGGCCGATAGCTTTCGCGTCAAGGAGTTTAACGAAAGCCGAAAAAAACTACAGCCAATTGGATAAAGAAGCAACGGCAATTTACTGAGGTGTACATAAATTTTTCGATTATTGCTACGGAAGAGAATTTACACTGATAACGGATAATAAGCCGCTTATCTCAATATTTAGTCCAGAAAAGAATTGACCTTTACTTACAGGCTGCTACGCTACGCTTTGTTTCTTAGTGGATTCTACTACACAATTAAATACAAAAATACCAAAGAACATACTAATGCCGATTTTCTTTCCAGAAACCCACTGGAGATACAAGATAATAATACTACCAAAATGTACGAAATTTATCAGCTTTGGGAGGATTTCTTACCTGTCACCAAAAAAGATATATCCAAGGAAATTAAAAACGACAAGGATCTATCTTTACTAGTCATCTAACTACAAACCGGGCGGACTTTGAATTCGTCGTACAAAGGTATGGAAAGCTAACTGATGCTGCATTATGGTTGCCTGTATAGAGGAATACGCCTTATTATACCTAACTCACTACGTGGGGAAGTCTTAAACGAGCTACACCTTGCGCACATCAGAATCATCAAGATGAAGGCGTTAGCAAGAAGCTACTGCTACTGGCCTGGAATTGATCCAGACATCGAAGAGGTGGTAAGAAGTTGCTGTGATTGTGCAAGAGTGCTTACAGAACCGGCGAAAGTTGCTACTCATCCATCGTAAGTACCAGCGCAACCTTTTCAGCGTTTACACGTGGATTTTGCTGGGCCGCTTATGGAACGCTACTTCTTGGTGATTGTCGATGCGAAGACAAAGTGGTTGTAGGTATTTCCGATGAGCCGAATTACAAGTTTCAATACCATCCGAGCATTAAGGGAATTATTCGCCAGGTTTGGTATTCGAAATAGGATGGTATCTGACATTGTTTCTAATTTTACATCCAAAGAATTTCGTGACTTTTTTAAATCTAACGGCAAAAGCCATAAGCTTACTTTTTTTACAGCTCATCCTTCTACAAACCGGCAAGGGGAACGTTTTGTACAGATTCTTAAGAATGGATAACGTTCATCAGTCAATGATTGCGGAGATTTCCATACCAAGCTACATAGTCTACTTATTCAATATAGGAAGACTCCATCTACAACAAGAGGAAGAAGCCCTGCCGAGTTGATGATGAAATTTAATTTTCGAACTAGACTGGATTTAATGAAATCTACAAATATGGGGGAGAGAGAGGAAATCCCTGAGTGCAAGCGGAGTTTCGACATTGGAGATTTGGTTCAAGTCCGCTACTACCAAAACAAGGAGTGTAAGTTCGGGAAAGTTACTCATCGAGATGGTTACTTGCACTAACTGGTGGATGTGGACGGTACCTTTCAAAGCGACAACGTGGTTTCGAGATCGGAAATTTATTAGTTATTTAAGCATGTTCCTTATTTATGGAAAAAGAGGAAGTAAATTCTGTTAAATTAAATACCGTACACCAAAGTATAGAATCATTAATCTATAATCTAGAATGAGAGTTGTTGAGTAGTACGCGTGTTTCTGATATTGGCGACAAGTTTTATTCCATTTTGACTGAAAACGCAGTAATAGGTACTACTATTTTTATTGTTTAAAAATCTATTACACAAAATTCCTTTTTAAGATTAGGCTATTGCAGTATGGACGGACTTAGTAATTGTTTTTCTAAATATTGAAAATCAGTCTCACAATCTTGGGTCCATGAAAATGGAACATTTTTTCTGCTTAATATTATTACATGACGTGCATGTTCATCCATGTTCACCATTTTTGGGAGTGGGATAATGTATTATAATCTCAAATTTACTTTCATCTGGCAGTATACCTTTATCTGTGCACCTATGTCCTACAAAAGTCATTTCCTGCACAGACAAAATACATCTGATAAATTTTAAAGTATATAGAGGAAAGCTTGAGATGGGGTTAGACTTGAGAACGCAAGCGAGATCATTCTTTGGAATGAATTTGGGGCTATTTTCTATCCGTTCGGTAATCTTTTAAAACGAAATGATCTGTTTTCTGTGGAAAATGATGTTATATCACGTGAGTTTTCTTCCAATTCAATTTGATGGAATCCCGACGTCAAATCAAGGCATGAAATGTATTTCGCCCTTCCCAACTGATCGAGAATATCGTCACTACAGGGAAGTGGATATTATCTGCCATAAGTTTTTTTTATTAATTTGCCTGTAATCAATAACCGAGCGCCAGCGTTTTTCAGTTTTACCTGGCAAGTTCTTTTTTCTAACCAAAGGTACCGGGCTATTGTATTCTGATGGTTCTATTATATCATCTCTTAGCATTTTGTCTATGTTTTTTGATCTCTTCTTTTTGGCTATGAGGGGTTCTATAATTGTTTATATAAACAGCTGTATTATCTTTTAATCGTAATTTTTGTTATAAAAATTATTTGTTGAAATTTTATCACTTTCTAACGCGAAAATATTGTGGTATATATGTGATTAAATCAATTATGCAGTGTTGCATAACTTTAGGATCATACAAACTCTCCACATTGGAGAGTTCAGTTGCCGACAAATGTGGTATAAATACAGGATGAGAAACTGCGGACGATAAGTTGATTTTTGGAAAGCGATGGAAAAGGACCTAAGTCTTACTAAGTGTAAGATAAGAGGCTTGAATTGTGAAATCGAAGTAAAATTGTTTGTGAATTGATTGAAAGTTGTATTTAAATAATAATAAATAGAGTGTTTTGAAACAGAATAACGTTTTATCATTTCGAACCCTAACCGAAATATTACATTGGTGTCAGAAGTGGGATAAAACTTATTCTGAGTGCTGAGAAAAAAAAAAAAAAAAAAAAATGCCACGCACATTGCTGCAGCTAAGTATACCCCAGCTGAAAATTGAGCTAGAGAAGCGGAATCTCTCCGCAGCTGGAGGAAAAAGTGCTTTGATTCTTCGTCTACAAGAAGCGATCGAAAACGAAGGAAAAGACCCGAAATCCATTTTGTTCGACGTAGAAGAAGAGCATGTGAGCATAGGAGTTGACATGGCTGTTATGATGGAATTACTTCTTGGATTGAATTCTAAGTTTGAAGAACAGAAGAACTCCTTAGAAGAACAAAGGAGAAGCATGGATTCTAAGTTTGAAGAACAGAGGAGAATTATGGATTCTAAGTTTGAAGAACAGAAGAATTCTATCGTTGCCGCACAGAAAGACACTGCTGAAGAGCTCAAGAATTCCCTGGAAGCGAAATTCGAAATAATGGATCAAAAATTAAATATGCACGAGGCACAACTCGTGAAAGTCGAGGAACATTTCGAGAAGGTTGAAAACAATATTGAGAATCTTGCTGAAGAACTAGAGAGAGTAAAGAAACAGAAGGCCCGAGAAATTTCTACAGACTGCCCTAGAAGGAAAGAGATGCAACCGCCTGTTTTTGATGGCCAAACATCGTGGCCAACATATAGAAGACAATTTGAAGCAGCTGCCATGACCAACAACTGGGACGACGGAGAAAAGTCAATTGCGCTCACGCTGGCACTAAGAGGAACAGCTGCGGAATTGCTGCAAACTATCTCAGAAGATAAACAACACAACTACGACGCTTTGGTTAAAGCCATAGAAATGCGCTTCGGAGATGACCATATGCAGCAAGTATACAGAGTCCAACTGCGCAGCAGAGTCCAGAAGTGGGGAGAAACACTTCAGTAGTTTCAGGCCGATATCGAACGGTAAGCGCATTTATCCTATCCTAATGCCGGAGAAGACCTTATCAACGAAATGGCTGTAGAGGCGTTTACCCAAGCGATTGAAGATAGGCAGTTGCAAATGGCTGTTAGAATGGCTGGAAAACGAACCCTCCCTGAGTCCCTAGCATTTGCGTTGACGATGAAAGCTGCCGACCAAGCATCTCAAGGAATCCATCGCATGAGAGAAGTGACAGCCGTGGAATGCTCCTGCCAACGAGCAGACGTCGTGGAGCGGAACAGTGTGCGTAAAGGACAAGTCCGTTGCTGGAACTGCAACAAAATAGGACATCTGCAGCGTCAGTGCTGGGCTCAACTTAGTGAACGCAGTTGTCCTCAGTGAACTGCTGGGAGGCGTAACAAAGAAGCATGTAGCAGGGAAAACATCTATACTGCAAGCAGCGTATCATCAAGTCAACAGGCGGGAATACGTGTAAGAACCAACTTTGAGGGGCAGAAGTCGGTTTCTGGAATTGACACCCCCAAAATCAAAATCCAAGTCTCCCAAACAAAACGAAGTATCAAGAGTCTTACAGTGGAAGCCCACATTGGCCAGAATAAATGCGTGGCCACCATTGACACCGGTGCCACCGCTTCCGTTATAAGAAGGGACATCGCTCCTGATTCATGGCTGCACAATACCAGTAGCCACAAAAAGAGAATCCCAAAACTAAAGAAAAAACATCCGGATCTGCTCAAAATATCGTTAAAAACGCCAAGGCGAAAGTGATTGATTCCAGTGTTGAAAAGAAAGCATCGGAAAAACTTACATACGCTGAAGCTACCAAGCTAAAGGCAAAAGATTCCGGAGATCCTGCTTCCCAAGTATTTTCCGTTATTCTCGCGCAGCTTGAGCAGCAAAACAAAATCAATGAACTTATTTTAGATAAGCTAAAGAAGTTTGAAAATAGGTTCAATAAAAAACGTCCTTCGCCTAAAAAATGAAAGGGGAAAAATTAAACGTACTCACCTGGAATGCAAACGGAATCTTAGCAAAACTTTATGAACTTGAGTTATTCCTAAGGAAAAACGACATTGACGTTTGTTTGGTTTCCGAAACCCACTTGAAAAATGGGTCATCTGCAAAAATTATAGGTTTTAAAGACTACTACGCGTATCACCCTTCGGGAAACGCGAGAGGCGGATCCTCTGTATACATTAAAGAGTCTCTTGAGCACAACGAAGATATAAAAGTAGAGCTCGAGTCTGTACAACTAATTGCGGTGCGCGTAAAATCGGTACGGAACTCCTTTACTATATCAGCCATCTACTGTCCTCCACGATTTACGCCTTCAAAACATATATTTAAAAATATATTCAATTCTCTTGGATCGGCTTTTATGATTGGCGGTGATTTCAATGCCAAACACACTTTTCGGGGATCAAGATGTGTCTCCCAAAAGGGTAAAATACTCTATAAAGCATGTATGGAACACAATTGTGACTTCTATTCAACGGGCAAGCCGACTTATTGGCCAACAGACACAACGAAAATACCCGATCTTGTCGATTTCTTCGTTGTTAAAGGAATTCGTAACTCGGATATAAACGTTGATGAAAGCTTCGATCTTTCCTCCGATCATTCTCCAGTCATACTGACAATGAACGACACGTTTATTAAAAAACAAGGACCATTAAGACTAACTGGAAGAAATACTAATTGGGAAGGATTCAGAAATGAGATTAATAATAACCTAGAACTAGACGTTTCACTTAAAGCAGCACTTGAACTCGAAATTGAAGTGGATTCTTTCGTTGAAATAGTCCAATGTGCTGCGTGGAACAACACACCTTGTCAACGAAAAAACACGGCTAAACGTAACTTAAACTACCCGCCTGAGGTAAAAGATATGATAAGAGAAAAAAGAAAAGCTCGCAAAAGATGGCAAACAACTCGAGCGCCGCAGGATAAAACACGCTTAAACAGGCTCTGTAATCTGCTCAAGGAGACTCTTAAAAGTTACAGAAATTCCGAAGTAAATACATATGTTCAAAACCTGACGGCAGGAAAAGAAACAAATTACTCGCTTTGGAAAGCTTTAAAATGCTTAAAAAGGCCCAAAATCCCCGCGCCACCAATCAAGGTCGGCAATAACGAATGGGCTAAGGGGGATTAGGAAAAAGCGGAGGTTTTGCCGACTATCTTGAAGAAATTTTCAAGCCCTCCGACGGCCCGACACTGGCACCCGGCACCAATTCTTTAGAAAAAGCATATAGTAATTTTGTAATGACAAATGCAACTCTTGCTGAAATCAAAACTGTAATAAAGAAATTAAAACCAAAGTAGGCTCCGGGGTATGACCTTATTACCGGAGAAGTTCTGAAAATGCTACCCCAAAAAGCACTTATAAAGCTCTTACACATTATTAACGCGGCTCTGAGGCTTGAATACGTGCCAAGCCAGTGGAAAGTAGCAGAAGTCATTATGGTACTAAAACCAGGAAAACCTCCAAACGATAAAAAATCATACAGACCCATTTCTCTTCTACCGATCCTGTCGAAAATCTTTGAGAGGATTTTGCTTAAACGTCTTCTCCCAATTTTCGAAAACCAAAATCTTATTCCCAGCCATCAATTTGGATTTCGGACTAAGCATTCAACAATTGATCAGGTGCATAGAATTACTGATGTAATTGAAAGATCCCTGGAAGAAAAAAAGATTTGTTCGAGCGTATTTCTTGACGTCTCACAAGCTTTTGACAAAGTATGGCATGAAGGTTTGAAGTTCAAACTGCGACGAATTTTGCCATTAAAGCTTTATAATATATTGACAAGCTATTTTGAAAATAGAATTTTTCGCGTTCGATACGGAAATGATGTTTCGAAATTTAAAGATATCCTAGTCGGAGTACCGCAGGGAAGCGTACTGGGCCCACTTTTGTACCTTTTATATACAAGAGATATACCACACGTCGAGGATACTGTTCTCGCTACTTTTGCTGACGACACCACTATCTTAGCGGTTGGAGAATCAATAGAAGACTCAACGGCGAAACTCCAGACTGCTTTAAATAAAGTCTACGAGTGGACAAAGATCTGGCGAATTACCCTTAATGAGACAAAATCTGTACATGTTGACTTCACCTACAGAAATATAAATCACTTGCCCATTTCTATAAACTCGGTGTGTATCCCCTTTGCAAACGAGGCTAAGTATTTGGGAATGACACTTGACGCGAAGCTTAAATGGAAAACGCATGTTAGAAAGAAACGAAAAGAACTAGAGGCCAAATACAGAGAAATGTACTGGCTACTTGGTAAACATTCCAAGCTAAGCTTAGAAAACAAGCTGCTTCTTTATAAGCAAGTGCTAAAGCCGGTGTGGACCTATGGTATACAACTCTGGGGTTGTACTAAGAAATCAAATGTAAATATAATACAAACTTTTGAAAATAAAGTGCTACGACAATCTGTGCGTGCCCCATGGTTTATAAGAAATAATGACCTGCACCGAGACCTCGGAGTTCCTTTCGTGGAAGATGAAGTCAGGAACTGCGCACGAAAACATAAAGTCCGGTTAAGCGGCCATATCAACAATACAGTCCTAGAAGTCTTGGACGAACGAAACATACTACGCCGTCTTTAACGAACTAAACCGTTGGACCTTGCGCGATAAATTGAAACCGCATTAAGAAAGCGGAATATGTAGGGTCTTCCATTGGAAAGTGTCCTACCAATCGTGACTAACTTATGAAATAAAAACTGCTTGATAAGTTCTACTTAGTTGCGGTATTAAAATCAACAATGAAGGGAGGTGTTTTTAGTGAGTAAGAATCTCACACTACTATGAGCACGCGCTTCTGATCCTCATAGTGTCTGATGGAAGATTTTCACCTGCCCTCGCCGGGAAAAAAAAAAAAAAAAAAAACAATACCAGTAGCGACTGTCTGGAAACAGCAACAGGAGCTACGGCGAAGGTGTATGGAGGGATTCTTGTTGCGATCAATCTGGCAGGACTAACGTTCGCCCGCGTATTCCTAGTGGCCGATATATGCGACGAGTGCATCATTGGACTTGACTTTATGAAGGCTTATAATGTAGTGCTTGACACCGGAAGTCATGTACTTAAATACAGGAACGTTGAGATTCCGATGCTGTACGGGAATGAGAATGCCGCATGCCTTAGCACAGTATTCAGTAACGACTACGACATACAGCACCGAAAGGGCACCCTTCACACTAATGTGGATACTCAGTCCCGGCGACTTTGCAAATCTGATTGCAAACATTGCACACGACAAGAACAAAAAGATGCGGTGTCCACTCAACGGCTAAGAGCTGAGCCAACTGAGGGTTGGAATGGAAGTGAAATGCGAAACGCCCAAAAAGAGGAATATCCCCAAATAGAAATATCCATTAAAAGTCCCGAACTAAAGGCATACTGGGCACAGTGGGACTCGCTTCATGTTCAAGATGGTGTTTTGAGGCGAAGGTGGGAAAGCTCGGATGGAAAGACGTTTGTGATGCAGCTCGTTGTGCCAAGGTCGAGAGTCAGTGACGTGCTAAGGGAACTGCACGATGGAGTATCCGGAGGCCACTTGGGAGTGGATAAGACGTTAGAAAAGGTGCGAGAACCTTTTTATTGGGTGCACGCCAAAGACGCAATGCAGCAATACAACGTTGGAGCGCTCTTCGAGAGAATCGCAGGTGACATCGCAGGGCCGTTTCCTGAAACCGAGGAAGGAAATCGCTACATTCTCGTTGTTATGGATTACTTCAGTAAGTGGCCCGAGGCTTTTGCTATCCCTAACCAGGAAGCCAAAACCGTGATTGAGCAGATCGTTTACAACTGGTTGAGCAGATTCGGCGTACCGATGGAATTACACTCGGATCAAGGGCGCAACTTCGAGTCCAAGATTTTCCAAGGGGTGTGCGAGCTACTGGGTATCAAAAAGACGAGAACAACACCGCTCCACCCACAATCGGACGGGATGGTAGAACGCTTCAACAGAACCTTGAATGAACATCCATCAAAGATCGTTGGTGACAAGCAATGCGATTGGGATAGGCAAATTCCAATGTTTCTATTAGCCTATCGGAGTGCAGTACACAACACCACAGGTCACACTCAGTCGGAAATCCTTTTCGGTCGAACAGTCCAGTTACCTAGTGAATTGATGTTTGGATCACCGCCGTCTGAAGAGAACAGAAATGAAGACGACTATATCGCAGACCTCAGACAGATTATTAGGGACGTGCACCATAGAACCAGGGACAAGATCAAGATAGCCAGTGACCGCATGAAGACGAGGTATGATGTCAAGGCGACCACGACGGGATTCCAGGAAGGAGATCTAGTGTGGCTATATAACCCTCATAGATGGAAAGGCGTATCACCCAAATTACAGCAAGACTGGGAAGGACCATATAAAGTCGTAAAACGCATCACCGATGTTGTCTATCGCATTCAACGAGGAAGAGGCAAGATGAAAGTGGTTCATGTGGATCGAATACATCGCTATATTGGGCAGAATGTCGAAGAGTTTGTTCGGGATGAACAAGTTTAAGAGAGGGATATCGTGGTATATATGTGATTAAATCAATTTTGCAGTGTTGCATAACTTTAGGATCATACAAACTCTCCACGTTTTGCGTTTTTCAGACGGAAAAATGGACTTTCAGCAGAAACTATTGTATTATCTCATTCTCGTAAGATCTCAAGTTAATTTTTCTAATTACCTCAGATTTAGATGGGACTATAACTGTATTTTTGTAGGCAGAACTTTTGATTGGGATACTAATGTCATGGAAATTTCTTGGGCGTATTATCAATAAGTTTCGATCGCATTGGTAATCTAATATACAATCATAATTTTTTTATAAGATCTAGAGCTAATATTCCATCACACGGTATTGAGAAATTGTCAGGGACTACCTGAAAGGTATGTGATATCAGTATTTTATCTGCTACGAAATCGGTCTCTATGTTTCTAAATGAATTGATTACTCCATGATCTATTCCACTGATTTGTATAGAGTTTAAATGATTATAATGCTTGTTTCCGAATTTACTTTGCTTGAGAACCGATACATCTGCACCCGTATCAATCAAGAACAAGATGTAAGTATGGCTAAGACTTGATTTTATTGATACGAAGGAACTCAAGCATAAGTCTATAGTAAGTAGTATATTTATAAAATTGGTTCTGAATATCTTTGGGAGTCGAAGTGTTTCCCTGGTCCTGATTGTTTACCAATCGGACTTGCTCTTCTCGTCTTTGTTGAGACTCTTGATGTGTTTGTCCCCTGTTATTATTATTTACTCAGCGGTTGTAGTTTCCGCCTCCAACATATCTACCACGAACACGATTGTAAAATTGTGGTTGTTCGTAGCCTCTGTTTCGCTCTCTATATTGACATTCAGATTGGTGATTTGGTGCGCTTCGGTGTCTATAGTATCTGATTTCACATTGCATTGGTTGCATTGTCTATAAGTGTCCAAACTGCTTGGCTGCTTCAGGCGTGAAGCCTTCTGATATATAAGCGGAGTTGAGGTCCATCGTCATATCCTCTTTTTTAGTGGCAAAATCATCTGTGTGACTTTGTACATGCTGTATACTTGTAAGTTTTGCCATTATAATCTCGGATGTCGTTGCATTAATTTCTGATGTTAATTTGCTAATGATCTGCTGTAGAGTAGTTTCTCCTACAATGAGATCGCGAGCAGGTCCTTTTTATTTAGTTTTTACCAGGGTAACTGCTATGGACTTATGTGTTTCCTTTACTATCTGAATTAAAGAGATCCCGTCAACGAAACCTTTTAGATTACTAGGGTTGCCGTCGAATCCCGTAAAATCTTTGAAGCCGAGTTTATGAATTCTATTGGTGTAACAACCATTGTGAACTTATGTTTGGCTTTGTGGGTTAAATTCAATTCCTGGCTGTAAGTGAATTCCTTATGTATACTCAAGGGAATATCTAGTTCTATCCAGTGATTATTAAGGCTTCGTTTTTACGAGCATTTGTTAATTTACTGAAGTTTGCATTTGGAAGACTTCTAATATTATTGTTTTTTCCTACAAGTATGTTTATACTCGTATGTAGTTGAACCGTTTTATCTTTTATTGAGGCATTTTTATTAATACATTTATAAGATTTATGGAATTCTTCCCTGTGAAGTAAAATATTATCAAGAAGTTTGGCCCACTTGTCCATTAATAACCTCATTTTATTTTAACAATACTCAAATTAACTTATTCAAATATAACATCGGATATTTCATTACTTAAAAAGGATTTTTACTTAAATTTGAAGCTAGATATACTATAAAAGAAACTGTTCTTAAATTGAAGACTAGCTCCAACCTTAAAGATTCATCCGGTCTGGTTGCTCAGCCCCTTCTTACGACTTTCATAAAGCGAATTTCTGCTAAATTAACGCATATCTCAGTAAGTGTTCTTTGATCTGATTTCGCCAATATGTCCCTTAATGATGCTCTCTCTATCTTCTACAGAGAATTATTCTATTCTATATCTATATATGGCCCCTTTTCGCGCAATAAGACTCCTTGTACGAGCCCGCCGTGGTATAATCGTAAACTTCGCTCTTTACGTAACAAGAGAAACAAATTATGGGCAGTTTTCATCCGATCCAACTCTTGTGCTGACTATTCTAACTATCTCGGGTCATACCTTCAATTCGTCCAGCTTTATAACGTTCTCTATCAGCGATACCTTGATAGTGCGCCATCAAGTCTTATAAACGATCCTAAGTCTTTCTACCAATTCGTTAACTACAAAAGAAAATCGGACGGTTTTCCTCCATCCATCTCATGCGAAAATATATCATCAACCGATCCGCATACCATAGCCAACTTTTCTGCTTCTTACTTTAAGCAATCTTTTGCCGATAATTCCTTCGTACCAGATCCCTCTTATTTCAAATACTTACTTAACTCACCCATTGGCCCCTCTATTTCTTAAAAATTTGATCATACAGTAATAGAAAATTGATTTAAACAACTTAATGATGAATACTTACCAGGCCCAGATGGCCTTCCCTCTATATTTCTGAAAAAGTTTTCCTCAACACTATCGCACCCCCTTGCAAATCTCTTCCGATTATCGCTCTCTCAAGGTGAATTTCCACAGATATGGAAGCCTTCTTTTATAACACCGATACACAAAAAGGGATTTAAGAGCGAAGTCACTAATTACCGCCCTATAGCTAAACTTTCTCATATACCCAAACTCCTCGAGAACATTTTGTATGAAGCCTTAAGCTTCCAGTGCAAGTCTTTTATTTCCCCCAATCAACACGGCTTTCTGAAGGGTAGATCAACTACCACTAACCTCGTAGAATTCGTGTCCTCAGTTCTCGCAGCCTTAGAAAGTGGTAAAGAAGTTGACGTCATAACAACTGATTTCAGTAAGGCTTTTGACAAGATGTCTCATAAACTAATCCTGTTCAAATTGTCCCGTCTGGGTTTTGAACCCATTTTGCTTCAATGGATATCTTCTTACCTGGATAATCGTTTTTATAGTGTTCGTTTCAGATCTGTCCTATCGGCCCCTTTCTTGGCCACTTCAGGTGTTCCTCATGGTTTTCACCTAGGTCCACTTCTCTTCATCCAAACCATTAAAGATCTTGAAAGGGTCATTCTTCACTCAGCACTCTCTGTCTATGCTGACGATACCAAATTTTTTGAACCCATCTCCTCACAACATGACTCCCGCCTCTTTCAAATAGATCTAAATAGTTTTTCCACCTGGTGCATCGAGAACTGTTTAGAACTCAATGTCACCAAATGTCAATCGATTACTTTCTCACGTAAGTGCAACAAGTCTCCTCCCCGAATTTACGTTCTCCGCGATCAACCTATATCCGTAGTTCAGACTATCCGCGACCTTGGCATATTATGCGACAGGGAGCTTAATTTCTGCTCGCATATTGATGAGATAATTACTGAAGTAAACTCATCACTTAGCTTCGTTTAAAGATGGTCCAAAGAATTTTGCAATCTGTACGTGACCAGAGCACTATACATCACTTACGTTCGCCCCCTTCTCGACTACGCTAGCCAAGCCTGGTGTCCATATCAGCGAGTTCATGTATCTCGAATTGAGAGGATACAGCGTCGTTTTCTTCGATTTGCACTTCGGGGTCTACCTTGGAGCGATCCTCTAATCTTACCTCCCTACCGAGACCGTCTCAAACTCATTAACCTGAATACCCTTGAGGAGCGAAGGGACGCAGCAGACATTCTTTGAATTCACCGACTCCTCTCAGGCTCCGTCGATTGCATGTCTCCTTACAATTCCATTTCCTTAACACTAACCCTCGAAATCTACGTTGCCAATCTTCTATCTACCAATCCACCGCACCACATTTGGCTCTAAGGAACCAATCTCCCGTATGCTGCGTAAGGTAAACTCCAACCTTTCCGTTTTTGATTTTAATCGCAGCACCCTTTCCCTCAAATTCGATCTCCTTCACCGTCCTTAGCTTTAAGTCCACATATCACTAGTCCTTTTTTTTATTTTATTATTAGTTTTAAGTTATACATGTTAAGCTTGTACTAAGCAAAATAAATGGGATAAATGGGGGCGTTAGCCCCCACCAAAATTAAATTAAAATAGTCGCTCTCGGGTTTTTCATCTGGAATGATGAAACAGGCTTCTGCTTTATTGATTTAGTATCTTTGATGATGCCATGTGGTAGTTCTTACGTGTACTTTTAATTTTTATTATTTTATATGATTGATTGAGATACATCACGCACTTTGAGTTCATCTTAACAAACACGTTCCCAAATTTATTGTTATATTTGCTCCCGTGATTGACCAATGTATTTCTTATAGCCATTTAATAAAAACGCACAAATAATTATTTTCACGATCAAATACTTCCATTTGTCACGGTCGCCATGTAAAGATAACTCACGTACCTCCTTAGATGGTTCAAGTAGAACTGCCTGGCGTTGATCAAGCATCGAAACAATTTGTGGCAATACGCCACGTCAGCAAACACGCGCGCATGCAGCAACGTGAACAATATTTTACACCTGGAGGTAGTGACGGTTTCCAAGGTGTAATTGTATGCTGCTTAGGAGGTTTCATATTGATCGCCAAGGGAATCATAATTGACCTTGGTTCCCAAGAAAAAATATGATGAGGATGTTATTACAATAAGATAAAAGAGGAACTCAGCCGCGAAATAAAAGACATTTAACATAGTATTTGTAATTTGAACAATCGAGTAACACACTTAGAATCCTCGCACTCCGATATTAAAACTGGTGTTGATTCTTTGATCGCCGATCATGTCATTTTCTAATGTTATCACCGAATGTACTAATACATCAACATTGCTTGCTAGTAAAAATGTTGAACTATCCAATGTAAATAAAAAAAATTGATCACGCTGCTGATGGACTTAAACAATTAAGGCATTCAATGAACTCCTATGAAAACCGTGTAATCGCGGTTGATGCTTTCATGTTTGGCATTCCGTACATGCCTAATGAAAATCTTAAATCAATTTATAACTTAATATGTGACACAATAAACATAAAACCACTCACTCTTAAAAACTTAATTCACCATACGACAAAAACTATGTCCTAACGACAACCACGAGTTACCGAAAAAAAAAACATTATGAACAACTCCTGGCTGTCGATCTCCTCAACCTCCACGCCATCCTCTATAATCGATATACTAGAGAGTTTAACGCATCAGAATAGATTCAACGTGCACTCTAATTAAAGTAACGTAAACAACTTTTTTCTGCTAACACCGCACGTGGAGTGGATTTGTCAATCGCCAATCTGACGAAACTGCTGTGTTAGTTGACTGCATCGAGGGACTCGAAGACGTTGTCAGATCGACAGTTTTCAATGATAATCAAATCTAATATTGTCATAATATATTTTTTTATTATTACTTTTATTATTTTTTTTCTTGCTTTTCTTTTCTCCTCATAATTTTGTTTTATTCTTTATTTTCTTTCTTTTGAATTGCTTTGTTCATATACTTTTGCTTATTTTTTGTTTAATTATTCTTTATTTTCTCTCTTTTGAATTGCTTTATTCATTATTTTTTCCGCTTGTTGATGTAATACAAATGATTAATAACCAATTATACAGCGGTCGTCAGCAAAATGCAAATGCATCTTTGCCTACACTTTTGAGCAGTCTGTAGTTTAAACGTGCAAAGTTTATTGCCGAAAATTGATGAGTTCCGTGATTTGTGTGTTGGATCGGATGTGTTACTGAAACATGATTAAAGGATGACTTAAGAGACGAGGCTGGTCGCTTGGAGGGTTATCATCAATCTTTTCGCTCAAGCAGAAAATATCGTGTTGGGCCAATATTTGTTAGAGATACAATGATGGAAGTAATGTCAAGTATATGTTTGTTGATCTGGTGGACATTGGAGATGGACTACTTACTGGTGCAATACATAGGCCAAACTGGGATATTAAACTCTCACCTTTGTTTACTCTTTTAGAGAAAATATCGTTGGGCTGAAATTCAGTATTAATCGCCTCAGCAAAACTTTCAAATATCGCGATTTCGACAACATTGATTTTGAACTCCTAGAAGAGCGCACAAGAAGTAGGAATTGGGATTACACGTATCATTTACTGTCATCAATTGATCAATTGCAGTTTTAATCTGAAAACATAACTACACTGTACGAGTATAATACTTATGTGCCCTTAAGAACTAAGCTCATTAAACCGAGTAATAAGTCATGGTTTGCCCGACTTATTTTTTTTTTTCATTTTCCATTTCATTTTATTTTATTTATTCAATTACTTTTTTCATAATCTTAAAAACTAATAACAAATAAGTTGAATAAATATTAGTGATAATTCTTAAACAAAAGTTAGTGGTGAATGACACTTCAAAAATTAGTTTTCAATTTGGAATATATGTGGGGTGACAATCAGTAACATTTTGATTTACAATTTTATAAATTTTAGTATAAGAAGAAAGAGTTTTAAAAAGCAAATATAAACATAAAAATTCATAAGAAAACTAACATTGATTTAAGATGTAAATTTGATTGTGTTGCTGATGAAAAGGAAGATGTTAAAAAAATTATTCAATATTTTCATAGCTCAAGGTGAATAGCCATTTTTAAACATTTTTAGTGAAATTTGGATATCGAAAAGTTTCTCTTATAAACAGAGGCAATCTATTAAATATAAATGTAGCCGTATATGTGTAAAAATGCGAAAAGTACGTTCTATGTGCAAAGGGTACATTTACTATGAACATATTGTTTACACGTAGATTGTACATTTGTATATTTCTACTTGGAATATTACCGCTGTGCCTGAAGGACTCTCTTAAGACTTTAAATACATATAAATGTCTGATTGGTAGTATCTGCAATATTTTAAATAAGGGCCAACAACTAGCTAATCGATTTTTATTTGAAATAATTCTTAATAAATGCTTTTGAGCGGTAAGTAGAGGACTGAATGTATTGGAATACGAACCCCCCCAACTTGTTATACCGTATTGCAACTTTGATTGTGCAAGACCATAGTAAATCATTAACAAAACATTTTGAGAACAAAAGGGTTTTAATAGGTACATTTTACGTGTGACCTTCAGCATATAAGTTTTAATCATTTTAATGTGGTCCTTCCAGTTTAAGTTAAAATCAATTATTACACCTAAGTACTTACAATTTTGAACTGATTCAATCTTGAAGCAGTTTTCTGTGCAGGGTAAATCAGCAGAAAAATTACCATTTCCACATTGATGTATGGGTAAGGAAAACTGCCTACAATCATGAGCATGGAACCATAAATTGAAATCATATAAGCTGTTACCAGATATCTTAAAACAAACTAGTTTTGTTTTATCGCTTATAATTAATTTATGATAGGTAAACCACAACCGTTACGCTTCTAGATCTTCATTTATCGACACAATACTTTCGAAAATGGTTCCATATCCATATGTAAAAACTATGTCGTCCGCAAAAGCTGTTGGAGTGCCATTTAACTTGGGTTTGAAAATAGAATTAATATAAATTAAGAAAAACAATGGTCCAAGTACAGAACCCTCAGGAACACCGTTCTTTTATAACCTGGATGCACTCAAGACCCCATTTGTAGTAACTTTTTGTGTATTTTTTATTAGGTAAGAACGAAGCCAATTAAACATATTTCCACGAAAACCAATACTGAAAAGTTTGCTAAGCAAGAGATCGTGGTTCACCAGATCTTTTGTCATATCAATAAAAAGACCAATTGTAGATTTGTTATTATTTAAACTTCCCTGTAACTGACTACAAACCCTTAAGTCCTCAGTAGACAAGCTTTGTCTGAAACCAAACTGATTCTTACTAAAGTAGTTAGACTTGTCCAAAAAAGAGACAATTCGAACTTTTATCAATTTTTCAAAAATTTTGGAAAATGTTGAAAGAAGTGATATTGGTCTGTAATTAGAAATAATATATCTATTTCCTTTTTTAAAAAGAGGTATGACTTCGGCACTTTTAAGATGGTCAGGAAAGCAATTTATTTCAATACTTTTGTTAAATAAAAAGGACAGAACATTAACGACATACCAGGCGACATTTTTTAAGAACTTACTCGAAACACCATCATTTGTGCAAGAGGTTTTATTTTTAAGGCACAAGACAGTTTTATAAACTTCAACTGGTGTAATCGGATTATAAACAAAACTATTACATTGAACATCATCCATAAAAGGCAGATCTGACCAAGAGGAACAGTTGCAGGCTATACAAGGACCAAAACTTGGTTTTATTTTTTAGAAACTTCAGTGAAATACTCGTTAAAAATATTAGTAATATTCCCAAGACCTGGCTCCATAATTCCCCCCACTTCAATGCTATCAATCTTAACGCCGCTTTTAACCTTTCCTAAAATATTATCTACTACTCTCCACTCTTCGCGTACATTACCTTTAGCTCTCGTGAACATATCACCATAGAAGTTGTTGCGAGCGTCCTCGATTTCTTTATTCACAAGTTTACAAAAATTTACATAATGTCTCTTAAGTCTTGAGTTACTTTGACGTTTTTTACATTTTGAATGCAATTTTCTCGTTTTCCTTATCTTATTAAGAAGACTATTAGTCATCCAAGGTTTTAAATACTTCTTTTTACCTGCACGACTTTTTACGAAAGTACTCGATTTGATATTTTTTTGAATAGTTTCAATAATTAAATCAAAAGCAATGGAAGGATTATTTTCGCAGTAAACCGATTCCAAACATTCAAAAGTTAAAAGGTCTTTTAATTTATTGAAATCCACAGAATATTTTACTGTTTCACAAACTGATTTAGTATTTTCAGAACTATTGCAAAACGAAGTATAGTTAAGTGTTATCATATTATGATCTGTCAGTTTGAAGTCATATACTTTGCCGCTAAAATGTTTTTTATTATTTTTGTGAGATTTTCATAAATCCAAATTTCACTCAAGACAACAACAACAGGCAAATTCGACATAGACTCAAGATGAGCTAAGAAAATCGAAAAATTTTTTCTCATGCTTCGTATATTCTGATGTAGACAAAGACAATATTCTACAGTACTAATGGAGTGAATTAGGAATCTACATAAATTTGAATGAGAGAGTGGGATAGAACTACTAATTTTGATAATCCAAGAAGATCAGCAACACAATTTATTCTTACATAATTAGCACCCTCTTCTTTCCGCATGTACACAGCCCATTCCTCGTCCATACATATTTGTACCCTTTCGTTGTCATCATTGTTTTTGTAGTTTTGAATAGTTTCCTTGTTTCATAAGTTAAACAGTATTGAGTAGGTTCGTGGTTAGTTTTTCTCTTTTTTCTTTCTTAGCTTTGAGTATTTTTTCTTTACATAGATGAGACACTAGTCGTACTTGAAGAATATTTTTGTTGGTCGTATTGCCATTTGTTGTCGGTTTGGACAATTTTATTTTTTTCAAGTAACATTGATCTATATCTCTCTCATCTAAGTTTACGCTCAAACCTTCACGGAACACTTTAAGTGTAACATCATTTAGAGACATGTCTGTTTGAATGGCAGGAACGTTGAAAATCTCTATTGAATTTCTAAATAGTTGTTGTCCCAGGTTGTTGACCTTTGCTTCAAGCGAGTTGATTCTTTTTTCGCATTCTAGATTTTTAGCTTGAAGTGCAGTAATTTGTTGTTTTTGATTCTCTTCTATTGCAACAACTTTGGCATAAATCATCTCTAAAGTTATATAAGTACCTTCAAGTTGTTTGGTGGATAACAAAAGTACATCCGATGTTGTGTTAGATGATGTTGAAGTATTTTCTACAGGAGTACTACAGAAGCTTTCTTTTTGTTTGCGGATCAGTCGGGCGATTCTGGTTTGATTGATTCTGGTCTGATTTGCTTTTCGAGTGGTAGATCATGCCGATGTTGTGGAAGGTGTGCTTTCTATAAAGTCAAATTCGGTGGGTCTGGACAAAATTTATCAGTCGTTTTTAAAAATAATTTTGACGATTGTACTGCCACACATAACCCATTTGTTTAATACAATTTTTACGACAGCCGAGTATCCGGATCTATGGAAGCTCGCTTAGATCGTACCCCTTCCAAAAAAACACTTAAGGGGGTGAGTTAAGGCCCATTTCAATTTTGCCTTTTTTGTCGAAAGTGTTTGAAAGGGTTCTTAAAAAACAAATTAGTGCTCACCTAACGGCAAATAATTTGCTCACCCGAAAACAATCTGGATTTCGTGAAAAGCACCGTTGTATCACAGCCTTGTTAAGTCTCACAGATGATATTAAGAAGGCGTTGGACAGGGATGAAATAACTATTTTGGTATTGCTTGACTTCTCGAAGGCTTTTGATACAGTTAATCATGATATTTTATGTAAAAAGCTTATTATTATTATTGATAACTTATCCGACTTTCTCCCAAATGTTGCCGGCGTCCCTCAAGGTTCCGTTCTAGAGCCACTACTGTTTTCGATTTACATTAATGAGCTTCCATCTATAATCTAGAACTGCTCATCTCACATGTATGCAGATGACGTTCAACTGTACTTAAGCTGCTCTCTCGGTCTTATTGAGAATGGGGTTTCTTGTGTAAATGAAGACTTAGAGAATATATCAGATTGGTCCCAGTTAAATGGCCTCATTTTAAACCCAAAAAAGTCGAAATGTCTGGTAATATCAAGAGAAAGAATGTATCTCTCTTATTTTTCTTCGATCGTGTTGATCAAATATGATGAAACTGCAAATAATCTCGGGGTGATTTTCAATCATTGGGTAACTTGGGATAACCACTTTTATTCATTCGGTAGAATATATGGCATACTGCGTACCTTGTGGGTAACGCAATAATTTACATCAGTTAAAACACGATTGTTACTTGCTAAGCCATTGGTATTACCCATCTTAATTTACAGCTGTGAACTTTTTTGTAGGTGCAACCATGTAAGTAAAAGAAAGCTCAATGTGGCATTTAAAAGGACTGTACGCTATGTTCTTGTGATACTAAGTTAAAATAAAGTGTCTGGTTTTGCTAATCGTCTGCTTGGTATGCCTTTCCATTGCTTTCCGATATTTTGCTAACACGTCAACCACAATACTGTCTTAAAAGGATTAGTATATCATCTTCGAGTAAGCCTCGTTAATTAAATCATCCTCGTTTTTCGTATTTTACATCCGAGCGTCAATTTTTTGTCAATACCGTCAGTCAGTGGAATTCTCTTCCGCGTTACATTAAAAAATTGCAGAACGCAACAAGCATTAAAAAGATATTAAAAAATCTTTTTCTAGTAGATTTGGTAATTTAATTTCTAATTCAAAATTTAATTTATGCATATCAATTAATTCCTTAAATCAAAAACCATTGTTTAAATATTATATTAGCTCACTCTTGTAATATAAGCTTAAGGCAAACTTATAAAATATTGTATCTTACTGCCTTTAAGCAATCAGAAGTAAATAATTAAATGAATTAATAAAAAAATAAATAAGTTAATCAACTCATTTAAAAAATTGAAAAAAAAAACAACAAACAGAATGGATCCAAAACAGATCCACGGTCTACTAGCTAAAGCAATTTAGCGAAACAACGAATAGTTTCAAAAAATACTTCTCGACCACGGATGTCGAAACCAACAAGGAATTACAGAATAAGGATATTTATTAAGTATCAACAGTGCCGTGAAATAAATTAATCAACTCATTTAAAAAAATGAAAAAAAAAAACAAACAGAATGGATCCAAAACAGATCCACGGTCTACAAGCTAAAGCAATTTAGCAAGACAACGAACAGTTTCAAAAATTACTTCTAACCCACGAATGTCGAAACTAACAAGGAATTTCAGAATAAGGAAATTTATTAAGTATCAACGGTGCCGTGAAATAAGGTCATACGAAATAAGGACATATCTGAAAATATGGCCTTATTTCACTTCGCAATTGTGAAACGAAGTCATATTTCAACATATCAATCTATCAGTTTGTGAAATAAGGCCATACGGTAAAATATGGCCTTATTTCACTTTTGCAAATCGAAATAAAGGCAAATGCTGAGAGATGAAGCACGGGACTGTACTTCAATAAGGAAAAACATGTTTAACCGGTAACAATGTAAGTGAGTAAATATTTGCGTAATCGCTTGTTTGTTTAAGAACATATCATTAGTTGGTGATAATCGGCTGATTTAACAACGTTGCGAAATGGAGATTAGTGCATGCGACTAAGTATTCTCGTTCGAGTTTTGTGAGAGATTTAGAAAAGGAAGTGTTCTCCTTTATATTCCAGAAATGAAACGTTTGTATCAGTTTAAATATAACTCGAAAATGTCTAAGCGATACACTTGCAATAATAAAGCATGTAGTGCTAGTGCTGTGATTGATTTGAATAATCAAAACATAGCTCGAGTTCCAAAAACAAGTGCCGCACATAATCATTTAAGTGCGGACAACATTAGAATTAGAATGGAAATTATTAGTGAAATAAAGGAAGAATGTGCAAATACTTCATTAAAAAGAAGCGGAATTCGGGAATTGTTTGATGAAGTCTGTGCAAAAGACATTGAAAGCGCTTCAAGTGTTAAATATAAGAGAGTAAGAAGGCAGCTTATAAACATCAGGAACAAATCTTTCCCCAAAGCTCCCGTTACTGTAAGGGAAGTGTTGAACTTATTTCAAACAAGAAATGTTATGGACGATTTTGGTATGTCACGATACCAAAATAGTGCCCCCTTCTATAGGTGCACAGTTATTGAGGATCATTTTTGTTACTCAATCTTCCTTTCCCCAACAACTGCAACTGCCTTCCAAAAGCTGCCAGACATCGCGAGTATTTATTGGATTGCACATTCAGTATTGATATTGAATATCAAAAAAAATATATATATTCATATATGTATGTATTTAATATTTTTCAATTTGATACTGAAACTTTTTAAAAGTTGAACTTCTCATTTTGGAGAATTTGTGAAAATAATAACCAAAAATTCGGGCGAGTAAACTTAAAAATTGAATTTCAATATTAATGCGCAAATATCATAGCACTTTATACTAAGAACAAACGGTTATTTCAGGTCTACCCATTCGTTTACGTGCTCATGAGTAACAAATCGGAACAAATATATCTTCACCTTAATCAATATATTGAATCGAATTTGTTCCAATTTAAACCAAATTCATTTGTCATGGATTACGAAAAAGCATTGAGAAACAGTCTTAAAAAACTTTTTCCAAGAGGACAGTTAACGACCAGTTGGTTTTATTATTGCCAACCTGTTAGGAGAAAGGCGTCCCAAAAAGCGACATTTGTAAGCTCCCTTAATAAGAACAGACAAGCAAACCGACTCTTCCGTAAGTTTTAAGTACTTCCGCTGCTGAGACCTGATGATATGTATTCAGTGTTCGACCTTCTAAATACAGAAGCAAATGGTAAACCATTCAAAATAAATGGAGATAGTATTTTTAAAGATTTTTTAATATACTCGTACTATAAGCGACAATGGATTCCTTACCTTGCATTACTTGTAGTTATTATAACTTTTTTTTAAAGAAAGGTAACTAACGCGGCACTTTCTTTAAATTTATTGACTGCTTGCTAGATGAAGATCGCATTAAATCAAGGCGGCCGTAAACCCTGGCAGCTAGCGATCATGTCTATAGATGGAACGTTTGATATTTTTGGACCTTAAACAAAAAAAATTTAAAATAAACAAATACAAATTGAGGCAAGTTTGAAGAAATTAGACAAAAAAATGATTTCCATTAATGATTTCTTAAATCAAATGACAAATGATCATAACAACCTTCTCGAAGAAAAATCTGCAAATTTAACATATTGTCGCGAGAGTGAAGAAGAAGCAGACCAAGATCCTTCTGATCCTGATCTTTGGACTGCAGCTGAAACGACAGAATGGTAATATATTATAAAAAACTTAATGGTATCTGACAAGTACCCAATACCAGATACCAACGTCATGTAATTGAATCTAGGGAAAGTCAAATACTTCTCTACCCTAGATCTGATATCCGGTTTTCATCAGATTAAAACGAAAGAATCTGACATTGAGAAAACCTCGTTTAATGTTAATAAAGGTAAATACGAATATACGATTGCCCTTCGGTTTAAAAAACACGCCTTCTATATTGCAACATGAAATGAATGACATCTTACGACATACAATATATTACATAGGCAAAATATGCCATGTTTACATCGATGATGTCATCATGAATTCAAATACCCTTGAAAAACATACTCACGATATTAATAAAATAATAAATGTTTTAAAGGAAGACAATATGAAGGTTTCTGGAGAGAAATCAACTCTATAAATATGAAGGTTTCTGGAGAGATTTTAACTCTATATTTGTAGGAAAGATCAGAAATCCCCACTAGTATTTTTCGCGTCTTCCCGGATGCCGAAAACAAACTAAACACAATTGTCCTTTTTCAATTAGATTAATATAGGCTACACTTATTTTCTTAAAATAGGGATTAGTTAAGGATGTTAATTTTACAAACTTATTTCAACCTAGAGACGACCGAATCGACCTTTTCATTATGTGTCCAAGAAAAGACTGTACTCTCAACTCCTCCATTGTCAACTTGTTGATCCAGCTCAAGCCTTCCTCGATCCGCAACACTGCCACCACCTCGATTGGCATCGTATAGCCAGTTCCAATTGCTGAGGGAATTCACCCCCCTTTGCCATGGCCATAGATTTATCGCCATCGCAGGGTCGATATGCTCACTTCGGATGCTTACTTGAGCCGTTCTCCACTATATCGATGAATTTGATACGCAGAACGATGACCGCGGCGAGGCGATCCATAAACTAAGTTTGTCAACCAATTGAGTTCTAAATAAAACGGAGATCAAATAAAGAGCAATTAAATATGAATCACTGAACTTTTAAAGCACTTAAAGTATGTAATGCTAGAGGCACTTACGAATTTAAGGAATGAAATAAAACGATCAAAATTTATCTGCGTCGATCGTTCGTTAGCTCTTCACTTCTACAATTCGGCCATCCTGGTTCTCAGACCGCCCTCAGTCGGACTGAATGATATCATCGTCACCATCACTGTTATCAGATATCCAGGGCTTCATGCAGTCAGCTGCTGTCGAAATCGTGTTGGGTTGTTCTTGTTGTCCAACCTTTCGAACGTCGTAGCGATCCTTCCCCTTGACTCGGATAACCTCGTATGGTCCAAAGTATTTGGCATGCAGTTTTAGTCCCACGCCGAACTGCGTTTGCATAATCGCCACTAGGTCATGCAACCTATATTGTCTGGCTACTTTTCTTTTCCTGTCGAATATTAGTCGGTTCTTCATCTGCACCTTTTCAATCTCTTCCTTTGAAGCTCCGCGTAGTTCGTCCCGAGTTTCCTTGAACTGGTCTGGTTCTCGCACTTCATAGCCACTTGGAACGCCAACGAGCAGTATTTCGTACTCCGTGATGTGCTTGATTTAAGTACCTGCTGGATTCGACTGTACCATTTAGTTGGGCCTTCTACCGATGACTTTGTGAGTACTTCTATGATGGTCCGATTTAGCCTCTTAGCTTGTCCGTTGCCTCGCGGAACCCCAGTCGCCGTTAGCACGTGTTGGATCTGATTCGTTTCTCAAAACTCCTTAAAGACGTTGGCCGTGAACGCTGGGCCTCGATCCGATATTATACTAGTTGCCCGAATATATTGCTCTGTAACTCCAGTTTCTTGATCGCCTCCTCACTCTTAGTGGACTTTACTGGATATATTCACACGAACGATGGCGCGATAGTTAACTCATTGGACTATCAGGCAGAGAGTCCAGGTTCGATTCCTGGCTGGGTCACCAACAGTTTTTCAAATCGCCATCACCCTTTCGGCGGGCAATGGCAAACTCCCGAAAGTAAAATTGCCTACGAAAAAGCTTCTAAGGAGTGCCGTTCAGACTTGGCGATAAACCGTAGACCCCGCTCAGATGTGACAAAAATGACAACATGAGCAGCACAAATGAGTGTCAAGAAGCTAGGCCATAGCCCATACCGGGCTGCTGGCGCTAGTGGTTTTTTTTTTTTTTTTTATCGACACGAACTTGGAAAAAGCATCGACTACCACGAACAGATAATTGTACGGTTTGTTCGTGGAAGGTAGTGGCCCCACATGGTAGGTGTGCAGTGGTGGCGCTGATATGTCCCCTTTCGTGAATACTTCATATTACTTTTTTGTGCATCGTCTTGAGTAAGACAAGCAAGTGCGCTTCTTCTTCAAACTTGTACAAGACACGATGTCTCAGCTCGTAATCTTGGTAAATCCGCTCACTGTAAGAATTGAAATAGTTAAGTTGCAAAATTCATCTGTACCTTGAGCCACGTTAATTCGGTGCATCAACTGGTCTTCGATCTTCAACACCGTTGGGCTTCGGCTCAAAACATCCACATGACGCATTGCAGTTCCTAAGCGATGTAGTACCTCACAGTCGTATTCTTGCAATAGAATCTCCCATCTTGCGACTCGCGGCCAAAGATCTCTCTTATGCATGATTGTTTGGAACGCTTTGCAGTCCGTTAATATCTCGAACCCCAGTCGTATAAAGTAAACCCTTAATTTCCGCAAACACTATAGCGAGGATTTCATGTTCATAGCTGGTGTAGTTTTTTTCCGTTTCCGTGGCCTTGAAACTCGAGTAAAAAACTGAGTGAAAGTTACCTTCATGTTTCTGCACCAACACTCCTCCGTATCCCACAAAAGTAGCGGCCGTATGAAGTTCCGTTTCCAGCTACGGTAAAACAACTTCGGCACAGGTTCGTACACAGAACAGCTTTCAAAGTTTGAAATGCCAACTTTTCTTCCGCCCCAAACTTGAACGACGCATCTTTTTTGAGGAAATCCGATAACGGCTTAGAAATCGTCGAATAATTCTGGAAAAACTTTCTGAAGAAGCCCGTTAGCCGGCTCTGGATATCCTTTGACCCCTTTGACTTTATCTTTTGATGGTCTTATTTCGCCTTCGCCGATGATATGCCCAAAGAATTCGATGGTCCTTTGTAAGAACGAGCACTCTTCCCACTTAATTTGTAATCCGTTTTCTTCAGCTACCTTCAGTACGATCTGCAGCCTTTCGAGATACTCTTCTTCAGTCCTGGCTAGTATTACAATGTCACTCATGTAAACTAGAACAACTCCTAGTATTACAATGTCACTCATGTAAACTAGAACAACTCCTTGACGCACTAATTCATGAAGATGGTGTGGTAGAAAGTCCGGACATTTTTTAAACTCGTTCTGCCCATCTAGTGTGATAAAAGCAGTTTACCTGCGACTTGACTGGGCGATGTCCACATGGAAAAGTCCGTCCTTGAAGTCCAGTGTGGTGTATACTTCAGCTTGTTGTAGGGCCTCCAGTATTTAACAAATCGTAAGCAAGTGGTAAAGGTCGAAAATGTTTTAAGCTCACATAATTATTTAAATATAGGTGTTCCTCAGGGATCAGTCCTGGGCCCGATACTGTTTTTAATATATGTTAACTCGCTATTTATTCAACCTTTTAAGGTCAGAATCACGGCATTTGCTGATGATACTGCCCTTTCCTATTCCAAAAAGAGCTTTCTTGATATGTTTGCGATGTTAACTATGACCTAGATATACTACGACGATGGTTTAAGTTTCATAAACTGATCATCAGCAGCAAAATGAAATTTATGGTATTCGGTGTTGAATGCGGAGAGTTGTCTTTATACTAGCACTCACCAAGCTGTTTTTGATTTTATTTAGAAGATGCACATGGATATAATATATCATTTGATAGTCAGATAAGCTGTAGTGACGGTTGCTTTTAATTGGGCGTGTTGACAGCTTTAAATACCCAGGTATTATATTGGACCATAAGTTTAGTTGGAAGGACCATACGTCATATTTGAAACGGTATATAAATGCAGTTGTAAGGGAATTATACCACCTTAGCATGTACTGCAAACTAGGGCTTTTGTGAAGAGTTAAGCGCAGAAATCCCATTTTTGAGTTATTCAAATGTCTCGAACTTCTTCCTTTAAGGCACCTGTAGTGCTACAACGTTTTGAAGATATTTTTTGAAAATTCCGGGTACTATGGTTATGGTGTTCATGGTAATCATAACTTGCGAGTCAATACCAGAAACTTTGCTGGTGTTCCAACAATCCACAGAACACATTTTTCACGCTTTTATTATGTTACTGCTCCTCGTTTGTTTAGTAATTTACCAGAAAAACTAAGGTGTGGGAGAGTGAAAACAGTATTCTTAAAAAGTATACAAAAATGGCTTTTCTCGTTTAACCATTCTAAAAGAGGCTTTTTTAACAGCAATGATGTAATATATTTTATATTTCTTTTCTCTTTTTTAAAATTGTATGTAATTTTTCTTTTCTTAAAATGTATGTAATTGAATCTTTCATTTCCATTTTTTGTTTTCCCCATCAATAGATTTATGAATTTCATTTTATATAACTAATAGGTACATTCGCCTCTTGTCTTTTATTATACAACAGATTGTACAAAGCTATTTCATTCAAAAACTTAAAAGCTCAATATTAGAATGAATCATATTATACTTTATATTTAAGTTTCTTGATATGAAATAAAGAAATAAATAAATAAAATAAGGAAATGAAATATATTTTCTATCAATGGCAGGGGGTGCCTGTCCTTGACGATCTTTTTGTTCAGCCGGCGGAAGTTGACGCACAATCGATAGGTGTCACCTCTTTTCGTAACTAGCATGGTAGGTCTAGCATAGTTGGATTTCCTAGGACAAATTTTCCCATCACGTAACCAGTCATCAACTTGTCGGCCTACCACCTCTTTCTCCTTCGGTGCCAATCTTCGCATCTCCTGGTATACTGGGCTGTGGTCTTTTAGCGTAATTCTCATGCTGATGCATGGTTCTGGAGCTTTTCTTGGGGAGTAATTGGAAATGAGCTTAGCTATGTCCCATTTAATGTCTTCAACACGGTCTTCAACCAGATTTTCCTCCTTCTCGTCGCCTCCAAGCTCAATTTTGAGCACATCGTTTTCGTCTAGCTGGTAAGTCTTTTCAGACTTGGCCTCCTTCGAAATTGTCTTCCTCACCTTAGTTATTTTTCCATTGGACATCGACATCTCCACTTTGTCCAGAAAATCCCATCCCAGCAGAATCTGATCAGGTGTTTACTCATCCCGTATTACTTGGAATTGAACCCAATGTTCGTCTCCCTCGATTTACAAACTCACCCGCTTCTGGTTTGGTAATACTCGTAGGTTCGTCACTTCTTCACTTCTACATATATATGTGTAAAGGGTGTGCCATAATTCACGCGAAATTTGAATTTTTCGCCATTAAATAGTACAGTGATGACAACGGAAGAAAAGATAGCAATGTGACAGCTGACATTTCGAGGTTAGTAAAATGGAGCGTAAAAGAACAACGCATTTTCATTGTTGAGAAATATATCAAAAATAATGAAGGGTTGTCAGCTATAGTCGAACAAAATTATCTTCAGTGATGGAGCTCATTTTCATCTTGAAGCCGGCGTCAATTGTCAAGATTGTCGCATTTGGGGTTCGGAAAACCCACAAGTAATTATTGAGAAAGAAATGCATCCACAACGTGACTGTTTGGTGGAGATTTGGGCTGGATGCATTATCGGACCATTCTTCTTCGAAAATGTGGCTGGTCAGGCAGTAGCAATTAATGGTGCTCGTTATCGTGACATTATAACCCAGTTTTTAGTGCCTAAACTACAAGGTGTGGATGTGATCAACATGTGGTTTCAACAAGTCGGTGCCAGATGCCATGCAGCCAGAGAAATAATTCAATTACTGCATAAGTAATTTCCTAATCGTGCAATCGGCCATTCTTGCATTCAGAATTGGTCATGCAGATCTCGCGATTTAACGCCATCGAACTTTTTTCTTTGGGGTTTTTTGAAGTCAAAGGTCTATGCAAATAAGCCCTCGACCACCAATGCCTTGAAAGAGGAAATTGAGAGGTGTATTAATGAAATTCAGCTACATTTATGCGAAACGGTCATAGAAAATTTTAATAAAAGAGAATGTGCTTGCCAGCAAAGCCGTGGCGGCCATTTAATCGATGCGCTATTCCATTAATAACCCCAATCTATATAGCTGCCCTATGAATCAATAAAAAATGTAAGCTTTCTAATTAAAAATCTGCATTTTTTATCAAAATTACCCGATAGGTATATATTTTTTATTATTTTTGTTTATCTTTAAAAAAGAACTTAACTCTCAAGTGGGTATGACTACAAATCGAATGAATAATTTTTTAAGGATGTTTTCAACCAGGTTGAAAACCTTAGTTTCGAGAAAAATGCATTCAAAATTTTGCTGAAGGATAATTCGACACACAAACTAAATTTCATATCTGTATTCTTTTTGTTTCTCACCATCAGCCAGCTATTCCTGGATCACAGAACAGCTCCCCATATTTTACAAATGCATCTCTCAATAAATGAAAAAAAAATGTAAAATTTTTTTTTTTGAAGTGGTGTGGTGTCTTAATGTGATTTTAGTTGCCTGAAAGCAAGAGTGTCTTTCGGGATTGGCTGGGCTTCAACACCAAACAGTCTGATTTGGAAGCCAAAACACTTTGACTTGAGCCACGGCCATCCAGAAAGCGTGGACGTTCTAGGATATGTTTTTGCATATAATGTGGTAAAGACTTACCCTAATAAGGTAATCTCTATTACAGAGTACCCACAACCGTTAGGACTTAGGTTATTATCTGAAATTTTTAATAACTTAATAACGCCAAAATCACAAAGCCATGTACCAATTATATGCAGAACGAGCCAGGACAAATTTCTACTCATATAGCAAAGTAAACAAGCATTTTACTTGATGATGACACATTAAAAAATTATTTGATAACAGAAACCGAGCTTATCCTGCCCAATTTCACCAAGAAGTTTATTTATTTATATTGTATTGACAACCGATACACCCAACGAAGCAATAGGAGCAGTTCTTTCCCACGACGGAAAATTCTTCTTCTTCTTATCCTTTTATTAACCCTTTCCTCGTTATAGGAACTTATGCGTAACGAGTTTTCCATTTTTACTGCATCGCTGCTGCTCCGCTTATGGGGTTGGCTAATGTCGCAGACCGCAGAACGCGTCTACAGGCGTTGTTGCGCATTTGCCATCTGAGAAATCCAGGAATTCTTTTTCCGACCTCGTTTTCTTACAGTTGGAGTGACCGTAGTTGATAGTGCCTTTTTAACCGGATTTTCCGCAGATCTTCTTTGAACGTGGTAATACCAGCTTATTCTATTCGCCTCAGGCTGTTCGGTTACCGAATTCTTTATATGTAGACTTCCTCTTATACGCGTAGATCTAATACAATGGCGTTTAGTTACTCCACTAACATTTTCATTTCCGCTGCCGTCATTTTATCTTAAACGCTTCGTACATTGTCCAGCACTGTGAACCGTATATCAGAGCTGGTCTAACAACCGTGGTGTAGAGTTTCCCCTTTAATTTAAGTGGAAATTTTCGGTCGCAAAAGATTCCCGGATTTTCCCGCCATTTCATCCATCCCACACTCACTCTGTGGTTTACGTCGTCGTCACATTTCGCTTCCATGTTAACGATTGATCCTAAGTACTTAAAGATAGTGCTTTTCGGAAGAACTATTCCGTCTAACATTATATCCGGGACAGATCGCAACGGATGCGCAAATGGGCACGTCAAATGCTCCGTCTTTGAATGACTTATTTCAAACCCGTTTCTCTCTAGCGAATTTCTCCATGAATCTAAGGCGTTCTGTTAATCTTCGACGTTATCGCTAAGTATAACTGCGTCGTCAGCGAAGAGAATTGGCGTTACATTTGCTTCGCGCATGCAGTCTTTTAAAAGATAGTCGAATACTACGTTAAAGAGGAAAGGGCTAAGTACGCTTCCTTGATGCACTCCGACATTAACTGGAAATTCTCTCGTTAGTCCAGCAGAGCTTTTAACCGCAGTTTTCACGTTTCCGTACATGTCTTGTATTATTCTAACATACGTTTCCCTTACGTTTTGAGTCCTCAGTGCGGCCCATATGAGATCCCTAGGCACTCGATCGAATGCTTTCTCGAGGTCGGTAAATACCATTTGTAAATCCTTAGACGAATCTCGGTGCTATTCCATTATTATTCGTAGGCTTTGGACAGCGTCCACCGTCAATCTTCCTTCAACCAATCCACACTGGCTATTATCGAGCTTTATTATTTGCCGAAGACGTTCGTTTAAGACTCTTTCGACGATTTTCATTGTGTGTGACATAAGCTTGATTGAACGGTAGTTGTTGCATTCTCGAGTGTCCCCTTTCCTTTGTATAATCGAACCAAGAAGCTACTTCTCCATTGATTCGGCATAGGTTGTCCACATTTTAATTTATTTAAAAGTTTCGATAGCCAAACGCTGCCGATCCCCTCCATCATCGACCAAAACTCTGATGGAATGCTGTCTGGTCCCGCCGCTTTCCCCCGCTTCATTTTTCCAATTGCTATACTTACTCGTATTTCTTCGATTGAAAAGTCCGAAACTTCCTCCTCGAATAGACAAGCTGTCGGCACGATATCACTGTTAAGCAACTCCTTGCAGTATTCAAGCCACCGGTCACAAATTTCCTTTTCATTTGTTAGTAAGCGACCTTCTGCGTTTTTGATGTATTTCGGCGGGGTTATTTCCATTGAATTTTTTCTCCTCTGTGAAGCGAGCTTAAAATAATTTGGCATTTTAGTACTGTACGACGTTTGAACTTCTTGGATAGCTTGTCTTCTATCCGCCGACCGTGAGGATATTTGTTCCAACTCCTGGTACAGGTTTTCCGCTTCTGCCGCTCGAATTCGAGCCAGGACTTTTCTTGCGATCTTTTTAAGACGCTCGTGTTCAAGAGCCAGTTGCGCTTCGTTCCTTCGATAGATTATACCACCGGATTTTTGGCTTTCCAAACGATGCCCGTGTTTTCGGTGGTTCCGCTGTGAAAAATTCTGTAATGAGCAGATGGTGTTGGCTTACTAGCGATTCTCCAATTATTTCTTTACAGTCCTTAACACGGTTTCTCATCGACATTTTGTAGAGGTGATAATCTATTTGCATTTCGTGGCCTCCGCTGCTATAAGTGATAAGATGTCGTTGATGTTTAATAAACATTATATTTAAGACGGTTAAGCAGTAAGCCCTACACGCTACAAGGATGTCTTCGCCAGCTAAATTTCTGGTTCCAAAGCCTTTACCGCCGTGGCAGTCCCCATAATCAACATTTGTTTCTCCGACGTGGCCATTTAAATCTCCGCCTACGAAGAGCATCTCATCGATAGGTATATTTCTAAGCAAATTATCGAAGTCTTACCAAAATGTATCTTTTTCCGTTTGGTCGCATCCATTTTGTGGGGCGTACGCGCTAACAATGTTCCACGTTTCATTGTGTATGACGAGTTTAACACTCATCAAGCGGTCGCTTATTTTCAAAATACCAACGATATTGTTTAGAAGATCCGCTGCAACAACGATTCCAACACCGTTTCGTCCATTGACCGTTTCATGGCAAAACATCTTAAATGCCTTAGTTTTTAAATCTAGAAAACGCGCTTTATTTCCTGTATTACACCACTTCGTTTCCTGTACGCACAGGATTTGTAGAGTTCTGCGACGCATAATCGCTTCCAGTTCTAAACTTTTTGAGGTCATCGATCCGAGGTTCCAACTTGCAAACCGAAGTTTATGAAAATATTTTGGAAACTTCATTTTGCCCGCCCCCGGAATCCGTCGGGCTCTGACACAAGCACTTCTGCTTGCTCTGGGATCACCCGAGTGCGTTGCAACCGTGGTGCCCAGCGGGGTAGTGCTATTAATTGCGATCATTTACATGAAGTGTATCTAAAGTTTGAGTGGTTTGATACTTGTATGCTCATTTCGAATTGATTGACTGTTCTTTTACCCCACCGGTAGTCTCCAGACGTGGGAACCCACTGATTGCATACAAACTTGTGGGAAAGTTTTATGGTGTTAAAGTGGCACAGGCTCATTTTTGGTGTCATAGTTGCCTGTATATGATCGGTGTCCCATTTAATCGCCTCTTACGACAAGCTGGGACGCACTGCGGCACTATTCTTTATCCGATGCCGCACGGAAACCAAGACGGAAAATTCATTATTTTCATTAATGAAACGGTAGGTAAACCTGAACGTAGATATGTCGCTAATGAAAAGGAACTGTATGCAATAGTTTTTGCATTAAAAATTCGACGGAACTATCTATGTGGAACCACAAACTTAGAGAACTACACAGATCACCAACCACTTACATGTGTCGTTTTACCTCGTATTCCGAATACCAAAATGAGGTATTGGCAAGCTCTATTTATAGAATACGCCCCAAAAATGAATTATTAACCTGGCCCTACCAACCTTGTAGCTGATGCTGTATTTAGACGGACCTTGAACCAAAAATCAGATAATGATTTGGTATCTACGCAACATTTTGCTGAAAGCAGTGAAGAGTAACATGTCGAACTAATTGGTCGATATGTGAATTGATACAATCAACAGGTAATTATATATAAAGGATTAGATCATGAACAAATAAAACCCTTCCCAAATTAAACACGTAATTTGATATCTTTTAAGAATCCACCTGACATATTTCCTATTTTTAAGCTACTCGTATATATTAAAGAGAGCATCGCAGCACTCTTTGGCACAGTCGAACCTACTTATCAAATTCAACCAATTCTGAAAGAACACTTTAAAATAAGTTCATATGAGCCAAATATTTTGTAAACGAAATAACGAACAAAGTAGATCAAATCTCCCTTTTTGAACAAACACATAAAAGAGCACATAGGAATGCTAGAGAAAATTTCAAGCAAATTCTTTACAAATACTACTGCCAAATATGCAAGACGAATTCTTGTAATATGCCAAGAACTGAGAGATAGTATAAACAATTGGCGAGGCGCCAATTCCTAAGAAGTAGGGAGAGTTCCTTCATCCCTTCCTAACGCGCATAGATGCTTATTCAAAGTTGTTGGTCATTAAGACATTACCTGATCAGAAAGATCTTTGTCACAAAGTTTTAGAAATAAAACAAAACTTGCCGGATTGCAAAAATATAACATGCGATCAAGTCCCGTGCCTCACATCAGCCACCTTTACGACACTTTTCTAGCCATAAGTGTCGTAAAGATGGCTGATGATGTATTGTTATAGAAATCTGTGTAACGTACCATCCAATTACAGTACGTCCAATAGACAAGTAGAATGAGCACACAATACATTACAGGAAATCGCTCGCTGCATAAAGCAACAACATTGTTTATAAGATTACACTGAAGTTTTCATTAGAGCAGCAATGGAATATAACAAATCCATTCACTCCTCGACAGAAAGGAAACCGGCTGAAGTTTTATACAAAAAAATATCTCATTCTGATATCCTATTGAAATGAGCCATGGCACAGGACAAAATGATAAACTCACATAACAAGAAAAGAAATATAGTCGAAATGAAACAAAATACCAAAGCAAGCATGTTGCAGACCCAATTTGTTATCCCTTGTTCTATGTTTGCATCTACTATAGCACCTTTAATTGCGCTGAACTTCACGTTTTTGAAGGCTCCTTCTATATCTAGGAAGGCCGCCATGGCAAACTCACCGAAGTGTAGACTCGATTTCACTTTTCGCCACCATCTCATGTACGGCGGTTTCTACAGATTTGGCCTTCATGTAGTCATGCTGTCCCCCGGTCAAAAAATTATTTCTGCATCTGTTTCTGATGTGAGTTTCCAATAAACGCTCCAGGGTTTTAAGCATAAATGACGGCAGACTTATTGGTCTGAAACCGTTGGCTGTTATATGCCTTTGCTTGCCAGCTTTAGGTATAAAAACCACCTAAACTTTTCTCCAAGCTTTTGGAGTATATTCTGATTTTAGACTGTGTCTCAGAATTTACATAATTTTTTGGATTGCTACCTTCAGTGCCCTATCTAAGTTGTCAACAAGATTGCAGGTGATTGATTGGGTCTCCAGATGTGTGCTTACCACTTCTGTATACTTGGCCAATCAGCTTTCCTGGGATTCCTTTCAAAACTACATGCCCTATTCTGAAAGTTCACCTTGAAGCGTATCCATCTGTGGTCGACATTGACGCTTCATCGACTACTCTCCAAGCTCTGATTTCTAACCCTTCTGTATCTGAGGCAAGGGTGATGGTTGGATAGCAAAATTCAATCATACAAACGCTCATCTCTTATGTTGGTGTCATAGGGTAGATAGGCCGAGTGATTTGCCACACTTCCTCTCGCAGATTGCCGTCGTCAGTTCACCTGAACCAAAATTATACAAACGAAATGCCTTTACGTGTTTTTTTGAGTAGAATGCAAGTCCTAATCTTACCTTCTGCAATGAAGAACAAGTCATAATTTTTTCAGCCTGAGTCCCTGGATCACGTTGTTGTTGTTGATCCAGGGCTCTTGTACGAGTATGGCTGTGACGTCCTGTCTTGCGATGTACTACACTGGACAGGCCGTCGCTGCTTTCCTGTAGTGCAGGCTTATCTGCAACACTTCCATCGTCCTGCGGGATTCCTCCTCATCCTTTCCCTTGGTGGATGGCCTGACCATCAACATGCCCACACTATATCTTATCAGACCTTTCGATTTTTCGAGGTATGGTAGGTAATCCCTTCTTAAGGCCAATTTTAAATGCTGGCCATGCTGCCATCTAGGCCTCGTCCTAAGGGCTCTCCCTGCATCGGCCTTTAGCTAAAGATTCTGCACATGGAGCAGTCCTAGGAGGTACCGGAACTTCAGGGTATGTGTAGTAACACGAAACCCATACCCAAGTTGTCGGCGGAGTGCACTTTGCTAGCTCTGCCATCGTCGTGCATTTTAGTTTGATGCCGTCCCAGGTATCGCACACTACCTCGATATAGCGCCTTATGAAATCGACGTAAGGCTTATTCTCAAAATCTACAAGCTTGCGTTAGCCTTCCCAACCAGCACCATCGCATTGAAGTTCACCGTTTCCTGTGGTCTTGGAACTTCTCCTCGACGTTTTCCCACTGGTCGATCGTCATACGATCGCATGGTTTCAGTTCGTTTATAACAGCAACGAGAAGCTCGTCCTTTGGGTCGCTTCGCTTACGACCCAATGCGGCAAGGTACCAGCACTTACTTTTTTCGAGTCGCTCGGCTCCGCGGTATCGCTTATTTTTGTGAAAATTGTTCATAGAAAGAAATGTAATAAACTATATTAATAAAACTATACAAGTTTTGACAAAAAATAACTTAAAAGATAGATAATTTGCATGTTTCTTACTCGTTTGGTATGTCTAACAGTTGTAGAACTTCATGTTCCATTAAATTGTCTTTTTTTTTATGTATCTTATACTTGCCAAAAATGGACCTGGCGATATTAATTAGCTATTTCGAAGGTCTGTGTTCGTGTCGACTGGCTAAATTTTTCTGGTAAGCAGTTCCGTAGAAATTCTAATTTCTTAATTCCTGGCTTCTTGAGCTTCTTTCGAGGATTGGCCGATTGGAAGAATACAAGTGGAAATTATTTGTTTTCTATAAAATAAGATCTTGTGTTCACTAACTGGCATATAATACCAGCTATAATTCTTTAGATACAGTTCCCTTGTTTCTGTTGCGGAACTCTCGAAAGCATTTAGGTCAGTTGGGTACCCTGACCCAGGAGCTTCTAAGATGATATGAAACTTTTTGATCATTTCTTTGACGACTCCTGTAATTTTGGAAGTTTTTGCCTCATCTCTGAAGAATCGTCTAGCCGTGTTCCCATCATAAGTATTACCGTATTGTTGAGTTGGCATATTCACCAATAACCCAATTTCACATCTAAATCAATCTTGGATTAAATTTTTTCTGGCTTTGACCCTTTCCTTACCAATTTGGTCTGGACTTGCACATCCAGTCTGTACGAAATGTAAAGTATACATTCCATAAATCGGATCCAAGAGTGAAAACACCTAGTCCGTCAAACATTACTAGTAAGTCGACAGACTAATTCAATTCAGAAGGTTTTGCAGCGCAAATGTCAAAGGTTTGTGAAGAAGATGTTATAGATGAGAAAGCAGAACATATTTTGCCGTCGATCATGGTAAGCACAAAAAATTGGTTTGACTAAGATATGAAAACCGCCATGATTCATATTAATACGTAAAATGGCGTTAATTTGTTGTTGAATTAAATCTTCTTCATGTTTGATCAATTCGGTTGATTCTTTTACAAAAAAGGCCTGCAGTACCTTGTTGGTGATGGGGATGGATTTCGCCCAAGTACTTTTTTAGTTTCTTCTTTTAGGAAATACATCTGGATGGACACCATCGAGATACTGAAAAGATTTTCGAAATGATCACCTTATGATCATATATGCATGGGTTTTGTTGGACACCATCACAACTTCATTGGGAATAATTTTATTTATTTTCTTGCGCATTGTGTCATATTGATCAGTAGATAGCTGTACGTCTGTTTATCATTGCTAACGCTATCGTCTGGAGACAGTGACAAAAAGCCAGGAGAAGTAGTTTCCAGCGTTTTCTTTACAATTGAACCTCATTAACGATAAAAAAAACTGTGTTGACATTTCTGTTCAGTAAGGTTTGGCAGTTCATCATGAATCATTAAACGCCAGAACAACGCTCCCAAATTGCGGAAATTTACTTGGAATAAAATAAATCTATTCGTGAAGTTCATCAATTCTACGGTCAACATAATCGGCCTAGTGAACAACCAATTTGTGTAGTTATTGATCATTTTTGCACTAATTCAAAATCATCAACAAGACAAAGAAATGTGCGTACCGAAGAGAATATTGCTGCTGTAGAGCGAAGTGTTGAAGAAGACGTCGAAATGCCGCGCTATCGAGCCATGCTGACTGATTTTTTGTTTCCAAAAATTAGTCAGCCAAACATAAGCGTCCTCGTTCGTGCAACTTAACGCCTCTCGATTACTTTTTATGGGACTATGTTAAGTCATTGGTTTATGTCGACAAACCAGCAACTTTTGAAACATTGGAAGCCAATATATAAGCCACCATTGACGCCATACGGCAAGATTTATTGGGAAAAGTAGTGAAAAATTGGACTGGTCGAATGGACCAACTCGTAACCGCGGCGGGTATATGCCGGAAATCGTATTTAAGAAATAAATGTTATGCAATTATCTACCAGATTATAATATATTCCAATATAATTCCAATAATATTTCTGTCTTGTATTAATATTTAAAGTTTTCAACCTCTTACTTTTTACAAGATGAACAAGAAATTTCATCTGAAACTGTTTGTGGTTAGTGTTTCATTCAACCACGAACAATTAAGGCTTTCAAAGCGATCTCGATGGCGACCACTTTTGTTCACCTTTTCTTCAAACCTCAAGCATAAATTTCTAAAGGTTGTCTTCATTAACTAAATTGTATCCTCTGAAAACGTTATATTATTAAAGCATCCCGTAACCAACGAAAAAGCCTTAAAACGCTTAATATTGATTAATAAATTTGTTTTTTCGTAATTTCGGTAGCCATCCCAAAAAATGAAAAATTTAGTATGGGTGCCCCACCTGTGCGCAAAAAGACAAAACTCTTTTATGTTACTAACATACGTGCCTTTACAACAAAAAGGGTCTTTAACTTGAACTACACTGAATAACCTACTTTTGCTCTATTAAATTCATATAACGCATAAATATATCTTTAGTCTTTGTTCCCTCCCCTCCTTTATTTATTAAAAAGCACCCAATATCTCAAATCAATTTACATTATTATTCAAAAAGATTATTTTTATTAAAATAAAATAAAACTTTCATTTAAATTCACGTGAACCACTTGAAAAAAAAGTTTAAGCTCTTGGTCTCCAACCAGACCTTTTTATGAAAAATTGTACACAATTTGAACCTCGAGATCATTTTTTTTTTATTGCACATGCTTCTAACATAAAAATATTTAAGAGTCATTAAATGTGAGATATTATCTGTAAGAAAAACCAAGTTTTGTTTACTTCCTTGCGAGTCGATTTTTTAATTAAATCCCGCTAAATAGGCGGGACCCTTCTGATCAACACACGTAAGTCAGTGACATGAAATCGTTCACCAACTTCACTAATCACAGTCTCGTTGCAGTAATGTCAAAATTTGCGATGGTGGTGGTCGAGAATCAAATTCGTGAGATCGTGTTTCTTCGGAAAAATAATTGGAAAACAATGTGAAGCCCGATTTCATTTATGTTTAAAAGTTTAAGTAACTCACTTTGGGGTATTTCGATGTTGTTAATTCGTGGTAACATCCTTAGGTATATAATCCAAATCGAAAACTCTTCTTCCTTGATATATTCATTCCAGTTTATCTCCAAATAGATTGAAGTAACATTTTGAAAGTCACCCTTATATTAGCTATTAAACCATATCATCAAATGATCAACTACAGTCCTAAAAATGCGAAGAGCTTCTCTCTTCGTTGGTACTTTCTTACCACTTGCAACTTCTGAACTGATTCGATCGCTGCTGAATTTAAAAAGAACACATCGCTTTTTGGTGACCAGCATAGTCTGAGCACATTTCATCTCTACACTGATTCCTAGGTTCTTTTGGCAACAACGATGATTAATGACCTGAGCATTCGTAGGTACTACGCGAGCTTTGGTTTTAAGGTCACAGACTGGACTTCTTCCGGCCCAACCTATAACAACTAACAAATGGTCTCATCTATAACATTTACAAATGGTTGACTAAACCTTCCACCAACCCTCAAAAATCGATATGCTATGGCCAATTGCACAAAGAACGTATTTAGGCTGAATGTTGCTTGGATAGTTAAGAATATTCCAAGTTCAAGGTTTTTCCTCTCAAATAAGTCTCGGCGCAATATTAAGCGGTTTTGGAAAATCGAGGAACAACCAAACGAGAAACATGAAGCTGAAGAGGACAGGAGATGTGAGGAGCATTTTATAAACACCACAAAATGTCTACATGATGGTCGTCAAAAAGTACGTCTTCCATTCCGAGATGGGCAATACCCTCGTCTGGGCCCAACTTCAAGCGGCGCAGTCAGATGTTTTATTTAAGTGGAGAAGAGACTCCAAGCCAGCACAGAATTACATGAGGCATTCAGAAAATGTATGTGGGAATATATGAGATTTGTACATATAGTATGACGCCGGTGTAAGAAAGTGATCACCATTTCAGTTTCTTATTCCCCATTACGCGTTCTTAAAGAACTGCAGTAACAACATTCAGGTTAAACACCGTCACATTCGGGAAAACATCAACCCCATTCCTCGTTATTAGGGGAGCGTTAAAGCTTGCTGACAGAATTTTCCGGCAGCGTGTTCTGTAATCAAAGAAAAGACATATGTGGATTATACTCGTATTATTAGCGGGGCGGACACATCTGAAGAACCGCAGTGAAAGCTAACAACGATGAGAAAGCTATTAGCCACGGCGGGTTTTCAACTGCGGAAGCACGTCAACACGATGGCCATGTTTCAACACATTCCACCGGGACAACAAGATGGCGAGTTCTCCCTTCCCTTTGACGACAGTTGTAACTTAACTTTTAAAGTGTGCAGTCGTGTTTTCGGAGTGCTACGTGTTGATTAAAATAGTTTAATTGCGGTCGTTTTGTCTTTGCAGTTGCTGTGCGTGTTTTTCTTTTACGGTCTTTCCGGTCGTAGTTGTTTATCGTGGAAAAGTGCGGAATAATTTTCATTACGGTTAGGTAATTGCCATATTAGGAAAGTGCGGAATTATTTTATTACGGTAAGGTAATTACCGTATTTAGGAAAAGTGTGGAAGAAGCCTGGGACGAAAGTTGCAAGCAAAGCAACGTCTCGGGTTTCAAGGAAGTGAGAAAAAACATATCCCAGAAGAGTGATGAAGGGAACGAAGTCTCTGAAAAGGATGTAAGTTCTCAAAAGCCTATTGGAAATAATATGGGCAAGGTTTATGGTGACGCCATAAAAAAAATTGACGTTGACACTGTTTTCAGGAGGGTGCTAGACCCGCAGCTTGCCACAAAAATAAGGACGGTTGCCTTACGTTACTTGTGGCAACTTACGGCCAAAACTAAGTACCTTGGGGGCTTAAACGAAGGTTTAAAGGCATACAGGGTAGCCCCCAGGTTGTTATAACCAGCTTGAATGAGCGTAACTACAAAAGCCTTCACGGCTGTTAGTGCACCCAGCTTTTCCCAGTTTGCAAGGAAAAATGGCCAAAACTTTGCGACACCCGCAGCATCCCCGGTGGACAGTGGTGCACCGAAGCACCCTATTAAGGCGCCCCCGCCCACTTCAGCTATGATAGTGAACAGCTTCAAGGAGAGCTCTTCCTCTAAGGATGTTATGCCCACTCTGAGGAAAGATAGTCCGTTACGAGTGAGGATGCAAAAGGTAATACAGCTCAAAAACGGGAACTTTTTGGTGCGTATACTGCCAGCCCTCGGAATTAGAGTAATAATATCAAGGCCGTAGGCCTTAAGGCGCGATACCAAAAAAGCCGGGAGATAGGGTTACGGGGTCAATACAGATATTAGCCCGGAGGTGTTTTTGGCGAATCTCCATGGCCTTAATTACTGTGATAAGAGTGAACTTAAGATGGGCTCACGACCATGGACTGTGGCGGAAAAAAGTAGCACTTACGTGCTACTGGAAAGTTCTAGGGAGGCTGTTAAGGCCTTACTAAAAGCCTGGGAGGTGCTACGTCAACCTCACTTTATTTCTTATAAGGGAATACCAGCAAATGCTGCTGTTGAATATATTGGTACATTTACATTTCCAACTATCAAGTATTGTCGCCATCTATGTGAAAATATTATATTTACAAAGCTAAAATGTGACCAAAGGGTAAATTTGATAGTCTAGAGCTTAGACGTTCTTCTAGAAAGCGCAAACCTGTTATTAAATATTGTAATGATGACTGTGCAACAAATTTTATAAGCGCAATATATTCGAACTGGAAAGATAAAGAACCAACTTATATACTATTATTTGTAGATGACATGTTAATTTGTAGTAAAGATTTGAGGAGGATAAATGATGTAAAACTAAAATTATCAAAACGTTTTAGTATGAATGATTTAGGAAAGGTTAGGAATTACATTGGAATAAATATTGAACATGATGTCAATAATAATATAATAAGTCAAACGAAATGCATTGAGTCGTTAGCGAAAAAGTACAGTTTAGAAAATGCAAAACTTTATTGTACACCTATGGAAACAAATTTAAAATTAGATCCTGCAGATGAAAATGATGATAGTATAAAATATAGAAACTTAATTGGAGAACTTCTATATGTTAGTACTGGAAGTAGACCTGATATAGCCTTTAGTGTTAACTATCTCAGTAGATTCCAAAATTGTTACGACAATACACATTACAAATATGCTTTGAAGTATAGAAATAAATAAATAAAATAAAAAAGGTGATATTATTGATTGTTATGTAGATGCCGATTGGGCAGGAGATAGTGTAGATAGAAAATCGACAACTGGATATGTCATAAGATTGTTTAATAACGTTGTTTATTGGAAGTCACATAAACAAAACTCTGTAACGAAATCGTGAACATTTGCTGAATATGTAGCATTGTCAGAAGCAGTGACTGATATTAATTTTGTACGCGATATGTTAAGGGAAGCATTTAAAATTGAGATAAAAGAGGCTATAATAATATTTGAAGACAATTCAGGAGCGTTAACTATTGCGAAATATGGCAACTTTACGAAAAATTCGAAGCACATGTGCAATATCATTATGTGAACGAGAATTATTAATGTAATAAAAGTAGAATCTGCGAATAATATTGCAGATATACTCACTATAAGTTTGTGTAAAGTGAAGTTTGAAAAATGTAGAGAAATTTTAAAACTGATATGAAGTTTGAAAAATGTAGAGAAATTTTAAAACTGATATAAATGATGTTTAAGTCAATGTCAAATGGAAAATGCAAACGTAAGAAGGCGTGTTAAATACGAGTATATTGGTACATTTAGATTTCCCACTATCGAGTATGGTCGCCATCTATGTAACAATATTATATTTAAAAAGCTAAAATGTGATCTCTACTTATGTTAAGTCGACCATTCGTAGTCTGTAAGTCAGTCGGCATTCAGGAGCTTATCTCTAAAGATATAAGTAAAATTATACTAAAGTTTGTTAATAAATTTGCCTTTAAATTAAAATAAATCAAAAAGGGAGTTATTTATTCAACAGCTGCAATAGTTATAAGGGACGTAAATCTAGTTTGCGAGCCTGTTCTCTCTAGCGAACGGTGAGTGATCACAACTGGATCCAGTTGTGATCGTTCAAGAAAGAGCGGCTAGAGATACGGTATACTTGCAGAGGTATCTTTATTACCACCTCAATGGTATGGCAGCTAAGACATTGATTGACAAGTCGAGCACATTGATGAGTTCGTATGGCGGGTTAATGAAGCGATTCCAAAGGGCTGGGCGGGAAACGCTGATAACTTGGTCTTGCTGAGTACAAGCGACTCATAGTCAGCACAAAAGAAGCTCACTGGCGAAACTTTTCTGGCTAAGCTTTGTGTCTGGTAATAGGGTTTCCCTGGGAAACTTTATAAGATTCGCAGGAGTACATATTACTAATATCGAAGGCATTCATGTGGATAATAGTGTTTTATCCACATGGAAAGACCGGCAGACTGCATTGCTTGTTCAGTTCTTTCCGAGAGAGAAGCGCTTCGAGGACTCTGTAATGAAGAGCCTCCGGTCCCTCCGAAATTAAGGGCTGAAGAAGTTGAGCAGGATATTTCACTTTACTTCACAGGAGATCTTCTGGAGCAGATGAAATAACTGGAGAGATGGTCAAAACCATCTGGAAGGCCGTTCCAAAATACCTGCTCTACCTTTATAGCAAATGCATTGCCTGTAGCTACATACTCCTGGAAAAAGACATGGTAAAACGAATATCCCCAATATATTCCAATCGGCTTTACGAAGGCAAGTGTGTAGAAGACTCATGGTCTTCCCTCAAAGACAGAGTCCAGAGCAGCAGCGCCAGTGTGGTTATTGGCATCTTTACGAGTATTGATTTTAAAGGTGCCTTCGAAGTCTTGAACTGGCAGAAAATACTTACCAGGTTGAGAGAATTTGACTGCCCGGAAATTGGGCTTTGGGGAAGCTTTTTTTTTGGTAGAAGAGCGAGTGTGGTTAATACACATAATAGCGTTTGCGTTAACGTAGAGAGAGGGTGCCCCGAGGGGTCAATGCGGTCCTTTTATCTGAAACCTTTTGATTAATTCGATTCTGTGGCGATTGAACGAGCTCTGTGGGTGCTGCGCTTAAAAAGACGACCTGCTCCTCATCCTCGAGAGCCCGTCCAGGCTTCTTGCAGAACAATTAGGAGAAAGAGCTCTTTCAATCGTTACTGAATGGGGAGTAAGCATTGGCATCAGATACTTAGACATAACGCTGGGTGAGTGCATGAAAATCATCCCTCATCTTGTTCAAATGAGGAAACGCATGTTCTGTGCTGTATGCCAGGTAAGGCGCACTCTGCGATCTGACTGGGGGCTTAATCGGCGTTCTGTTCGTATCATATACGACGGTCACTTTGTTGCTTGTGTAAAATTTGGGGCGTCGGTATGGTACGACGGGGTTACGACTGAAGACGGATGACGTCAGATTCTAGCTTGCCAAATAGTTAAGCCTTGCTTAACGCATGCGTCGTATCTTGTAGGCAGTCTAGATGGGATGTAAGCGCAAAAAGCAAGGTTACATGCTGCTTCCTTAGGGATGTGCTGACCATGCGGGAATTTCCTGAACTGAGCTTTACCCTCAGCATGGGCTTTTTGCCGACCAGGCTCTCTTAATGCATTTTTTCGTACAAGAGGGCCTAGCGGGGCATCGGGCTGCTCATCTGGAGCTACCCATGAGGATTGGCTGCATGTTCTGTGCGAGTGCCCAAATTACTCAGATGTTAGGGACTTGCAAACTGGAACTGACCGCAAGGTTGCGAGGCTCAACCGGAAGCTATATTCTGGTACCGCGGGAGGTGAAGGGCTCCTGGAAGTTCTGCCCCAGTGTGATCTAGGAGTCGGGCCCCTTGTGGGAGTATTTTGGTGGCTGTGGCTTATACCCAAAGTCGCGGGGAGAGTAAACCGAATGCTGCTTGGACATCTCATAGTTGAACATATTTTGAATCCTGCTACGGCCTGTGCTTAACCATTCTATGGCTATGGAACTGATTGGTTTTTTCGATGTGGAGTTGCACTGTAACCGGCTTCCATGACCCACAGAATGGCCAAGGTATTAGATCTTTAGCCTTCACCAAAGCACGACTTCGAATCTGGCACTGGTGGTGGTAGTTGTACTACCCAAAGCTCGCCGATCAACGCATTGTTTTGGTATCTCGTGCGAAAACGCACTGTAGACTTGAGCCCTTACGGCAGGTGACATCTTCCTTTTGACGAATCCAACAACACAAAAACATTGTGTATTAAATGGTTTTCAGTATCAGACAGCTTCTCTTTCCAGGTTGAGCGAGTATGCAAAATATACAAAGAGGTCCGTGTTGTCAGAAATTGCTCGACTTTACTACCCAATGGGTTTGATTTCTCCATGCGTGGTAGAGGCAAAGATAATCATGCAAAACATGTAGGGAAAAGGTGTTGATTGGGATTCACTAATTTTCACTCTTCTGAGAAGATCTCGCAATCCTTAGAAAGTTGATAATACCCCGATGCGATATGCCGGTAATACGAATTAAAAATTGAAGTCCATAGGATCTGCGATGCATCAGAAAAGGCATATGATGCAACGATCTATTTTCGCGTCATGAAGCCAGATGACGTGGTACATATGCACATACTTATTTTTTAAACCAAGGTAGCTACGTTGGAAAAGGTCACGCTACTCCGCTTGGAACTTTGCGGGGCTTCTCTAATTATGAAGCTTTTACATTTTACTACATGTGCAATGAAGCTGAACAGCTTAAAAATGTGGGCATGGACGGATTCAACAATTACACTATCCTTGAAACGAAAACGTTCACTGCAAGCCGAGAAGTACAAATTCAAAGACTCACAAAAGGAGTGATATGGAGACATGTACCATCGGAAGCTAGTCCTACCAATGTAGCATTACGGGGAGTCTCTCCGTCAGTTATTGTTCAGCAATGAGAATCAGACTTTCCCAAGCAACTAACTTGATTAAGAGACGGGATGAATCACAAGTAAAAAGAGTACATGTCTGCAGGGAAGTAGAGAAAGGTATGGTGGACGAGTTAATGATGAGGTGCTCAACATTACCCAAAGCAATAAGAACCATCGGTTGCTGCTTGAGAGTTCTTCGGTTAACGAGTCACTCATGGAAACATGCAATTATAAATTATTTACATCCTGAAGAAATGGAGATAGCCCACACGACGATAATACAGGCAGTGTAATAAACAATGTTCGCCGATGAAAAGGAAAATCATAGGGGTTGTACGAGTCGGAGGGAGACAAGAGGTGGCAAATATTCCCTTCAATTACGGTTGAGTCTTTGCGATGTTAATGATATGATTTCAATGCTCTTACTACTACGACAGTTTATTGAGAAGTAAAAAATTTCACAAATCTTCCTATATATAATATATGATATAAAATATATAATATAGTATATAGAAACATTAGCGCGCGATAGTAGAAGATTTTCGCGCTTTTTCTAATGTCATTAAAAAATCACACGTGACAGGTGAAACTATGGATGTAATTGCATTTGACGCAATTTTACAGGGTTCATTAGTTAAAAAATAAAGACGCTCACAAAAAGACGCTTCGTGGAAGACATCTGAAGTTAGGAGCGTATGTGCGGCAAAGAAATTGGATCTTTGTTTTAAGGAGTGCAGGGAAAAAAACACAACATGAATGCACAATTCGCTTTCAATATAGAGCAAAACCAACGATATGACAACGCAAGCGTTCATAGCAGCTTCCGTCGGTTCTCTGTACGAAGGGTCTGTGCAAAGAAAATTTTACCTATTGCGGGACTACGTTCGTGGGCAGCGACGACGATTTGAAGAAAACTGATGCGTGGGCAAAATTGGAGAGGGAAGGGGTAGCAGAGACACTGGAAATAAAGGTACATAAGTCATGTATCATATAAAAAGAGTGGGAGGAAATTAGTTACTCACATTTGAGAGGCTCACCACGCATCTAGTGCAAATAGAAGCTTGCCTTAATTCGACACGCTGGTGTCCAGTATCAGATGATCTTAATACTTACGAAGCATAGCACCCTGCCATTTTTTGAGTGGAGAGCCGTTCATCGCACCAAATGCAAACGGTTTCGTACATCGAAAGATGGAAACGGGTGCAAGCACTTACGCAATCATATCTGAAAATCTGGAGCACTGAGCAACTTTCAAGACTGCAAAAGCGTTCGAAGTGGAATGAAATTACGCATCCACAGATCATGGAGGGAGATTTGGTCTTGGTTAAGGACGAACGGTTACCACAACGAAATGGAAGCTTGCCCAATTTGCTTTGTATATGCAAATTGCAGTTGTACTTAACACAACTCATTGAACAAATAAATCAACAGAATATTTAACGCTATAAAACATAACACAAACATTTTAAATTGTTACCACAACACGAAATACTCAAGAAGTAGAAATTTTCAACTGCACCGCTAAGCGAGAGTATATTATGTGGCCGTAATGAAGGATCTCGCTCTCATTACAAGTAAACTCATGTGAATTGTTTAAGGGCAATCATACACATGATAATATATCTCCGTTAAATAATAAAAGGGGAGAACAAAATCAAATAATAAACATAAAAAGCATAGAAATATACAAAATCCAACACACTTCCTTTCAACAGAAAATCCACACAATCAATCTATACTAAACAAAACATATACCAAAATTTAATATTGCTAACAAAACAAAATTCTAAAATTTATATACTCTTGTCAAAATGTTTATTCCCAATCAGAGTGTGTGTGCCAATGTGTGCATAGGGTGCATGCCACAATCCCGTATGACAAGAAAGTCTGGAAGTTGTATAGCACACAATATGTCACAAATATTTTTGGTCTTTCTGCCTGTGCATCAGGGTTGTAGACGTATAATAGGGGGTGTATTATACACATTTTGTTTTCAGGTCATCCTGGAGCATTCGCCAAAGCAGGTCATTTAATTTGTCTCTCGCCCTAACAACAAAACAAAATTCTAAAATTTATATACTCTTGTCAAAATGTTTATTCCCAATCAGAGTGTGTGTGCCAATGTGTGCATAGGGTGCATGCCACAATCCCGTATGACAAGAAAGTCTGAAAGTTGTATAGCACACAATATGTCACAAATATTTTTGGCCTTTCTGCCTGTGCATCAGGGTTGTAGACATATAATAGGGGGTGTATTATACACATTTTGTTTTCAGGTCATCCCGGAGCATTCGCCAAAGCAGGTCATTTAATTTGTCTCTCGCTCTGGTAAAAAAAAAAAAAACATAAAAAAAAGTAGATAAATAAATAAAAAAAATAAAAAATTCCCAAACGCGTAAGATCCCCTGATAAAGGGGACATTCCTCGGATTAAAGATATCGTGTCGCAATGAAAACTACAAGTGCTCGTTAGGACTCCAGAACGAATTACTGGAGTCCGCTACAATGCCACCCGGACAGTGATATTGATGATATCGATGATGTAATCGTGCCCAGTGTGTCATCCAAAAAAGTGTTTATTCCCCCCATCAAACTATTGCAGAAATCAAGTGATCATATGTTTAAGGCCTTCAAGATCATTGACTGTTATTAAAAAAATATCAATCGGTGTTAAAATCGTGTGTGACTCCATTGCGACACATAATGCAATAATCTGCCAATTGAAGGAGGAAAAATGTCAATTTTTTTCACATGACATTATAGGTATTAGTGTTTTTAAGGTAATTCTCTACGGCATGGATGACATGGAAACACAATTACTTAAAGACGAACTTATAAAATTTAAATACAAAAAAAACGCTATCGTGCTATATTTCGTACACAGGTAAATTGGAGTTACCAGAAATAAATAAAAGGTAAGCTTACTCAGTGCCGTAACTGCCAAATGTTTGGCCATGGGGAGAGAATTGCCACAAGTTGTGCTTCATAGATTTCACACCTGCCTCCCAAAGCCCACCAAAATGCGGAGCTGCAGGAGGGTTGAAATGCCATTTGGTACCATTGTTTTGCAAAACTCTTGCGATATCGTCTGTCCACTGCTTTGGCATGTATGACCTTCCAGCTTCCAAAATATTTGCGGCTTCTTTGAAATTCGTTCCGCAGTCGCTGTAGAGAATTGCACAAGTACCACGGCGAGCAGTGAAACGTTTAAGCGCTGCGAGAAATGCGGAAGTGGTGTAGTCACTCACAAGTTCGAGATGAACTGCTTTCGTGCAGAAACAAACAAAAATCGCGATGTACGCTTTGGTAACCTTGCTGCATTGACCTTTCCAAGCTTTGAGTTGCACAGGGCCAGCATAGTCCACTCCGGATGTTTGAAAAGGACGTGCTTGATTCACTCGTAAAGCCGGCAAATTTCCCATCTTCTGCTGCATTTCTGTTGCATTAAACCTGTAGCATCTTAGACATTTGTGGATACACTGTTTGACAGAAGATTTCAACTGCAGAATCCAATACTCCGACCGAAGTGTAGCCATCATTAATTGCCGACCGCCGTGAAGAGTTTTCAGATAAGTATCGTGGACAATGAGCGATGTAAGAAAATTGCTGGAAGTAGTATTATTGGATGCTTTTGTGAATAGTGTAGCTCAGCGTTTTCCAACCGACCTCCAACTCGTAAAATACCCTTTTCATCCATTGTGGAGAAAATCTCGCTAGCTTGCTTCTTCGAGAGACCGTTCACCGTTATTTAGCTTCAAGATTTCTTCAGTCAAGTACTCCTGCTGTACAAGAGCAATCAAGCGCAAACGAGCTGAATATATCTCATCGACTGAGAGTGGTCCAGACATATGAGTTTGTAGTTTCGTTGCTTTGAATCTCAAATTTGTTAAGTATCGACGCCAATACGCTGCAGCTAGATACAACCGATTAAGAGATGAAAAACGACTGAATAGATGTTGATTGAAATTAAATGTAGTGAAGTGAACTCAGAGCTGAAAAATATTAATTATGGTGTACCCAGATGCGATCAACTTACTTTTGATTTTTGAACTCTTCGACCCTTTGGTTTCGAGATCCGTAGGATTGGTTTCAAACGACGTATGAAGATTTGCATTAAATGATTGTAAAAATTCAGGCCCATGCTACCATTGGCGATTCTGAGTTAAATCACCCGGGAGGACTCCTCTCGATGCAATGTCTGCGGGGTTGTCTTCAGAAGAAACGTAGTTCCAACAGCTAGAATCCGTGAGTTCCTGAATCTCTGCTACTCTGTTGGCAACGAACGTTATTATAATGTATGGTGTGCTTTGAATCCATGCAAGTGTAATTTCCGAATCACATCACATGAACTGAGCTGAAGTGCGTCCAGAAAGTACCCAACCTAGTTCCGTCCTTTGAGCCATAGGGGTACTCGGTTCTATTTTTATTATACCTTCAAGGATAATGGATGGGTAAACATCGCTGCCCAATAACACATCGATCTTGTTAGGTCTGTTGAACTTTGGATCAGCAAGCTCTATGTTTTTGAGATAATTCCAATCAGAACTAGGCACCTTGTGCGTGGGAAGGAGAGCCGTAAGTTTGTCCAGGACCAAAGCATTAAGCTGAAGCCTAAAGGTTTTGTTAACATTAGATAAAACTGTGAAAGCAACCTTCCACTTTGAGATACTTGTTTTTGTTTCTCCAACGCCAAAAATATTCACGCGGTTCCTTTCTTTTTCCAAGAAGTTGAGCGGCGGATTCAGTAATGAAAGAAGCTTCTGTCCCAGGATCTAATAACGCTCGCAGCAGCAACGGTTGCCCAGCAGGTGTTAAAACTTTGATGAGGGCCGTAGCCAGAAGAACGGGTGCTTGAATGTTTTCGCCTACAAACGCGTTATATGCTGAAGAACTTCCAGTTGAGGGTTCAGAATTTTCTGACGACACCAATTTTGAAGTGTCGGTGGAAGAGGAAGTTGCCATGTTTGGTTGTGAAGTCGGGGCGTTATCGCATTGCGTTAGCTCCCTCGTTCATATGCAGTGACGAATGATGCTTCTGGTGGCAAGTAGAGCACGTGAAGGTGCTTGTGCAATTTTGAGTAAAATGTGCACTAGATGAACAGTTTTTTTTAAACAAATTCATGCCTTTTTTTTTATATTGAATGCTTTAAACTTACAGCAATTTCGAATAGCGTGTATGTCATGACATAGCAAACACAATTTGTAATCATAGAGTTATGAACTCGAGCCGAACTTGAAGATTTCTTAGATTTTTGGTGACTAACACCTAATGAGGAATATCCAATGATGACAAATGTTCTTGACCTCATCAAGATGAATTCTTCTAGATCGCTAAATTGAGGGTAGTCGACATGCGTAGAGATTTGTGATTCCCAAAGCCCACGAGTTGTGAAAGGAAGTTTCTGCACTATGTGAAAGATGAGAACGTCTTCCCATGACTCTACAGCTACACCAAGATTTTTTAGTGATTGTTTCGCTTCGTTTGTCATATCAAGTAGTAGTTTGAGATCTTCTGATGATTCTGTAGCAAGTTGAGGTTGATCAAATAGAAGTTTGAATTGATTATCCTTTAATAACCTGATATTTTGAAATCGTTTCACCAACAACGCCCATGCAGATTCAAAATTTGTATCTATGTTTCTAAGTATGCGAGCCGCTTCAGCCGTTAAATTACCTTTCAAATGTTGTAACTTATGAGCATCGGATAATGAAGTATTTTTGATTACCATGGCTTCAGACAAACCCTTAAATTCAGGCCACATTTTAAGAGAACCGTCAAAAGTGGGAATTTTAATTGGGGAGAGCTTAAGTTCTACCGACGGTGTGTTATATGCGCCTAGGGATTTGCTAAGGAAATTCTGAATTTCAGTTGTCGATAGCTGCTCTTTTCATTCACAGGAGTAATTAGAGAACAGTTCTTTTAGTTTGCGAAAGGTGAGCTCTTCTATATAGTTAGCCTTTAAGTCTTCAGTAGGAGCTTCAACAATTTTCTGATGAAGGGCTCTTGCCTCCTCGAATGAAGCCTCCAAATCAGCTTAATGCACCTCATTCATGTGTACTGATTTCTTTGTTTTTTCTAAATACAAATAAGCTTTATAATCAGCGTCTATGCCTTGAAAAATCGTCTGAATCGCATCAATTAAATTGGAAAGTTTTGCTTTGCTCATGATAAAACCAAAAGTTAAGTACTCAATACCTCGGAGAATGCACAACACACGATTTAATTAAGATCAAATATTATATGAATGAACGGATCCTCACAGTATAATAAAATTCGACCGAATGAGCTTTGAATGTCTCTTACACTACGCACAAACACGATTGTCTTTGAGATCTATAACGTGCACGCACTCGTATTTTATTTTTAGTTTCGTTTACCATCCGGCTCGAAGGACGAATGTTTGCCACTAGGACAATCAGCAAATAAAATGAAAAAAAAGGGAACATGAATTGTATCCTCCGCAGTCAAAGGTTGCGGAGTCAAATTACAGACTTTGCCGGAGAATGCAAAGAAACCAAAAAGAATTCATCGGACAACAACTAAACTATTTGAAAATTGCTTCAATAGTATTTAATAAAAAACTAAGTACTCCTTTCCTTTAAATTTCTGTTTTATTTTATTTATCTCAGTTACACGGCTATCGGATTGGGAATGATCTGCCAGCATCGTCATAGTCACCAAGAAATCTCTGGGTCAGCTGATTGCTCCGATGGTCCAGTTATAGGTCATTGAACCATCGTGGGATTCCTCGTCTATGCCAATCTTTCGACAGGTTGTTTTTATCATTGGCAATTGCAACGATGCACAAAAAAAAACATCGCATTGTGGGAGTTTAACTATTGAAAACCAATTTTCAGAGTTACCTACCACAAATTGACAATGGGAATCGTGTCATCGTTCATGCTCTCCCAATTTTTTGCTAAACGATTGGTAAACCTACTGCTCCATAAGATGATAAAAAAAAAAGACAATCCTGATAAGCCGTCGGCTTTTGTGCTATGCCGTCGGCGTTTCATGTGTGTGGATGTAGCTCGCGAATGAGACTTGTTGTTGCAGCGCAACATGCATCATGACAGATTTTCCAGCACACTCGTGGCGAAGTAGTGAAATCAGTAACAAAAGCGAAATTCAGGCTGAATACCAACGAACAAGTACGAGGGAAAGCTACGCGAGCGCATGCTCGTGGTCATACCGATATACCTAGCAACCTTCCCAGGAACATCTGTGGCAACACTTTAGACAACAATTCCAATACATTGTTTACGGCAGAAGAGATAAATTCCCTTTGTATGGACCTGATTACGAAATTATCAGTATGCAAAAATAAAATTGACCAATTCAATATTATCGCACATTCAGCAACTGAGTTTTTATACTCTAATGATAAAGTATATACCAATATAGGAATCTAAGAATTATAAATTGGAATGCAGGAGGTATACGCGGGAAAATTGTCGAATTTATTTTTATTTTTTAAACAGTAGCAACATTGGTCACTGAAACCATGTTACAAAACTATCTCAAACTATCCACACCTAAGTATAAATGCTATCGATACGATAGAATAAATAGACGAGGTCGCTTTTACCTGTAGTGAAAACGCGCTACGGAGAAAACATATGTATTGAAATAAATGTAAGTAACCAGTAGCAGTTAAAAGTATTTTGTCTATATTTCCCTGACGGCCGCGTTTCTAATGACAAAAGAATTGCCGTCAAAAATGATTTTCGCAGTTTATTCTCCTTGAACGGAAAAGTACTTTCTGGAGGAGACTTTAGCTGCAGACATAGGGACTGGGGTTGTTCAAGAGCTAACTCCTGGGGAAATATTCTGTCTGACTTATGTGTTAATCTACCAGTTTCTGTAATGTTTTCCTCTAGTCCCACCTATTTTCCTTGTAGTTCCCCTGGCCGGCCATCCATTCTAGACTTGTTCATTACTAATTTTCCTAGTTTAATATCACAGCCGACTGTTGTTAACGTTTTTAGTTCTGATCCCACTCCTGTTTTTTGTAAGGTTTATTGCACAGCGGTTAAACAAGTCAAGTTTACCCAGGATTCAAAAAATGCGAACTGGGCACGTTTCAGATCTGAGATCAATAATATATTTCGAGGTACAATTGACAACGTAGAAGCTATTTCCAGTAAAGAAAACGTCGATGCTTACAGTTTTCGAAAATCATATTAAATGCTGCTGAAAAAAGTACTCCAAAGAAATCTATAAGTGAAGTTAACATAAAACTTCCCCCCAATATTTTAGATCTAATAAAAATAAGAAAAGTTTACCGAAAAAACTGGCAGAGATATCGGGATCCTCTTTACAGACATGCGGTATCAAATATGAATAAGATCATTGCTCAAGGAATATCACAGGCTCGCAATAAAAACTGGAACAGAATGCTGAACTCATTAGAAAAAATGCTAGACCTTTATGGAACATTATGAATCTTGTAAAAAATAGAAAAAGGCAGTTACCTTTTTTAAAAGATATTGTTAGCACCTATATTCCGGATGTGGACAAAGCAAATGCCCTTGCACTGAAATTTGCGAGAAACAACAACATCTCCAGATTCATTGGTGATGCTAATACAGATAATATTGTGAACACCACAGTTCAAGAGTATTTCTTAAATAAAACCGCACCAATATTTTCTGTAAATTTCGCATCAGAGAAAGATATTCAATTTATAGTCAATGATTTAAAAACAAGAAAAACAGGCGATATTGACTGCATACTTAATATCTATATAAAGCAGTCGCCCAAATCTGGAATAAAGAATTTAACTTTCCTCATAAATGCCTGCCTGAAGATAGGGTATTTTCCAGAGGCTTGGAAATTAGTCAAAATCGTCCCGGTGCTTAGAGCTGGTAAGCCACCTGAAAGTGCAGAAAGTTATAGGCCAATAAGTTTGCTTTGTAGTCTAAGCAAAATAGTAGAAAAAGTTATTAAGGGAAAGTTACTAAAACATATCTGTGATAATAATATTTATCCTAAAGGGCAGTTTGGCTTCAGGCAACATCATAACACTTCACATCAAGTAGTTAGAATTTGCAACTTTGTGAAAGCAAATCGATCCGCAGGTAAATAAACTGGAATTCTGAACTGCCTGGCATGATGGTCTTATATACAAAATGATACAATTTAATTTTCCGTCCTATATTTGCAAGTTAGTTCAAAGTTTCTTAGCTAGTCGTTGTTATAAGGTCTATGATAAAAGTGGTGTCTCAAACTTAATAACTTTTGATTTTGGTATTCCTCAAGGTTCTGTGTTAGGCCCAATTTTGTCTATTGAAATATTATACCCATTTATCAATCAGCGCTCTCCACAGAAAACAAGATCATAATTTTCAAAATTATTTTTCAGGCTATACCTTTGTATGGATGCCAAGTTTGGGGGGATTGCGCAAAATGCCACATAAAAAAACTGCAGACATGTCAAAATAAAGTCCTAAAAATGATGCTCAGCTTACCCTGCCATCATTCAACAGTAGACCTACACAACAAAGTGAATGTTGAATTGATTTTTGAAAGAATCGCAAAAATTAAGTCAAATTTTGTAATAAGATGTAGCTTCCCTGATAACCCGCTAATTAATGAATTGTTTGATAGCTAAATACGACTTTACATGTTTACCTATATATTTGTTTCTTTAAGTGGCTACAGTTTTTGTTAATTTATTTATTTATTTCTTTCTACTTAATTATACTTATTTATTTATTTATAGATTATTTATTTGTTTATTAAATTATTTACCTGTTTATTTATTGATGTATTTATTTATTTTTTAATTATTTAATTTATTTATTTATTTATTTATTTATTTATTTATTTATTTATTTATCTATTTTTGTCGTATTATCCTTCTAATGATTCTTTCTTGTTAATAAATTTCAGTATTCAAATGTTTCAACAACTATTTCAATGGCGAGATACTTTGTATTATCAAATCCCTGCATTATTAAATGTGCGCTTACAAACCTTATGTAAAAATTCTTATACGAAATAAAAATGATATATAATCTAATCTACAAATTTTTTTACGTGTATAAAATTGTGTATTATACATTTGAATATTGCAGGTGTATAAAAGTGTATAAAAGCAAGGAATAGGTATAAAACTGATAAAATGTGTGAAAATCAAAGAAGTGCATAGAGATAGTAAAAATAAGTATTTGAGAAATAAAACAATAAAAACGTTTTGATTTTTAATACAGGTCTGATTTATTCGAGCTCTTTATTTTAAGTGAATAGTAAATGTTCAGTAACATTTTGGACTTGTTGAAATCAAAATAATTTCTTAAATCACTATGGATCAGTGTGCTGATATTGACTTGACCACAGAATGTGCAAAGAGTAAATGAAACAGCTGAATCAAACATGAGCGAACATGAACCAAAAAAATTAAGTTTTTCTTAGTAAAAATACAGCATTTCACTATTTGGTTAGGTACTCGTACTGTAATTTTTTGTCAATGAAAGTGGTTGCTATTTTACGGTTAATATAGTTCGTTATCGGGATATGGTAAAAGACTATTTTGTCCAGAATTGCATACACAACAGTGATATGTGGTTCTAACAAGATGGTGCAAAATACCACACACTGAAGTTCGGTAATAGTGTAAACTCGAGTAATGATCCGATCGAGTGGTCACCGCGCTCATGAGATTTACCTTGCTGGATTTTTTTTAATGGGGTTACGTTAAGTCGTTGACTTATGCCAAAAAGCCAATCATTTAGAGGAGCTTAGGAATAATGCCGACGTTCCGGCCTATATATGTGGAAGAGTGGGAGAAAATTGCTGGTCATATGAACGAGAACGGACCTTCACCTACTACATTTATTCTACTATTACTTCATTCTCATTACCCACATTCATCATTAGAAAACTTGATATCACTACACACAACCCTGCTTACTCATCATTCAAACAATATACTCACTTCCTCCTCATCCATCACTTCGATATGGACAAAGAGAATAAACATCAGCCTTAGATTGAAGTAAATTGCCTACTATTGTACGAGTACAATAAAACTTATTACATTCATATTATATAAATAAAGAAGTAAAACGCATCATTCGAGGAATATTCCTCCAGCTTTGAAAATTTTTTTTTTGTTTTGTTTTTATTTGCTACTTTTGACAATTTAAACCCATTTTACGAAAAAAGCTTACCTGTGAGATTTCGTGTTTAAGAGAGAATTAACCCTTACTCATCAAACTTAAGCAAAAAAATTTGTTTTACAAATTGTTATAAAAATCTTGCAGCAGCGGACTTATTTTGAGTATGGAAACAATAACGAATAAACAAATATGTTTTATAGCTAAGCTTAGCAAAAGGGTGTTTTTTTGAAGCCAGAACTAACTTTGATTTTGAGAAAAACACATTAAGTTTCATGTTTAGCTTCCTTTATTTATGTTTAGTCGAGAGAATGCAATCAATTTTTAAATAGATCTTTTGACATATACCCACCATTGCTGGATCTGATTAACGTCTTCCGAGGGATAAAGTTTTCGACCAGTTTTTCAAGCATTTGTAGCCGTATAACCGCAATAACATAAATATAATAACAATGTATCGGTTGTTCCCACAGAACGTCATCCTCGATAAATATACATAGCTTTGAGTTAGTTAAGGACTTTATCCACCTAGGCTCCGCTATCAATTCAGACAGCCACACTAGCACTGAGATCGACCGAATAATATCTCTTTAATAGCAAAAGCAAAGCACTCTCTCGAAAACAACAAAAGTCACCTTTATAAGACCTTAAAAACTCCAGATGTGCTCTATGGCGCAGAGGTATGGACTTTGTATAAGATGGATGGGGGTACTCTTCTTAGAGTGATTTTCGGTCCTGTTTGCATAGACGTTGAGTGGAGGAGGAGACACAATAACGAATTGTTCTGACTGTACAGCGACATCGACCTAGCCAAAAGAGTGAAGGTCCAACTACTGAGATGACCGAGTCATGTGAATCGGATGGACCTCAACGCTCTACTCCGAAAAGTCTTCGAAATCGACTCCGAGGGACAGTGCAGTAGGGAAAGACCGAAACTGTGCGAAACTGGAGGTAGCAGTGAAGGATTGAGCTAGTTGTAGATGCTTGTTGACTGAGGCCCAGGTCTACCCTGGACTGGAGCGCCACCTAAACAAAGTAGTAAAGCATCGTTGCTTGTTGGCTTGTCAACGATAACCGACTAGTGACTTTACGTATCCCAAAGGAAAATAATCAAGAGGGGGAGAAATTATAAGACCTGGGAGGTCAATTCAAGGTTCTTTTCGCGAAATTAGACGTTCATCAAATGTTTCCTTCAGTAAATTTATTGTTTCGTTTTCGTTACTCTGCTTGAACCACATCTGCTCCACATTCATGCGGTTTCAATTCAAACTGAATTTTTCGGTTCTGATGTCAATTAATTTTGGGCCGATCAATGAAATTTTTACACACATGATGGTCATTCGGCTTGAATTCTTGCACGAGCTGGATCTTCTAAGCGGTCAAACCAATATCTTTCCGTAAAAAGTTTCATGAAGTGCAGAAACAAGGACCAAGTGGTTCTGAACGACGTCAAATTTATAAGTTTGGATTTTCTTCAATACTCACCTGAACGGATGCAATATTTTCTTCAGTACGCGCTCTCTTATTCACCTTGACCCAACTGAATCTTTCAATGAAAATATACAAAAACGGTCAATAATGCAGCGAAAAGCGTATAGCGGTCGATTATGTTGGGCGTAATATGTTTAAGTGCGCACAGAACGACTACTTTGGATCAACATTTTTAAAATTGGGTAATGTTGAAGGGTGTATGTTATCACGATAAAATTGCAAAAGACTACTGAATAAAAATGGCACTGACAGTTTGTAATTAAACATGTAAGTAAAAGGAGGTCTTCCAAGTATATATCCTTTGTTCTATCAGTAATGAAATAAACCGTTCATCAACTTATCTTATGTTAAATTAATGCTAATTATTAGATGAAATGTTTAGCAGTATAATAAATAAAGCTTTGAGAATATAACTATTTTTATAATTGAAAGTTGAAATCTGATGTTAGTCCACCTGAACGCTCTCTCTTCTTACCTAATATTTCTCACCATACGAGTATGTTTAATTGATAATATTCAATACAGATAAAATATTTCAATTTGGTTATGACTTGAAAAAAATAGCAGTCGCTTAGTAATTTCTATATTTAAATGCAAACACTTGTGTTTGTTGTTTTATTTATACTTACATTTATTTTTTGTTTTGTAATATCGTAGAAATATAGTATAATTGTGGTTTTGATTGTTAATATGGAAATGTTACGATACATTAACTGAAAAAAATTAATATCTGGACAAAAAAAAATCGCTCGTTTTATAGTAAAATTTTTAAATCTATATAGACATATGTTATTATGTATATTATGTACTCGTACTATTTGAAATATTATTTTTTTTTTTAATAAGATAAATCAAATATATTTAATTAATGTATTTTATATTTGTATAAAGTTAAGAATTTGTTAACATAATTTTGCTCTGAAAACTGAATAATTTTGAAATTCGAATTATTAATTGCTACGCATTAACATAACCTAAAAGTTGTACTTAAATAACACAACAAATTTTTGAGTATTTTTATAATTTTTCTTTTTTTCAATAAATAAAGATGTTTAAAATATTGAAGTCATGATGTTTTTGAGATTACTTTAGCCTACAAATATCTTTTGAGTCGGGTATAGTGTTTGAACTGATAAAGACATTGTTATTGTTGTCGGCTAAATTTGTAACTAGTTTACTTGCACTATTATGAAGTTTACTGACGTAATCATTATTATTGTCATCGTGGACACATTCATTATAACTTCTGTATTTAATATGATTACTAGTGGTATAATTATTATTATTATCTTCGTTTATATTAGTACTACTGCTGTTCTCACAATGTTGAACTTTATCATTTTTCGAATACAAAGTATCTTCTGCATTAGAAAAACAGGTTGCCTGATCGTCACCAATATTTTTGCTATTGTTTTTACAAAAGTTAGGTACAAAAGGAGCAATTTCCTCGTCAGATTTCTGATTAAGGTTCTGTGTTCCATTTTCCCTAGCTTGACAGTATTCATTAGAACCTTCAACCACAGTTTTCGGCAAAAAGTTTAATGAAATACCTGAAGCTCCGTTTTGAGTCAAGTTTAAAATACCGTCAACATGCTGATCGTTTTTGCAATGCATTGCATTGTGAGGAATACATATCTTTTTTGAGCTTATTGTTTTAAACTGTTTTTTTTCCAAATTTTGTGGAACTCGCTTTTCACCTGAATCACCTTCACTAGGAAGAAGAACTTTTCTTTTTGCCAAATATTTTTTCCTTCTTGTAAATTCTATTACATTTTTGTTTGCGTCTGTTTTAAGAATAGAGTATTTATTTCCAGCTTGCTCGAAAGTAATGTCTGTATTGCCACTACATAAAAGATTTGAGCTACCAGCTTTTCTTGTGGAATATAAGTAGGAGTTACAAAGTTCCTCTTCCTTTTTTGATGATAACGTTTTCTGACTGGAGTTGATGGGGGTGGAATCGAAAACTGTTTGTTGTAAGTCCCGAGAAAACTGTATTTCTTTAAGATGTTGCTCTTCCGATTTCTAAATAATTATGTTGATAATATTAAAAGCAGAATTAGTAAAGAAATGAAAAGCTTAATGAAATAAATAAATACCTCTGTATGCAGGCCTTTAATTTTCATAGCCTCGGCAACTTTCAAAAATATTGGAAGGTCCTCATATTTAACATTCACCTAAAAGGAATACTTGATTTTAAATAAGGTTAAACTAGCTTATGGTAAATAATAAGTTGATGCAATGTAAACAAATTTTAATACATTCACTGCCGGCGAAATACAAAGTGTATTTGTGCTTAGACTATAAGGAAAGGTGGGTGTATTTAAATGTATATTTTCTTTTTTTCTATAAAAAATCCTATAGGCTTACAATAGTTAAGTTGCATTTCTTTTCTTTTGGCAATTGCGACTTGAAAACAACTACCAAGCTAAGCTGTTAAGCGGGCCCTACAGTCTGGGTGGACATGAACCTCAACTAATAAACCTCTCCAGTTGGCCAACTGCCTCTAATTACGCTCTTATGGCTAATGGCTACTTTATTTATGAGTGCTACATAAGATATGAAGATTTTTATCTTTATATTATATTCATTGGCGTCCCTGCCAAACTCGCCCGTCTGTGCAGGATGACGATGGAGAATGCACGCTGCTCCATCAAGGTCGGTAAGCATCTCAACCAGACCTTTGATGTCAAAAAAGGATTTAGAGAAGGCGATGCGATGTCATGCGATCTCTTTAACATCATACTTGAAAGAATAGTGCAAAACTTACGCGCAAGCACAAGAGGCACAATCTTTCAAAAGTTCGTCCAATCACTCGTATAACCCGATGATAATGACATAATTGAAAGAAAGCAGCGTGATGCAGTGGCGCCTTTGCAAGTATTGAGACGGAAGCGGCGAAAATGAGTCTAGCGGTCGGTGGCGGTAGGACTAAGTGTATGCTAAGCAAAAAGAACACTGAACACCGACGTCTCGGACAGAACGTCACCCTTGACAGGTTTAACTTTGAGGTAGTTAAGAACTTTGTCTACCTAGGCTCCGCTATGAAATCAGACAACGACACCAGCGCTGAGATTAAACGAAGAATAACTCTTGCCAATCGCTGCTTCTTTGGGCTAAGAAGGCAATTGTCCAGTAAAGTCCTCTTTCGAACAACAAAAGGCACCCTATATAGGACCTTAATAATCCCAGTCCTGCTCTATGGCACAGAGGCATGGACATTATCAAACATGGATGAGAGGAAAATTCTTCGAGTGATTTTCGGTCCCGTCTGCATTGACGGTGAGTGAAGGAGGAGATACAACAACGAACTGTATGAACTGTATAGCGATATCGAACTAGCCAGAAGAGTGAAGATCCAACGTCTAAGATGGCTGGGTCATGTAGAGCGGTTGAATACCAATGCTTCGGTCCGAAAAGTTTTCGAATCTGCCCCCGAGGGACAGCGCAGTAGAGGAAGACCGAGACTCAGGTGGCGCACGCAAGTGAATGGGGACTTCATCAAACTAAGCGTGCGTAACTGAAGGCAGCTAAGACAAAATCAAGATAGCTGGAGACACTTGTTGAGTAAGGCCCAGGTCCACCCCGGACTGTAGCGCCACCTAAAGTAAAAGAATATTCATTCATTCTGGCAGATCTTGCCTGTTCAGGTATCTGATCGGCATTGTCCTGTAAATGTCGGTGTACATCTAATAAAAGTTCGATAACGTATAACTTTTTCCAGTTAAAGCTTTCTGCACTCTGTCAATGAAGCTCGTATTAATATCATCAGCGAACTCATCTATAATAGCTGCAAAGATGTTTTGCGAACTGTTTCTCTAATTTTGGCTTTTAAGGTTTGCACATTTTTCTTCAGTTTGGTATAGAGGAAGTCAGTGAGAGCGCATCATAGTTATTCGTAGTTGTACTCTGGCTGCACATGTAATTAAATTACATACTAACTTAGGTATAGAGCGCTAGCTGCCAGGGCTTACCGCTCTAAGAATTGTAAACTAAACTAAGAGGAATTAGATGATTTAAAGGAAACTACAATTTTTTGAATTTCAAGAGAAGTGAACTCTTCGAAGAAAAAACTTTCAGATTTCTAAATAACCCGCCATTGCCTTTTGGAGTTACCCAATTATGCCCCTTAACTAGTAAACAGAGTCGTTTTTTCTTTTTAATTTTCTTTAATAATGAAATAGACATCCACTGTTTCAGGCATTTTAATTTGTTATTTTTCTTATTTTTATTCTTACAATAGATAGAAATATAAAATTGTAACTTTTTAAGAAACAAACAAAAGCAATAGATAGATAAAGAGCACCATATATACTTCATCCCAAATTTCAAAATTCAAATGTGTTCTTAAAGCAACAAAATCTAGTTTGACAGATTCTCTGACTACGGATTAATGGGATCTGGTAATTTTTCAATTGAGTTAAATGCAAGTTAAAGTATGGTCTGTTATCTTAAGATCATGAACCATTGTTTTGTAGACTACGCGCCTACTTCTGTGAAACCTTTAAAATATGTGGTCCAGACAAGGATTGAGGCGAATAGTTTGATTAAGCACAGATTCAAAACCAAGTGCAGACGGTACAGACAAAAGGCTATCGATATCAGGAGAATATGAGAGGATATTAATATTAAAATCACCCAACAGTACCATATTTTTAGATTTTTGAAGTGCCAAAAAACCTGTTAGCTCATCCAAAAATGTTTTGACACCACACTTATGTAGTCTGTTAATACAGATGAAACAGTAATGTACACCAGAAACTTCGCCATTAACGCTGATTTTATCAGCGCTTTCCAAATTATGCTTATTACGAGGGCGGGTCAATAAGTCCGTGACTTTTGGATTAAAACACAGATTTTTTGATAAAAAAATAATTTTATTTTTAAACGTAGTCTCCCTTGAGCTCTATACACTTTGTCCAACGCTTCTCCAATTTTTTTATCCCTTCCAAAAAAAATGATTTGTCGAGGTCCTCAAAATAGGCCTTTGTTTGCGAGATGACTTCATCATTGGAGTCAAATCTTTTTCCACCAAGCCATTTCTTCAGGTTTGGGAACAAGAAGTAGTCACTCGGAGCCAAATCTGGAGAATAGGGTGGATGAGGGAGCAATTCATAGCCCAATTCATGGATTTTTGCCATGGCAACTGCACATGTGTGCACCCTTGCATTGTCTTGGTGGAAAAGAACTTTTTTTTTGGCCAAATGAGGTCGTTTTTTTTTTCAAATCGTCATTGAATCGGTCCAATAAGTTGGCATAATATTCCCCATTGATTGTTCTTCCCTTTTGAAGGTAGTCAATGTGGATTATCCCGCGTGCATCCCAAAAAACAGTCGCCATAACTTTATTGGCTGACAAACCCACCTTGGCCTTCTTTGGCGCCGATTCACCCTTAGAAACCCACTGTTTTGACTGTTGTTTGTTCTCTGGTGTGTTGTGATGGATCCATGTTTCGTCCACGGTTACAAAACGGCGCAAAAACTCCTCCATATTGCGATTAAACATCGCCAAACCTTCCTGTGAAGTTGTTACACGATTGCGTTTGTGGTCGACTGTGAGCAAACGCGGCACCCATCTTGCGGAAAGCTTTCTCATGCCCAAGTGATCATTCAAAATTGAAACCACTGAGCCATGCGAGATCCCTACGGCTTCCACAATCTCTCGCACTTTCAATCTTCGGTCGGCCAACACCATATCGTGAATTTTTTCGATTGTTTCGGATGTAGAGACCTCAACTGGGCGTCCAGGACGTTCGGCATCTTCAGTGCTTGTACGGCCACAACGAAATTCAGTAAACCACTTTTTTACCATTGAAATCGATGGTGCAGAGTCCCCATAGTATTTATCAAGCTTAGCCTTGGTCTCGGTAATGGTTTTTTTTCGCAAGAAATAATGCTTAATAAGCACACTAAATTCACTTTTTTCCATTTTCTCCTCAAATTAGTGAGTAGTCTGATAAAAATAGCTGTCAAACACAAACTAACTGACGCAGCAAGTTTAAATTTTGACAGGAGTCAACTGACAGATGCCTGTTGACAGGAGCAGTGTTGCTGTTTCAGTAAAGAGGCCCTTTTTAGTTGTGACCTCGTGTAGCTGGTGAGACAGTCACTGATATAGATCTTGCTGCTGCTGATGTTATTGGGGTTTCCACTGCCAGTGTTGTTGCTTTTGTTGAATTGAGCACCAAAAATATTCGACGAGATTTTGTTTTTATTCACACGCATCTTTGTCATTACAGCTTTCTTCCGTAAAACGGTTGAAAACTCAACGCACACGATGAGAGAAGGATTTTTTTGTTGTGGCTGTGGGTATTGATGCTCTTTGCATAATACAAATCAATTTCGCTGCCATTGAACTCTTCACCGATAACAACAGTTAGCAATTCATTTTCTCTGGCTTTCGCGTTCGCATCGCTTACATCGGGAATACCAATTATGTCAACTGAACACTGCTTATCTTTTTGCTCCAATAAATTCAGCTTAATTTCAATAGATCAACTCTCCTATTAAGAGAAGCATTGGTCTCTTCAGGAGTTTTAATTTTAGTTAGGGCATCAGTGTTTATTTGTTTGAGCTGAATACTGTCGCTGTATAGCATTTGCAAAGTAATTGTAGGCTGACCCGAATTATTGACATCATGGGCAAAGAATATCTATAACAAGAAGGATCACTCCCCCTGAGGCTGAAAAAAACCACCCGTCGTACAAAAAACCAACAACAACGTCCCATTAGATCAAATAGCGCAGACCTATTGCTTTGTTTCAAATTCCAAATCACATTTGATTTTGCCTGAGTAAGAATGCATACGATAGTCTGCCCATCACTTTTTCCACATGTAAATTTAAATACACCCTGAGTAATTTTTCTCACTCCCCAGACTGCAAAACGCTGTGTAATGCATACGGACAAAGTGGAAACAGACTAGTTTTTCTCCTTTTGCTTATGCGTTCGTGATTGGCTAACCCCAAGATTTTTAGTATGAGTAAATTCCTGTAAATGATTGTCATCGTATTGTATTTGATTACAAGATGTTCCGAGTAGACTAATTTACTTTTTAAAAAGTTTTTTAAAAAGAAAAATGCTGGAAAATATTAAGTATAATGAATTTTTTTTGAATCCACCTTTTTATATGTTTTAAAGTTAATCTAGCCATTTATTTATCTGAAACGGTTATAAACAAATGCGTTTTATTAAATAAAACGACATCACTCTGAAAGAATGTTTAAATAATTGTATAGAATATATATTTAAAATGATTCTATTTTATTTTATTTGCGGGGAGAATTCATATAAGGATACCTACTATAGAACAAAGAAAATCAATCCTTTTTAATCATGCCGCAAGGAAAGATATTTTCTTATTTTGCTTTTGAAACACCTTTGCTTTTAAAAATTATGATTATCTGAGGTATAATTTTGAATAAAAAAAAAACATCTTGCATTATTCCTGGATCTTAAAATAAAGGATGTCATTCAACCTTTTATGATCTTCGTCAGACAGGTATATTTTTCATAAAAGAAAATGCAGGTAATTTTATGACAGCAGTAAATAAATATTTCTTGCCGTTATGAATTGTATTACGCCTTAAAAGCATCGATTTTTCAAAAACCCTTAAATTAAGGGCAACTATTTTTTATTGCATTAAGATTTTATGATATAAAAAACAGTATACGAGTATTATTTTGACAATTCAGTTTTAGTCACGCTTCTCTAACTTTCATCGACTTGAAGCAATATGATAATGCACATTTAGTCAGGCCACCAAGGTTATTTATGGAGGCCCTTGAGCAATTGGAAAACGAATTTTCAGCCAATTTCATCAATTTCATAACAAGCTGTAGCATCGAATCAAAATTGTACGAATTATTGAAATCAGAATTTATTTATGAATAAACAGGATAAGAACTATTTAATTACTTTTTTTATAAGGGTGAGAATATACTTTTCAATTAAGAAGTACAAAAAAGATGTTAAAATATTTGATAACAGAAAAAAACTTTTTAGCGTTGCATATTTATGAAAAAAAAGTATTATTTTATTATTTTATTTCACAAACACCCTGTTGCAATGTTTCAGATTACAAAATGTGTTTCACCCTGTTTTGTATCCTTTTCTTACTTATTGGCGTGTGTTGCTATCAACTTCTAACATAATACCAATGCACACAAAGGATAAGTGTACCAAGGTCACAAAAAGATAAGGAAAATATTGCGCAGTGAACCTACTGTCTGATCTATATACTGTGATCATGGGTAGCAAGCGTTGGAGTTGAAGTTGCAGAGCTGCTACCTGCAGAACTAGTAGCCTAAAGGAGATAATGTTTGGCGAAGAATATATGGGAGCATCCACCACTACTGACTTTCTGCGTTGAGTGATACAGCTACCACATTTAAAGCCTTGGTTATGTTTATCATAAAATTCAATTTCTCTTTTCTCAATTTCGCGCACTTTGCATGGTAATAAATTTTACAGTTAATGCACTGAATTTTAAGCTCTTGTCTATCAATTTTGCAAAAACCGCACTTCATTTTTAACTATTACAATTTGTGACTTGTAGTAGACGAGTGAAGGAAGCACATATTAAAGAAAAATTGTTATATTAATTTAAAATGAAAAGAAAGAAAATTAACTTAAAAGAGGAGTAAACTCTCTATGCGTGTGTCCCCATCTACACTCAGAGAGAACTTTGGAATGTTCATCATCATTAGTGTAAGTTCCTTCATTATTGAGTCTGCTTAAGCCGTCAGCGACAAAATTCTCATTCTCTTTCAAGTACTGGACATCAAAATCGTACTCATGCCATTAACCCATATGAGCTGTTTGTTATCAGTACGCAGGGTAAATTTCCTTTCATATAAGTATGTTCTAAAATATTTTACTGACCATACGACGGCGTGAAGCTATTTCTCTATAGTTGAGTATATCATTTCATGGTCATTTAAAGTTCGAGAAGCAAAACAAATTGGGTGATTATTTTGACTTAAGACAGCACCCAAGGCGTAATTAGATGCATCAGTGGTCGGAACTAATATTTTACTAAAATCTGGGTTTTTCAGGATGGGGTCGGAAGTATGAAATGTTTTTAAATTTCCGAATGCATGAACATACTCAATGTCTGAAATGTTAACTTTTTCAGTCTTTGTTAGGTATCGTTCTAAAGGGTATGCAACTTTCGCGTAGTCCTTTACAAATTTCCTTTAGTATCCCGTGATACCAAGGAATTGCTTAATCGATTTTTTGTCGTTTTGTAATTTTATTGACATTAATACTTATAATTGTTGCATTCATTTTCTAACCATTTAATTAAATGCTATCAATAGAATGCATTCATAATTGAATTCATGAATTCTTTTGCATTCAGTTGCATTTTCTTGCATTCATTTATACTCGTTTTGACAGTATTTGCATTTATGCACACGCAAAAAAATGATGCCGTGTGTAATCAATGGCAACGATTAGTGTAAGGCCTCTTAGAAGTAACATCTTCCGACATGTGCTGGTTCTTTAAGTGACGAGAATGAGCCTCTGCAGCCGAACGTCTTGCAGCTCTGCTTATAAGTCCTACTTCACGCCTCTCCGTGGTGCCATCTGGGAATCTCACTAGAGATTGCGAAGTGAAGGGGGCAAATGGCGAGTTTCCTGCGCCATAAACTAGGACTAGTGTCGGAAAAACAAAACAAGACCTTATCCGGGCTACTCCGACATATTTGGAGCTCAGGTCGGAGAGGATTTCCAGGACTTAGTCAGGGTCTTGGAAAAGAGATGGTGGCGGACGAGCCCTATATGGGCCAGCGGCAGCGCTCACATCCCGGAATGGGTTACTGGCTTCGGTGTAACGGACCCCACGTCACAGGGGCATTAAAAAATTGAACTGGTCCTCCAGGTTGGGGGTTGTGCCGCCGGGTTAACTGCCCGGCCATTTAAAAAAAACATAAGTTACGAAGCATCAACAAGCCTCAGATAGGGACGGATCTACTGTTGACAACCCGCGCACACGATTTAAGGATGTGAGATCCCTTAATAAAAATTAGCGGAGGCCCTAGACTGCTGCAAAGCAGACATAACCGCCATTAAAGAAATGCGATGGGATGGGCCGGACAAACAGAAGATGAAAAACTGCGACATCTACTACGGCAATTGCTATCGACGGCAAAAACAGCGCTTATTTGGATGCGGATTTGTTGTCGGACGCAGACTAAGATAAGAAGTCCTCAGCTGCCGGATGTGAGCGAGCGCCTCGTAGCAATCCGCATCAAGGCTAAATTCGCCAACATTAGCCTTATTTGTGCGCATGCCCCCACAGAGGAGAAAGATCACGATACCAAGGATGCCTTCTACGAGCTCCTTAACAAGACCTACGAGCAATGCCCTTGCTATGACATTAAAATTGTCCTCGGTGATTTTAATGCAAAGCTAGGAAGAGAGGGTATCTTTGGTGGAACAATCGGAAAATATAGCCTGCAAAACACCACCTCCGATAACGGATTTAGGCTAATCGACTTCGCGGCGGGGCGAAACACAAGGGGAACAGTCAACCAGATTGATCACATTGCGATCGACGCAAGACACTCCTCCAGTATTGTGGATGTCCGTACGTTCCGAGGAGCCAACATCGACTAGGACCATTACAATGTTGTAGCCAAGGTACGGTTGCGGATATTCCAAACTAAGCCAAGAAAAACTAGTGCTGTGAGAAAATTCGACGTCAGACGGCTACAATCACAAGAGATCGCCAAGTTTTTTTCCGATCGAGTGTCTCTTAATCTCTAAAGAGGTCCAATGCTGGGACCTGATGTGCTTGGTTTCACCTGCCCACCACAACGAAACCCCTGGTTCGATGATGAATGCCGGCAAGCACATGCAGCTAAGCAAGACGCATATAACGCGGCACTGCTTAGAAGGGCCAGAGCTGCTCATGAGCTCTATGAGCGGAAGAGGAGAGACGAACACCGGCGTCTCGGGAGGAAGAAGAAAGAGCATGAGAAGCGCGCGATCGAGGAATTTGAGAGATGCTACTCCAGAAATGAGGTTCGGAAGTTTTACCAAAAGGTAGAAATAACATGCCACGGAAACAAACCCCGAACCAAACTCTGTAAAGATGAACAAGGGAACATCGTAGTAGAATCGCGGTCGATGCTGTGGATTTGGAAGAACCATTTCTGCAGACTGTATAACGGCGACGACGGACCAAATACCGCTGTCAGGCAGAATCAACCTTTCAACTTGGACGATGATGACCAACAATTCCGTCCACCCGACCTGGATCAAGTGAAGATATCCATATGGAAGCTTAAGTCCAACAAAGCTGCTGGAGCGGATGGCCAGACTGCCGAGCTCTTTAAGACGGCAGGCGATGACTTGGTTAGGAGCATAAACCAACTCATCTGCAAAATATGGTCGGACGAAAGTATGCCCGATGAATGGAACCTCAGCATTGTTTTTCCGAGACAGGAGACCCTCTGAACTGCGCTAACTACATAGGCATCAGTCTCCTTAACATCGCCTATAAAATCTTACCTGCCGTATTGTGTGAACGCCTGAAGCCGTTCGTTAACAACCTGATAGGTCCATATCAGTGTGGCTTCAGTCCAGGAAAGTCCACCATTGACCAGATATTCACACTACGGCAGGTCTTGGAGAAGACCCATGAACTTCAGATCGATACCCACCACCTATTCATCGATTTTAAGGCCGCGTATGACAGCAGAGATGAGCTATGCAGAACAATGTCTAGTTTTGGCATCCCTGCCAAACTCGTCCTTCTGTGTAGGAAGACGATGGAGATGCGCTGTCATGCAATTTTTTCGACATCGTACTTGAAAGAAGAGTGCAAAACTCACGAGCAAACACAAGAGATACTATCTTTCAAAAGTCCGTTCAACTACTCGCATACGCCGACGATATTGGCATAATCGGGAGAAAGCAGCGTGATGTCAGTGGGGCTTTCGCGAGTATTATAACGGAAGCGGCGAAAATGGGTTCAGCCGTCAATGAGGGCAAGAGCAAGTATATGCTGTCAAGCAAAAAGGATAACCAACACTGACGTCTCGGGCAGATATAATTTTGAGGTAGTTAAGGACTTTGTCTACCTAGGCTCCGCTATAAATACAGACAACGACACCAGCGCTGAGATCAAGCGAAGAATAATTCTTGCCAACCGCTGTTTCTTTGGGTTATGAAGGCAATTGAGTAGTAAGGCCCCCTCTAAGACAACAAAAGTCACCCTTTATAAGACCTTAATAGTCCCGGTCTTGCTCTATGGCGCAGAGGCATGGACATTATCAAAAATGGATGAGGGTGTTCTTTTTTGCTTCGAGAGAAAAGTTCTTCGGGCGATCTTCGGCCCCGTCTGCATTGACGGTGAGTGGAGGAGAAGATACAACGACGAATTCTATGGACTGTACAGCGACATGGACCTAGCCAGAAGATTGAGGACTGAGATGGCTGGGTCATGTAGAGCGCATGGACGCCAATGCTCCGGTCCGAAAAGTCTTCGAATCCACTCCCTAGGGATAGCGCAGTAGAGGAAGGCAAAGACTCAGGTGACGCATGCAAGTGGGAGAGGACCTCAGCCATCTTAGCGTGCGAAACTGGAGGCAGCTAGCCAGGGATCGAGCTGGCTGGAGAAGCTTGTTGACTGAGGCCCAGGTCCACCTCGGACTGTAGCGCCACCTAAGGTAAGTAAAGTGTAATCAAATACAAATACTTTGGATAATCTTTATAGATAGTAAGCAGAATCTAAAAATGCATCAAATTTTTGCATTGTGAAGTCATTTAACTGAATTCTTCAAAGAGTGCATTCAAAAACGAGTGCATTCCTTTACAGCTCTGTTGCCTATTAAACCATCGAAGTAACTGTGAAATTAGTATTCTAGGAATTAAAAATAAAGATTCGAGAACCCTCAGTACGTAATTATAGGATGGAGTTTTCCATTTCGAGCCAAAAATATTTGGATTGATGATGCTTAATTCTGCACCACAGTCAATTATGAACCGTAAAGGTCGTTTGTTACCTTGAATACCAATATAGGGCAACTTCTTTCTTGGTCGTTCTGAAAATTTTGAGGTGCAACGCAATTCTTGCAAATATCACAATTATCAGACTCATTTACGGTGATATCTAAGTGTTCGACACTTCGTCTAGTTCTATTGGTCTCACCAGATCAACCATCTGACGTAAATCGGTTTTGTCGGTTCTGCAGACTAAATCCGTAAGTGCTATTGGGTCGAGTCTGTACATTTTGTAAGTTTTTCCTACTGTTTCTGTCGTTTGAACTATAATTGTTAGTGTTATGCATGGAACTACTATTAGTATTGCTTCGTTTACTATCGTTTTGTGTACAATTATTGTTGGAACTATTGAATCTAGTATTAAACCTGCTATTGTTTTGATAAGTTCTGTTTCGGGTGTTTGGAATATGTGCCGAGCCAAAGTCATTTGTGTTCGAAATTTGTTCTAAATGTTCGATTGAAATGTTCTGTCTCTATTAAAATAAATCGAGCTTATCTTAAGGTCTTAGGGTTTCGTAATTGGAGAATGATTTTGGGTTCACTAACATGTGTATTTATAAAAATGTTTAATGCCATTGCTTCATTACTTTCGGCATTATGCCGTGAGGGTATATCTATTGAGCTTATTCTGTATTTTATATTTAATTTGGTTGGCAAACTTAAGATACTTTCTAAAAATGTTTTAATTTAACCTTGAAACTTTAATAATTTAATTTCGTTTACAATACATTCAATGCTTTCATCAGTTGAACAATTTTTCTGTAAAGTTAATTTAATTGCTGGCCAATTAGTAGGTTTTCCATTAAAATTGTATTAGCGTTCTCCTTTATTCTTTTGCCTGATTTTCAGTTCAAAAAAAGTGCGTGGCATAACATATTACAAGCAAAGAGAAAATATTCACTCTCGTGGAAGAAGAGACACTAGACAATATTCGATACTTTGTGTTTGTTTTTTTTTTTTACTGTAGCCTTTTTTTCCGACTGCGCCAATTACATGAAACACATCAAAGAAGAATTTTCAAGAATACGTTTATATATTTACGAGAAAAACAATCCAACTTTAAATTAACTTAAGAATTTAACGTTAGATGCTTAAATGCTGTTTTGGTTAAAGAGCGCTCTGAAGACTGACTGCCAAAAGTCACTTCGATGCAAAAGAAAATATGCTCGGCTTATGTTTCACTCTCTCTGCTATTGGAGAAGAACTTAATAAAACGCACCGGACCTGATTTCCAAGAAGCTCTTAAACAAGGTAAATTTAAGAATAAGAATGTAATAATATACATAGGTATTTTGCTTGTGTTTATAAAGAAGTTTAAGGCTGTGAAGCAATAACATGAGTTGATCAGTATCTCAGGCCTTGAATCAAAAATAGCCTATGCATTTAATTTATGATAGTCTTGACAATGTCAAATTTTTAGATAATCAAAAATTTCCTTCGAATGTGGCTTAGATTCAGTTTACTCTATCATGAAGTCAATTGATATGTCTTTTTATTATGATTAATTTCGTCAGTGTAAGAGTTGGCGATGGCGATGGTGCGATAATTAGCTCATTGGACTATCACGCAGACAGTCTGGGTTCGATCCCTGGCTGGGTAACCAACAGATTTTCAATTCGCCATCACCCTTTCGGCGGGCAATGGCAAACTCCCAAAAGTAAAATTTGCCTACGAAAAAGCTTCTAAGGTGTGCTGTTCGGAATCGGCGATAAACCGTAGGCCCCGCTCAGATGTGACTAAAAATAACAACACAAATGAGTTTCAAGAAGCTAGGCTATGGCCCATACCGAGCTGCCAGCGCCACAGCGTTTTTTTGTTTTTTTTTTGTAAGAGTTGATGCCATAATCAAAGGATGCTTTTATTCGGCCACCCACTCGCAACAATTTACTGCCATCTGTGTTGCTAGATTTCTTACCCTTATCACTGTTTATTTTCTGTACCTACCTACCTGTATTATTGTTGTCTTTATTGATTGTGGAAGCTTATTGAAAAGTTAGCACAATGACGCAGAGTATAAATTACGAAATGCAGTAGAGCGGAATTTAGGTATACTGATACTTTATAAAAGAAGTAAGTTAATAAATCAATATTGAATATCAAACGAAACTTGCGGTTTTCTAATGACATAAAAATGTTTTTAACACCTTGAGCAGCGTAATTGGCGTACCTGGAGGGTTTTTAGGTCAGAAAGCAATGCAAAATTAGGCTACCTAAATCGCTTACGATATATTTTTCTCAGAGCATACTTCTGCAATGTTAAGAGAGGTTGAATTTAATATATATACTCCCAGCATGTTTTTCTATATTGAAGCTTGAAATGAAGGATGTAGTAATAAATTGATTTCAAAAGCACTGTTGAACAGATATTTCGCAAATAGTAGAAATGACAAGCGCGTGCTACGGGGATATTTCCTTAAAAATTCAGTGTGATTCGAGAAAAACATCTTAGAACTTAGAGTTAAGCTCATGTCTCTAAATTCGTCTACTATCTCAATTGAAAAGCATTTGTTGGAACAGTTCAGATCTTTAGAGAATGTTAAAGATACATTTTATACTGACAACTTGTTGCTTATTAATGTTAAATGGTTTGATATATTTAGAGTTTTTATGTAAATGTCTGCAATCAATTCAGAAGATTGAACAAATTTTAATTCTAAAAGATTTATTTAATATTTCCCAAATAGGATTTTTAATAAATGTTGTCACCACAGAGTACATTTGACCCTTTGACAACAGAACTAAAACCAATTTCTGTAAGAAAAATTTCTGCAGGTAAACTACTTTTTTCGTTGCTGCCATCAGGGGCATATACATACTTTGCTTCCGTGCTGCTAAGTGTCACTTTAGATTACTTACGCGACCCACAATTTACCACCAGTCAGAAAAAATTTAGCCAGTATAAGACTTTCGATCGTCACAGTTGCCAGTCCAATCAACGTCCGCAAGCTCACAAAGCAACTTTCTAGATTTTGTAAAAGAGAATTTACAATTAGCAGTAGAATTCAAATGTCTTTATAAATGTTTAGCTGCCATCATATGTTCTTTATGTGGTTCAATATTGAATTGAGACTTTCCGCTCACCACATGAGCAATATCTGGCCCAGTGGAAATCGCCAGATACATTAAGGAGCCCATAAACGATTTATATTTTTTTTTGAATAGTTTTGGATAGTTTTCGAACATTCACTTTGGCTTTCACCTGGATCCAGGAGAGTGTTGCACTTCCTAGTAGAATTCATACCGTATTTTGACAAAAGGTTTCAGATATAGAGAAATTAGTCCTGTCTCTCAAGCAGGATTGATTTCAATTCCTGAGAAAAAATCAATTTGTTCACTAAATTAAAAGCGTCGGTGAGTGCAGACACACCGCAACTTCATTAAAGTCATCACTTCTGTTCATGGTACGCAGAGAAGAGAAACAAATATCCTTTTGGGTTTTACTTTCACACTTTATCTCGGCGTTTTGTGTTTATGAAATATTCAGGTTGATTCATATTAATCACTTCTTTTATATCTCCATTAAAGTAGGTACTTGAGACATCGATTAGGTGAACTTTTAGATCAAATTCCACAGACAATTCCAGAATTTATAGTATAGTTGACTGGTGATAATAATAATCTGCTTCAGTTCGGTCTAGCGGATCACTTACTGAAAGTGGGGTAGTTTCTATTAACTGTGCCTTGTAACTTATCTTTCTTTTTCTTGGTCCTTACTTCATAGTATACCTTGAAGAATCTTCTTCGTGCACCTGATCGCGGTTCTCAATTTGACTATTATTCCTTGAATAAGCTTCATTCGTTTGTCGAATGAAAAATTAATTTTTCCCTTACTTCTGCTTGCAATATTATCCTCTTGTGTATCAAAAGTTGTGAGAAACATTATTGCGGGCTATTTCAGGTGCTTTTGCTGGAAAGTTACCTACCAAGCTTGAATATTCTTGCTTGAAAAGGAAACTTAGTCGTAGTTAACCAGTAGAAGAGAGGTGTTGTTTACTGAGTAAGTATCTCACACCATTATCAGCTAATAATAATAATAATAATGTGTAGGATGTAGTGCACTGCGTCCTTGTGGTCTATTGTCCCCCTGCTTATACTTTGGAGAGGTTTGCTCCCTCTTCCCGAGCCCTCTCACAGCTTAATTTACCAGGAATTATGCTGGAGTTTTTTTCCCTGGCGTTGGCCTTGGCAAGGAAAAACCTTCTCAGATCACGTCACCCAGACCAGTTTCTTTTATGAATCTGAGAATGAGCAGCATATCCGTGGTTTGTAAATCCTTTCCTTGAATTTGGTGTTCTCCCAGATATGTAAACCTTTTTTGGGTCAATGCCCCGCAAGATTCCAGTATGCGTTCTGGAGTTTCTGTGGAATCATTGCAGAATCTACAGAGAACTTCATCTGATATCCCTATTTTCCTTAGGTGTTCCCTGAGTTTACAATACCCCGTTAGGAAACCAGTAAGAATGCGTAGGTTATTTTTGCTAAAACTGATACAGGCTTTAAATCTTTTCAGGTTGTAAGAGTTTTTTGGCTTGTCTCAGACCTTGGAGATCCCGAAAGGTTCTAGCCCTTTTCTCCTTTTCCGATTGCTTCGCGTAGGGTGTGATCCGCTATCCCGCAGAATGGTTCATGTCCTTTGAAGGGTTCTGCTGCCCCTTTTCTCGCTAGAGAGTCCGCCGCCTCATTACCAGTGATGCCTGCATGGCCTGGTATCCAGCAGACAGATACTCTGTTTTTCTTGCCCAATTTGTTGAGACTTTTTAGGCATTCCCATACAGCTTGGATTTAATGACAAAGGAAAACAGTTTTTTGATAGCTGCTTGACTATCTGACATTATTGCTATGTTACAGTTTCTGTAATTATTTTCGAGATTGATTCGAACGCATCTTTCTATGGCGCATACTTCTGCTTGAAAGATGCTGGTAGTCTTGCCCATGGATTCGTGGTGTTTCATTCTTGGTCCAAACACACCTGCACCAGTTCCCTCGTACAGTTCTCGAGCCATCTGTATTCCATTTAATCGTGTTGCACCTCCATTGCAGCAATTGGGCATATATGCATTGCACCGGTGGTGCAAAGGCACGCCAGTCTTTGCACCTTGTTGAGAGATTCTCTCGTTGTGACAAGACTGTTTCGTTTTGGCAATGCAACTGCACCATATGTGATCATTGGTCTCACAGTCGCTATGTACATCCATCGCAGAATGTTAGCGGTACAGCCCCACGACTTTCTCGCTGGGCTCTTACATATCATAAGAGCAAGGGTTGCTTTTCTAGCAGCTTCCACAGTGTGATTCGTCCAGACCAGTTTTCTGTCTAGATGTAGTCCTAGATACTTCACCTCTTTGACCAGTAGCATTGTAGTGCCTGACAATCAGATTTCTTTGAGTCTTTGAAGTTTCCTTTTCTTTGTGAATGGCCCTATCGTGGTCTAAGCCGCGTTGACTTTCAGCCCGGTCGTGAGGCACAATTCCTGGGTTACTCTCAGACCTCGTTGTATAATGCCTGCCCTGTATGCATGTTGATGATGGTGCAGCCTTCTTTATTGTTTTTAGAAGAAACGAAGTGAGGCTGATCGGTCTGTACGACTTTGGCTGTGTCGGGTCTTTTTTCCCCACCTCCGGTATAAACACAACCTTTGCCCGTCTTCAATGTAGTGGTATATATCCCAATGCAATGCTACTCTTTGCTAGTTTTACTATGAGCTAAGGTCACAGAGCTTCTATGAAGGTTTTTCACCTACTACGAAAAAAATAGGAAATTTTGAAAATATCTTTCTCAGCCATATATTTTTTGCAAGAACTCTTTTCCCCTTTAATGTAGAGAATTTCATTAATATTACGATCTCCACCACCAAGATCGAATTTCTCCGGGAAAAGAAGTCCGCCCGAAGCGCCCACGCGCGAAAAAACGGACTCAGTGACAAATAAAAGCTTGGAGGACGAAAACAACGCACTCCGTACGAAGCTTAAGCAAATGGAGCTCCACCACCTCTAATCAACGTTGTTGGGGTCTCAGACTATAGCAAGTTGCATTGCTTTTTCAAAGATACGCTTAAATGTAAGTATAAGGTTACATCACTGCGCAACAATGTGTGGAAAGTTAACGTCGACAACTCCAATGACTACCGAGAATTGTCCGAAAAATTAAACACCGAAGGATATACAAAAAAAGATCGCAAAGGAAAATCCGCACCGATTGACGCGCTAACGTATGCACAAGCTGCGTTGCAAGGAAATAAAAAAAGCGGTGTTACGCCAGATCCAGTGGCTCGCGTTTTCTCCCTAATTCTCACGACTCTTGAGGAGCAAGGCAGAACAAATAAACTTCTAGTTGAAAAATTGTGCAATCTCGAGAAAGAAATACGTAAAACTCAATTCCAAGCATGAATATGAAACAAGTGCTTAAAATATTGACGTGGAACGCAAACGGCCTCATTAAAAAACTCGACGAACTGGAAGTGTTCTTACAAAAAGCCAATATTGACATTTGCTTGATTTCTGAAACTCACTTGAGGAAAGGACATCGTGTAGAACTAAAGGGATACTGTGCTTATCATGCATACCGCTCATCAAAAAATGCCAGAGGCGGATCCTCATTGTTCATTAAAATTTGTATTGAACACTCTATAAATATGAAGATTGAATTCGATGCAATGCAGTTAAGTTCGGTTCGCGTAAAATATAACCACCTGCACTACAACATTGCATCCTTTAATGGTCCCCCGCGATGCAAGCTAGAAAACAATGACTTTAAAGGTATCTTTGATTCACTCGGACCGAATTTTATAATTGGTGGTGACTTTAATTCGAAACATACCTTCTGGGGCTCAAGATGTAATTCAACGAAAGGCAGACAACTCTATAAAGCCGGAATGCAATGTAAAGTTGACTTTTTCTCGACAGGAAAACCAACATATTGGCCTTCGGATATAACAAAGACCCCTGATTTTGTAGACTTCTTTGTCACAAAGGGAGCAGCCAACATTTCTGCAAACATCGAGGAAAGTTATGATCTCTCCTCAGATCACTCACCAGTCATTTTGACACTAAGCATACTCTTAATTAAGAAAGAAACAAAACTAACTGGGACGGTTTTAGAAATTACTGCAGTACGCTGCCTGGAACAACACTCCAACTCCAAAAAGAAAAGAGAAAGCAAGTAATGAAATAAAATATCCGCCAGAAATAAAAGAACTGGTGAGAGAAAAGAGGAGAGCGTGCAAAAGATGGCATCAATCCCGTGCTCCCCAGCATAAAACACACTTAAACCACTTATGCAACAAGTTGAAGGAAGCAATACGAGATTACAAAAATCGGAATATCTCTACATATCTCGAAGGTCTGACTGCCGAAAGAAGTTCAAATTACTCCCTCTGGAAAGCCATGAAGGGAATCAAAAAGCCTCAAATGCAATTTCCTCCCATAAGAAAAAATAATGGCGAATGGGCAAAAGGAGATAAAGAGAAGGCGGATCTATTTGCCGAGCACCTAGAAGAAACGTTTAAGCCTTTTGATGGACAGGCGTTAACAGAAGGTTCTAATTATATAATTACGGCACCGGACAATTTTAGAATAAAAACAGTATCCCTACGAGAACTTAACCAAGCAATTAAAAAATTGAAAAATAACAAAGCCCCTGGTTATGATTTGATAACAGGTCAAATTCTGAAGGAGTTGCCAAAGAAAGCCCTTATCAAACTGCTCCAACTTATAAATGCCGCGCTAAGAATATTAAACGTTCCAAGCCAATGGAAAGTTGCCGAAGTTATAATGGTCCCGAAACCAGGCAAATCTCTAAATGAAAAAAAGTCCTACAGACCGATATCGCTTCTGCCGATAATATCTAAAATATTTAAATACTTGGTCCGGTATTGTTTTTACTCTATACTCGAGACATACCGGAAGAATCAGGTACCATAGTAGCCACGTTCGCGGACGGCACGGCGATACTAGCTACAGATACTTCAGTCGAGTTAGCTACTGGAAAGCTACAAACGGCTTTGGATAAAATCTACGAAAGGACAAAGATATGGCGAATTGTTCTCAATGAGACCAAATCTACTCATGTTAATTTTACTTACCGAAAAATAAACAACCTTCCCATTTTCATTAACTCGGTACAAATACCATATGCAAATGAAGCAAAGTATCTAGGAATGACACTAGATGTAAAACTGAAATGGAAGCCGCATGTTAAGAAGAAACGTGATGAACTTGAAAATAAATTCAGACAAATGTACTGGCTACTAGGAAGACATTCCAAGTTAAGCATACATAACAAACTGCTCATCTATAAGCAAGTGCTTAAACCTGTTTGGACGTACGGTATACAACTTTGGGGTTGTACTAAACCAAGCAACCGAAATATTCTCCAAGGCTATCAAAACAAAGTTCTAAGACAAATCGTGAACGCCCCATGGTATATCAGAAACAGTGATATCCACAGAGACTTAGGAATAGTTACCGTCGAGGACGAAATAATGAACTTTGCTCGCAAACTCCATATTCGTCTTCATGGTCATTGTAATAATAAAATACTCCAAATTCTGGACGAGACAAACTTAGTGCGTCGATTACAAAGAATGAGACCATTCGATCTGGCGCGATAAGAACTATCCGCATATAATAGCGGTACTAACAGGTGCTTTTGCTGGAAAGCTACCTGCCCCACGCGAACGTTATTTGAAACGGAAACTACTTGATAAGGTTACTTAGTAGTAGTGGATAAGAAGGGAGGCGTGTTTTTAGTGAGTAAGAATCTCACACTACTATGAGCAACGGGTTCATAGTGTCTATGAAGATTTTCACACCCACCCACCAAAAAAAAAAAAAATTAATATTAAAATCAATTAATATGTAAGAATCACTGCTCTTCCTGATATTAAAAGGCGAATCACTGAACTTTACATCACGAATTTTCAAAAGCTTTTTCCCAAAAGCCTCAGACAATCAATATGCCTTAGACTCTTTTTAATGACCAACTATGACACTGTCTATCCCCTGCAATTTTCTAGGAGTTTATCCAGCATTTTATCCTTGGACCCAAATACTTTAAAATGCCCTATATTGGGTTTACACCCACGCCATATTTCACAAGGGGATTGATTTTGAAGAGCTTACTAGGTGAGCCGTTTCGAATGTATACAGTCGTGTTAATTGCCTCCCATAGCGATTCTGGAAAGTTTGAACTTAACAACTAGCAACTCTACCAATGTTTTATTGTCCTCCTCATACTTAAATTCCTTAAAAGCACTAAAAATTTAGCTTTTTTCCCTTAACAAATAAACAAATACTTTGCGACTATGTTATTGTTATCGGGTTCCCGACCGGTGTAGAACCTCTGCCTGAGACACTGCATCCTTCCATCCTCTCCGATCCCCAGCACGTTGCTTCCAGTTGTCCAGTCCAGGCGCTCTGGCACCCGCGATGGCTTGGTCATTGAAACGGAGGTTCAGTCTTCCTCGTCTTCTCGAACATGGGGGCTGGGATTCGAAGATCCTCTTAGCTGGAGCATTACTGTGCATTCGCTTGATGTGACCGATCCAATGTAGTCGACGTGTTTTAGCTTTTTGGACTACATCCACATCTTGATACAGCTCATAGAGTTCGCAGTTGTATCTTCTCCCTTATTCTCACTCCTCGCACACAGGACCAAAAATCCGTCGAAGTATTTTTTTTTACGAAGGAACCCAGTACTAGCTCTCCCTTCTTGCTTATTGTCCAGCACTGGGCGCCATAAAGCAGAACTGGCAGGATAAGGGTATTGTAGAACATATATTTCGTCCTTCGAGTTAGAAGTTTTGAACCCAATTGTTTAGCCAAGCCGAAGTAGCAACGGTATCCTAGGGTAATTCTTCGTCGGATCTCCACTAGGGTGTAGTTCATGTTTACTCCGACGTAGGTGAACTCCCTAACAACCTCAAAATTCTTGTTATCAATAGTGACGTTTTGTCCTGGGTGGTGGACAGATGCTTCATTATTTGTTGATAACATGTACCTAGGCTTATCCTCATTTATTTCAAGGCCAACGGATTTCGCTTATTCTTCAATCGCCATGAACGCTTCTATCACGGCACGCTGGGAGCCACCGATGATGTCAATATCGTCCGCATACCCCAGCAGCTGAATGGACCTGTTGAAAATAGTGCCTTCCATATTGGCACCTGCCCTGCGCACTATCTGCTCCGGTACAAGATTGAAGCGCGTGTTTTCCAGCGTCACGCGAGACATGTGAATCAGTTTTTCCGGGATTCCGAATTCGGCCATCGCCATATAAAGCTCCTGGCGATGTATGCTATCATACGCGGCTTTGAAGTCGATGAATAGCTGGTGTGTTTCGACTTGAAGTTCGTTGGTCTTTTCCAGGATTTGCCTTAGTGTGAAAATTTGGTCTATAGTCGATCTGCCGGGCCGGAGGCCACACTTTTACGTGCCGATTAGTGTGTAGCGGAAGGACAGGATCTTATATGCGACATTAAGCAGGGATATGCCTCGATAGTTCTTGCAAGTCATAGGATTGCCTTCTCTGTAGATGGGGCGACTTTGCGACTATAATCGTTTATAAATAAAACAAAGTACACAGCGCCTCTTAACGAAATTTTTTTTCATAGGTCCACACTCACTTGAATAAATGACTTCTAGGAACTCGTTGGATGCATTTGCCTTATTTGTTTGAAAAAAGGAACCCCATTTTATTCCTTTCAAGCATGCCTCAAACTCCAACGCATTTGGAATAACTTAAAGCATCTTTTTTTTTTTTCTTTTTTTTTTAATTCAGTGTTTTCTTAACAATTATAAAGTTTTCCTTAAGTTTAGTTACAAAACGTTTCATATTTTTATTAAAGAAAATAGCTAGTGACATTTGTATTTTGTAATTATAGCAATAAATAGGGTTAAATGCCACTTCAAGATGAAATAACTTCCGTAACTTTAATTATTGTGGGGTGGCAATATTTTAGTTTTAGATAAATTATAGGTTAACAATATCAACAATTCCAGAAACTGTAAATCAAAAATGAGAGAAGAGAAAAAAAAAGATTAGGCAGTGCGTAGATAAACAAACAAGCAAAACTTCAATCTCGTTATGACCGAAACCCAGAAGCCATGCTTTGATTTTATTTGAAAATTTTACGAGAAGTTGACATCACTCTTATATCGGCTTAAAGAAGGCTAAAAAGTTTGTAAGATACAACTGAGTAGGAGTTTCTATAGTGCTTTGTGCGGTGTGCTGGTACTTGCACAATAGGACATTTACTTCGACGTGTATGAGATATAGGACTCTCTAAATAGCCACCTCTCATAAAAAAGATCTTAGAGACTCTAAAATAAAAAAAGTGCCTCAACAGGAGTATTTTCAAGGACCTAAATAATACCATAGAATTAGCTAGGCAGTGAGTATTACAAATCCAACGTGAGGCGCATTTCTGCAAAACGGGAAGCGGCTTTAAATTGGTAGTGTAAGCACCTCCCCAAGTAACAAGGGTAAGGCGCGGGCGATCGCAGAAATGGAATTTGGTATCAATTTCCGCTGGCACAAGCGAACCTAAGCTAAAAACATTAGTTTGGTTTTGCTACTTACCCCTAGCCTGTGAGCAGCAAACCATACCCTTAGCAAAGGAATATCATTATTTATATCTGCTATTAAATAAAGAGGGCTCGTTAAACTATAAGCGATGCAAAGGTTATCAGCAAAAGCTGCAACTTTGCCTGCCAAATGTAGAGAAAAGAGGGAGTTAATAAATATCAGAAACAAAATAGTGCCCAAAACAGACCCTTGTGGTACCCCTACGTTATTTACCTCATAATCACTAAGGATGTCTCCTATTCTAACCCTTTGTTTGTGGTCCTTCAAATACGTCGCTAACCAATTATGCAAAAATCCACAAAACCATGTTAAACGCTTTGGTAATATCGACAAAGGGGCCGGCGGAAAACTTTTTACCATCCAAGGCTTTGTTTACGAAATTGCAGAAAAAAAGTGTAACGCATCTTCCGTGGAACGTCCTTCCCTAAGCCCAAACTGCACCGGACAGAGAAATTGAGTTCTTTGTAAATGCGCACATATTCGCCTTTTGACAGCTTTTTAAAAAAATTTCAAAATTGAAGATAGCAAGGAAATCGGCTTGTAATTGTTTTCATCTTTCCGACTGCCCTTTTTAAAAAATGCTAGTACATCAGCAGATTTGAGATACTCAGGAAAATCTCCACTAAAAATACTCCTATTAAACAGATATGCTAATATGTCCTCTAAGTTAAGCGCAATATTCTTGAGTACGACATTACAAATACCATCATTCCCACACAACCTGGAGTTTTTGAGTGCGTAAATGATTCGCAAAATTTCTAACCCAGTAATTTCGTCAAAAACGAAACGTGTGTAAAAGAACTCATATAGCTTTGGAGAATGTTACAAAATCTTTCATAAGCTTCAGAAGCATTGTCTTTGGCATAGACTTCCTGACCATTTTTAAAACGAAGCTGAATGTAAAGTAAGTCGTTCCTTATTTTGTTAATAGTCTGTGAAGAGAAGTTTCCAGAGCGTTGGATTCCGCTTAGACCTTTAAACAAAATATCCTTGATACAATGGTCAGTTATTTGTAAGTCGAAATTAACACCGGAACAATTCCTTATCGAAATTTTTGTAAAGCGACCGAAAACATGATCGATGCATTTACTCGAAGTTGGCTTAGTAATTTCATTGATAAAGGAGGAGCAACCATGCTCAGCAGTCAAGTTAAGAAGACGCACTGTTCGTAGAATGTCAATGTTGAAATCAGTCAGAATGAAACCTTTTTCATTAATTAGGAAATTTGAAAAATCGTGTAGAAAAGATTGAGGAGATCTGGCTTGTAATCTGTACATACAAACAAATTCAAGATATATAGATCGTAGACGAAAACATATTTTAACTAAGTCTGCGCTAGCCAGGCTATGGCGTATCACTTTAAAGTCTTCGTCTACATACATATCTCGCACAAAAACTCATACACCACCAGCTGCGTACAGTTCATTTGTGTAAGCATACTCGTAAAATGTATAACCGAGAATAAAAAAGTCTTCAGTTTCACAAGAAAAAATCCGGATATAAGTATTAAATCTAGCAAATATTCAAAGGCTTCCGGTTAGAGATGTCGTTGCTCTTTTGCCGGAATTCAATCTTTCCTCAGGAAAATCTTTGGATTCATTGCAATTTATAAAAAGAGTAAGGGCTTTAAAGAATGCGTATACAGCAAGGAATGCAGTGTGCTGCTAAGTATTGGGTCGATTATCTCGGCGAAATTTTCGTTTCTTGGCAACAATTTATTTCCAAATTTTTACCGGATTTTCCATACATAGAAAACGCAGCGGATGTACGACACGCATGTACAGCGAATCTTTGCAAAATATTTATTATAAAATGTTGGCCTTAGGGTAAAAAGGAGGTATACCTGACCCGGCTATCGTCACATCATTAACGGAATAAATGATCCAGAGCTGCGGAAGAAAATCTCAAATAACTGTAGTATGTGCAGTGAACTACTCGTATTACGTGAAATAATAAATTTCTGTATGCACAACGAAATAAGAGTACCTGTGGCAGCAAAAACGTTCCATAATATAGCAAACACATCTAAAACTACGAGAAAATCCACGGAAGATGCATCCAAGGCATTGAAAAAATCAGTGGTTGGCAGAAACCTTAATGTTAAGTGTTTCAATTGCGGTTAGTTTGTACACTATTCCATCAAATGTTCGAAATCACAAAACAAAGAGAGATGCAGTGGATGCGGCCGAACCTCTCATCAGACACCGAATTACACGCACAAAGCGTCAATCTGAATCCGTTAAAGAGATCAAAGGAACCGTACTGAATGTGAACTTCAACTTCAGCTTTCGTCGATCCAATACATTGGTGCGGAAGTCTTGTGCCAACAATCTGGCTGATGTCAAAAAAGTGCTCAGTTACATTGAATGAATTTGCGGGCGGAACATTTATTTGTACCAACAAAATCGAAGCCGAAATCTGTTTTTATGACAACATCTTCAAATCTACACTTCACTAACGATAGTATGATAACCGAAAAAGTTCTGTTGGGTAGAGATGTACTGTGTCGCCACGATGCTCGTCTAATCATAGAAGGAGTTAATTGTCGTATGGAAAAAGCAGTCAATAATGTATCCAATAATACGACAACATACGATACGCAGCTAAATAAAGTCGAGCTCGGTAAGATGGAATCGCTTTTAGCTAATCGCCGTAGTTATTTTGCAGACAAATTGGCTGATCTTGGTAAGTGTAACTTGGCGAAGATGCAGATTAAACTTTCTTCCGACGCCCCTGTTAAAGCCAAGCCATATCGTTTACCATTTTCTAAAAGGTCAATCGTCACGAATATCATTAACGATTTCCTCGCAAGCAACATTATTCGTACTTCTGATTCGCCGTCCGATTCTGGTGTTGTAACAGTCGACAAGAAAAATGGAGGACATCATATCTGCGTCAATTATCGATTGTTAAAGAGCATTGCGATAAAATTCCCGTATCCGATGCCTTATCTTGAAGAGCAATTTGCATAGCTTGCCGGAAACAAATATTTACGCATGGGATATCATCAAATTAAAATCGAGGAGGAATCAAAACGCTAGACAGCATTTGTGACCACGGAAGGGCATTTTGAATATAACAGAATGTCTTTTGGTCTTGTCAATGTCCCAGCAATGTTCCAAACTGTTATGAACAAGCTCATCGAGAAGTACTTGCAGACCTGGATGAAGTAATTATTCCCACTAAAACTGTAGAAGAAGGGATTCAGCGGTTGGAAAAATTTCTTTGCATTCTCGACTCAGCTGGATTAAAACTTTGTGCCGAATAGTGTAACTTCTTGGCACGACAAATCACGCATTTGAGACACATTGTAGGCGAAGCCAAAATAACTCCAGGTGATGACAAGGTAAGCTCCATACGTAATTTCAAAACACCGACAAATATAACGGATGCTCGGCGTTTCCTTGGGTTAACTGGATTTTTCCACAAATTTGTGGAGCATTATTTTTCATATCTAGGCCGCTTACACAGTTGCTACGAAAAGATGAAATATTCCAGTGGTGGAAAGATCAACAACATGCTTTCACGCAGCTAATCGACTTACTGTGCAGTAGACCAGTGCTCGAATTGTAGGATCATACCGGGTATCACGAAGACATATTGATGCCAGCTCAGTCGGACTTGCTGGTGTGCTCCTCCAATCAAAAGACAATACGAATTGGAAGCCGGTGTTCTATTACAGCCCTATATATATAGTATTGAGGCTGAAAGTAAGAACCACAGCTATGAACTCGAAGTTCTTGGAATCGTCGAGTCACTCGAACGGTTCCGAATGTACGTGCTCGGTAAACCATGCAAACTTGTTACCGACTGTGCCGCTATTGTTAAATCTGAAGCCAACAAGGAAATGATTCTCAAAATAGCTCGCTGGTGGATAAAAGTTCTCGATTATGATTTCGAAGCCGTTTCACTGTCAAGGAAGCCGAATGTCTCATAGCCGTTCCCCTGATCTGTCGACAAAAGAAACCAGCCCAGGATATGATATTCTGAAGACTGCTTATTCAACAGATTACTGGTTCTTAACGATGAAACAGCTGGACCCGTCGCTTAGCGAAATTATAGCCGTTTTAAAGGGAGAGCGTAAGTCAGAAAAAGAAAAGCAATTTAAAGCAGATTATATTTTACAGAATCATAATTGTATCGCAAAATTGGCAACGCTATCCAATTTGTTGTTCCGAAATCTGTGCAATGGAGAGTTACTCGTTCCTGCCACGACGATGTGGGTCCTTTTTGGCCTAGAAAAAACGACCTAAGGGATACAAACACATTTTTGTTTTCCCAAATTGGGAAATACATCAAGGAGTATATTGCCGCATGCATCCAGTGCTGTTACTACTAATAGAGGGGAGGGAAACATAAAGATCAGCTTCATCGTGCAATTGAACCAAATCCATTTCGTCAAATGCATATATTCGATCTCTGGCCATTTGTTCGTTTAAAACGCGGAAACACGCACGCACAGGCAATCTCCGACGCATTCGGCAAAATTCTAATCGTGGAATCCATGAAAATAATAAAAACGCTTCCTGTTATAAATGTCTTAAATGAAGTTACCAGTTACTTTGGGCTACCAAAATGTATTATCAGTGACAGAGTGACTGCATTTACCTCGAAACAATGTGCGATGTACTGTGAGGCGGAACAACATTCAACATTCGAAGGGCCAATGGACAAGTTGAGAGAGTCAACAACATAATGTTTGTTCAAACCACGGCCGGAGAGCCAAGGGATTTGGACCAACGTTTACGTGTTCTACAGTGGGCTGTTAACTCGCAGAAGAACACGACATCTGGATTCCGTCCAAATGAACTGGTCTTTGATTTCAAACTCGTTGATGTAATACAAAATCGCATTCTCGATGATGATGATGTCACGTGTGGTATAGAAACACGCCGAACTCAAACAATATACAGAAAGCGACCTAGTAGTAATATCTAGTGAACCGACCGCCACTAGCGAATCCCGTAAATTGGAGCCCAAGTATAACGGCCTCTATCGAGTTTCTGGGTAATGATCAGTTTCTAATCGAGCATATTCCTGGGATGCAGATAACACAGAAGAGATTTTGTTCTGTTTATGCATCTGATAAAATCAAACCACTCGCCCAATTTAGATGCTATCGATGACGAGGCTGATGAAAGTCCTGAAGGAGATACTGACAGAGCCAAGGACGACTCCAGTGCAGGAGTGGCCGAGTTGTGAAGTATATGATTTTTCTCTTTTTTTTTTGTATATTGAGTTTGGATAAATACATTCACTTTATTTTCTTATTTCTTTGTTTCTTGTTTGTTTGATGTCATCAGTGTTTTATGTTTCAACATTTTCCACGGTGGTGAACAATATTCGCAATTGAGTCGTTCAATCCCAATTTGACACCCTATTATGCAATAATGAAAATCTTTCAAGTTTGTTTCTGCCTTGCCGACACTCATGTAATGAGAGAGAAGATTATTAATATGGGATTTGAAACACATAACAATAAAATAACTACAGTCACTCAATCATTATAACAATAGAACAAAACATATGTACGTAATATAGCAATATCTGTCTCTTTTACACCAACTGGTTATATGCATGCGTGAAATGAAGTACATACTATATAGTATACAACTCCCAATTAGTATTGCGGTTTTTACTGAACTGCCGGTAGAGTCTCCTTTTTGTTATTAATTTGTCACGAAAGTTTAATTGTGTTTGGATTGGTCTTCGGAGTCTTGGTCCAGGTTGAGTTTAATTATAAGTTGTCGTATTAAGCTTTTAGTGGTTAAGTTTTATTTATTTATTAAGGGTTGTGTGTAATATTGATTGTAAGCCGTGTGATTAGGATTTTGGGGTAGATATTTTAAAATTATAAGCTCTTTTAGTTTATAAAGTTAAGGTCGAAATTTGACCTTTTGGAATTCTGTATTCGGAATTTGGAACTTAACTTTAAGATGATCGGTTTTCTCCTTGCTAAACATAGGTACGGTGATATGCTAAGAAAATAATAAACGTCTTTGTCTATGCTATGGGCAATATGTAATGCGTGCATCTACAATTGCTTTGGCTACAATAAAACAAAGAAAACATCGTAGAAGTAGCATCTTCCTACAGGTGCTGGTTCTTTAAATAACGAGAATGAGCCTCTGCAGCCGAACATCTTGTAGCTCTGCTAATAAGCCTTACTTCTAGACTCCCCGTGGCGACATCTGGGAATCTCACTGGAGATTGCGAAGTTAAAGGGACAAACGGCGTGTTTCCTGCGCCATAAATTAGGTTTAGTGTCGGAAAAACAAAAAAAGACCTTATCCGTGCTACTCCGACATATTTGGAGCAAAGGCCGGTAAGGATTTCCAGGACTTAGTCGGGGTCTTGGAAAAGACATGGTGGCGGACGAGCCCTATATGGGCCAACGGCAGCGCTCACATCCCGGAACGGATTACTGGCTTCGGTGTAACCGACCCCTAGTCCTAGGGGCATCAAAAATGGTACTGGTCCTCCAGGTTGGGGGTCGAGCCCCCGGGGTAACTGCCCGGTCATTTAAAAAACAAGACGTGACGAAGCATCAACAAGCCTCGGATATGGGCGGATCTACTGTTGACAACCCACGCAAACGATTTAAGGACAATGAGCTTCGTATATGCAAGTGGAATGTGAGGTCCCTTAATAGACCACGTGCAGCCGAGCAACTAGCGGAGGCTCTAGACTGCTGCAAAGCAGACATAACCGCCATTCAAATAATGCGATGTGATGGCCAGGACAAAAAGAAGATGAAAAACTGCGGCATCTACTATGGCAATTGCTATCGACGGCAAAAGCAGCGCTTATTTGGATGCGGATTTGTTGTCGGAGGCAGACTAAGAGAAGAAGTTCTGAGCTTTCGGCATGTGAGCGAGCACCTCGTAGCAATCCGCAAGAAGGCTAAATTCGCCAACATAAGTCTTATATGTGCGCATGCCCCCCCAGAGGAAAATGATGACAACACCAAAGATGCCTCCTATGAGCTCGACTCGGACCATTACCTAGTTGTAGTCAAGGTACGGTTGCGGATATCCCAAACTACGCCAAGACAAGCTAATGCCACGGAAACTATCCCCGAACCGAAGCCTGTAGAGATAAACAAGGGAACATCGTAGTACTCGTAGAATCGCAGTCGATGCTAAGGGTTTCGAAAGACCATTTCTGCAGACTGTATATCGTCGATGACGAACCAAATACTGCTGTCAGGCAGAATCAACTGAATCAACCTTTCAACGTGGACGATGATAACCAACAATTCCGTCCACCCAACCTGGATCAAGTGAAGATAGCTATATCTAAGCTTAAGTCCAACAAAGCTGCTGGAGCGGACGGCCTGGCTGCCGCGCTCTTCAAAACGGCAGGCGATGACTTGGTAAGGACCATACACCAACTCATCAGTAAAATATAATCTAAAAAAAATATACCCGATGAATGGAACCTCCACATTGCTTGTCCGATTCTGAAGAAAGGAGACCTTCCGAACTGCGCCAGTTACAGAGGCACCATTCTCCTTAACATCGCATGCAAGGTCTTATCTGCCGTATTGTGTGAACGCCTGAAGCCGTTCGTCAACAACCTGATAGGGCCATATCAGTGCGGCTTCAGGCCAGGAAAGTCCACCATCGACCAAATATTTACACTACGGCAGATCTTGGAGAAGACCCATGAACATCAAATCGATACACACCACCCATTCATCGATTTTAAAGCCGCGTATTACAGCATCTATAAACACGAGCTATACAGCGCAACGTTTAGTTTCGGCATCCCTGCCAAAAGTCCGAAAAGTCTTCGAATCCACTCTCTAGGGACAGCGCAGTAGAGGAAGGCAAAGAATCAGGTGGCGCACGCAAGTGGGAGAGGACCTCAGCCAACTTAGCGTGCGAAACTGGAGGCAGCTAGCCAGGGATCGAGCTGGCTGGAGAAGCTTGTTGACTGAGGCCCAAGTCCACCCCGGATTGTAGCGTCACTTAAAGTAAGTAAGTAGGAGTTACGAGTAAATAAGCTTTCATTTATGATTTTAGTGATAAATATTATATGTACATTATAAGTATTATAAGTTGAATTATGTCTTTGCTGCAGCTTAGTCAGGTATTCAGTAATCCACTGTCGCCAGAATTCAACAGCTAATATGCGCGATCGTTTCCATAGCTCGCGATATATTTAATCGGGTTTCTTGAGGTATCACCTTGTGGTACAGATACGCAATCACCCTCACCACTTTTGATAGACGAGAGTAGTGGTGAATGACTTGGCTGATGCTATCCCGTTCAACGGCTTGAGCACAGTATGTCTTTATGGCACGTTTCTCCTCCTCTGTAGTTATATCGACGGGTTGGTCGGGAACTTCGTATTCCCGTCGATTCCTTAAAAACTCCCCGTCATGCAAAATCTGCCGGATTTGCGTTGATAGGAACATATCTCCATGTTTCGCTACGCGATTTGCTACAAACTTCCTCCATCTTGTTGACAGTGCTCGTATCCATGCCAGCGGGATTGTGGAATCCGTCCATGCATTGACCTTGTGGGTCTGTATTCCCAGGATCCCTGTAGCATAGTCTACAAGCGTAGCTACCAGAACTGCTCCACAAGGCTCATGAAAAGGAAGTGTAATCGGATTATTCATAGGTGCTATCTTCGTTTTCGACAGAAGGGTATTCGTGTGAATCTTGTTGTTTGCATCGAGGATCCAGATGTACATTGTAGACGCATTGCAGAATCCATGCACTTCGATGTCTTTGTAGTTTTGCATTCCTTTGATCGACCGCGGAATTTCAATCGCGAAGGAAAACTCATAATATATCTCGCGGTCTTCTTCCGGAATGTTTTTCCGTATGACTTCGTCGATGGAATCCGGGCCACTTATTAGATCGTTAATATACATTTTGTCGCAAATCTTTTTGGCTTCCAGTTGGAATTGGTTACGTTCATCTCCAGCAAGGTTCTTAAGTACTCAGACTGCCAAGTAGGGTGCAGTCGCCGTTCCGAACGTGATAGTTTTTAATTTGAATATGTTGAGTGCCTCTTGTGGATTGCTACTTCAAACAATCAGGTAGTAGTATCGGTCCGGATGATGTACAGCGATTTGTCGGTAAATCTTTTCTATGTCCGTGAACATAATATTTTATGTCCTCAGCCGTAAGATAAGATCTACAATATCCATCTGTTATTTGAGACCTACCAGCAGTCGATCATTTAACGATACCCCGTCTGATGTTTTTGCCGCTGCATCGAAGACTACCCTTAACTTTGCTATGGTATGGCTCTCCTTCATCATGGCATGATGGGGCAGAAAATAGTGGTATGGAGTATTGAAGAATGGATCATCCACACTAACCTGTTTCAGTCCGAGTGTGGCATATTCGGCAATACATCGAGCGTAAGCTTCGTACAGTTCTTGGTCCTTACGAAAACGTCTTTCGAGATGAGCGAACCTCCTTATTGCGTCTTCCTTACTTCTGCCCATCTTTGGATACCATAGACCTTTAAATGGCCACTGCACTTTATATCGTCCATAAGGAAGTCGCCTGGTATGCGTTGCATTAAAAAGCTATTTTGGCTTTTTACATGCCGTCTGCTAGATTTCCCAGAATTTTCGCTATTGATGGCTTTTGTCGGTAAACTGTGCGAAGCTACGTATGCGCTTTGAACTCTCAGCTGGAACTTTTCCGAAGACCATCCATTCTAATAGTGTCGTCTGTGCCAAGGGTGTATTAAAAAAAATTTCTACAAAAACGTCAGTTCTGAACAGCGGATCAACCGGTGCTGGTAGGCCAAAATCTGGATCTGCTAAAAGTACTCCTTCCAAATGTCTGTTGGAACGGAAGAAGGCAAGTCAACTACTTGAAAACCAGCCCCTTAACAGCTTACGAAATCCGAACTGTAGGTCGACGTAGCTCTCTGAAGTGCCGCTGCTGACCAACCCCAATCCTTATTCCTCAACGAAGGTTCGTTTTTTGTGTAATTTTAGTAGCTGCGCAGACGCGTAGATGATGGAACCTACCATCTGATCCCTTCTCTTTCACTATGGCTGTAGCGAGCGAGCAAAAACTTTTCAGCGTCGCGCTAGTTGTTGGTAGGTTCTCCCCCGACGGCTGAAACTCAGTCGCATGGGAACAAGTGGACCTCGTTGGCTTTTGCCCATGTGATAATTTGTTATTGCGTAATTTTTCGCCCAATGGATTTTTGTTTGCATGCAGAAGTGAATGATAACGCTGTTGGCAGAAGAAGCATGACTTTGGCCTTAATTATTCCCTAACAAGGTAATTATATCCAAGGCGATTCTCGCAAACTGCTATCTTTTTGACCACTTTTTTTCGTTCTATGTGCATGTCCATGTTGAGAAATCCTGTACATCTTCTGATCGCATGCGGCCTTCCTTGACACACCTTGAATTGGACGCTCCTCGACGCCTGGTTTGCGACCAACACCCTTCACATTCCTGGGAGGTATCCAACAGCTCCTTTAGTCTATCTGCTGGTTCCTTTGCTTACGATGGCTAACCGAAAAGTAACTTCAGCTGTGCATTCACAAGCACACCTTTGTAGTCGTAACGTGACGTTAGTAGCTCCAAGCCTTATTGTAGCAGTCAGAAAAAAGCAGCTTCTCGATGTTGCTTAAGGAGTCGTTGGTATGCACCAAGGATGTAAAGAGATCATAGAATGATAACAACGTTGAATACGAACCCACAAACTTCGGTATGTAGATCTTCGGAGGCCGTAATTCATTTTTCGCTCTGCATGTGGCTGTTGTGGATAATGTACTTGTAGACATCGCTGCTGTTGTAGATGACTTCTGACATTGTTCTAGTGCATCGATCAATTCTGTTTAATATCACCTCACTGAACCGCCAAACTTATTTTTTGTTCAGGTATATTATCCTATTATTCCTTAATGTGTAAGTACAAAACTGGACGAGTTCAAAAATTAATATAAATGTATTCACTTTTTCCAGGTGGGTTTCTCTGGGGGACTTACAGATCTTCAATGGCTACAGTTGCTGTTTGGTCAAAGCTAAGAAATTGCAGGCATATACTTTGATTATACAAATTATATGTATGATTCCGCGGCGCGAAAAATTACGCTTGAATGTACACCGGACGCGGGTGTTAATATGATTGTTAATTAAGGCACACAGAGTACCTGTATATATATCTTGTCATGCAATTATTGTTATTTCGTTTTTTGTGTTTCAGTTAAAGGCATTCACTTCACTTTTTATAAAACTGTTTATTAAATGTATATTTAAACCACAATGATTTAATTATAGTACAATTTAGGATCTGACTTTCTTAAAAATGTAATTTAAAATACAAACGCTCGATACGACCAACTTTCTTTTTGCGGAACTACAATATGTGATTTTTAGTGTATAGAGAATTATTTAATGTGGACTGTCTATACTCGTATTACATATCCTCGTTCCAAACACAAAGTGCGTATGTGCATAATCCCAACTTTACAGTAGAGGCAAAACAAAAATTCCTGTTCTTTTTTTTCTATTTTTTTTCCTTTAACTGAAAACGTTCAACAAAGCTTATATATATATCCAGGAACGGGTTAAAATTGTTTCTCAAATAAACAATTAACATATTTGAGTAAACTCTTTTCCAAGAGAAAAAAATGCAGATACGCACTTCGTGTTTGGAACGACATGAAGGTTCGTAAAACCGTTTTTTGTTAAAAAGAAATATATCGCTAAAAATGCAAATGTTTCGGTGTTTTAAATCGTTATATCTTTATTTTTCAATCTGATTTATATAATATTTGGGGGTTATGTTCTTGTTCATTTGTTGTTGTATCATTTGACATTTGTTATGTAAAGATTTGTGGATTCTGTTTTTTGTCTTGTGTTTGATGTCATCAGTGTTTTATGTTTCAACACGACTCTTAATAGACAAATGTGTTCCTTCTCGCATAGTCTCGATAGTTATCACGTTATCAGTGACGACATTATCACATCGTTGAGTGTCAATAATTTCGTGGATGAATGTTGTCAATACCAAGGGCTAAATTCATCTGAGCAATCGATCCGATCTACCTTCGAATTAAACGTATGCTCTACAACTAACTCTTGCAAGTTTGCCCAAATAGTTTTAAACGGAAGTTTGTACTGGAAAGTAATAATAAAAGTAATGAACATGCTTGGCTTTCCTTATTTTGTGCATTAAATTTAATTTGTTAAAACCAACAAGAAACCAAGTAGTCAGGAATTATTTATTGATTCAACTTAAGTTTATGGTATAGCGTTCATTTTTAAGTTCAGCTATTTCTGGTGTAAATTAACTTAATATTTTTATATTTCACAGATTTCGTTTTTGTACATGATATCTATCAAAAAGCTGTGTACGAGGGCTGTTTGAAAAGTTATCGGCCTGACCAATTAGAGACTGAAATTTGATAACTTTTATTTATTCTTTTTCCACATATTTTCCTCTTATTTCAATACACTTATTCCATCATTGTTATAGGGCTTCTATACCTTTTTTATAAGACGATTCCCCTAACTCCTCAAAAAACAGCTACTTCGTTGGTTGAAAAATTTCTTACAGCCGAGTGTTTTTTTTTAAATTAGGAAACAGGTAATAGTTTTATGGTGCCAAATCAGGCGAATGAGGTGGGTGGTTCAGTACTCCAAATCGGAGTTCTTGGAGCTTAGCCATGGCAATAACTGAGTTGTGCGGGAACGCATTATTCTGGTGATAAGGGCCAAGCTCTGTCTTTTTTGTTTTGATTTGTTCATTTTTAGGAATATAGGGGTGAATCCAGGTTTCATCAGTGGTTATAAGTCTTCTTAAAAAAATGGCTAGTATTCATTCGAAATAACGCCAGATTCTCTCTAGAAATTTCAACCCGATTGAATTTTTGTTCTTCGGTTGACAAACTATCACTATTTTTTGTAGTAAACAAATTTTCACTATTTGTTGTAGTAAGTTTTGTCAACTTTAATTCTTTCGGCAATTGTTTAACGCTCCATTTTTTAAATGGTTAACCTTAATCTAAACATATATAGTCTCAGATGACAGTTCGGTTTGACGTATGTGAATAGAACATGAATATCAAATTGGTTGACACTTTAAGAACGTATAAAATGAATTTCTTGACGAACTGTATATAAGAACAGCCAATGTTATTGATTTTGAAACAGAAGTTTAAAATATCAACCCAATTCTAATTTCTCATTTTTTCGAGAAATACATAAAGTCCTTAATCTATTTTTTCGGAATAAGGACTTAAGGACAGCTAAAGTTAACAAGATATATCATTATAGAGACAAGTCATTCAGATAGCATCGCAAAGTTATGAAGGAAATGCATAAAATTCATCGCTCCTGGAATCATTGCTAAACATATTGTAATTCAGGCTTGTAAAGGCAGCATACACATAACTTACCTCGGAAAATAAAACATATAAAACAGATCACAAGTAAACAACTTTGGCAGCTAGCACCGTAATCAGCAAACTTCAGTATACATTCGGATCTAAATCATTTCCAATAAATTACTTCTGAGCAAATTATAAGTTATTATAACAATAATATATTGACTAGAGAAACCAAAATGGCGGTAGGATATTTAATTTTTTTTTTATTTTTAAGTAAGTCCGTTTGGGTGGTGTAGTTATAAGGTAGATATAGGTAATTGTGCTTATTTTATCTCCAAGTGGTTACCATCGGGCAAAAGTCGATGTCCATCTGGGTAACGGATGAATTCCCTAGATGGAATCGACGGAGAAGTAAAATACCGGAACAAAACTTATGAGACCTTATCCGAGATATTCTGAAATTTTTGGAGCTCAGGCCGGTAAGTATTTCCGAGACTAAGTTAGGTTCACGGAAAGAGATGCTGTCGTATGAGCCCTTAGTGGACCAATTCCAGCGCTCATATTTCCGAGCAGTTTACTGGCTTCGGTATAACCGACTCCTTGTCCCAGAGATATCAAAAATTATCTGCCCGTCAAGGTTGCAGGTTGTGCCGTCCAGCGATGGCAAGATGAAAGTTGCGAAGCGAAAACAAGTCTCGGATACATACGGATCTACTGTTGACAACCCCTATAAATGAGGTAACGAACTTCGGTTTGAACATGAAAGGCTGGATCTTTTAATAAGCTACCTGCAGCCGCCGAACAACTAGCAAAACAAACATTATCTCCATCCAAGAAACTCAATGGCATGGATAAAAAAATAAAGAAAAGATGAGAAACTGCGACATTCATTACGGCGATTGTTATCTATTGCATTGGATGCGGATGTGTTTTTGGAGACAGCAGTCTTGAGACATGGGAACGAGCACCTCGTTGCAATCCATACCAAGGCTAAACTTGCCAGAATTAGCCTTATATGGGCGCAGAGGAAAAAGATGACGATACGAAGCATGGCTTCTACGAGCTCTTGAACAAGACTCAGGAGCAATGCCTTAACTATGGCATTTAAATTGTCTTCGGCAATTTTAATGCAAACCTAGAAAGAACAAACATCTTTGGTAGAACTGTCGGAAGATATAGCCTGTGGGACATCCCCTCTGGTAATCGAATTTGTTGCGGGGCGATACATTGTCGTAAGTAGAACGTGGTTCCCACATATCGGTATGGACTTCTAGAATTCTTAATCAATCAACTGCCTACTAGATTGATCATTGCATTCAAAACAAGACACGGACGTACCAAAGGGCCAACACCGACTCGGACCATTACCTTGTTGTAGCCAAGTATGGTTGCTGATATCCGAAACAGCACAAAGGTACGCCTTTTCCGATTGCATCTGTTTTAAGAATCGTTAAAGGATTCACATGACATCGCATTGGCAAAATCCTTTTTTAACATCAAAGGTGTTGGGGGGATCTTAACCGACCTTGATGGAGCAGCGTGCATTCTCCATCGTCATATTGCACAAACGGGCGAGTTTGGCGGGAATGCCAAAACTAGACATTGCTCTGTATAGCTTGTCTCTATCGATGCTGTCATACGCGGCCTTCCTTCTTTTCTCCAAGATTTCCCGTAGTGTGAATATTAGGTCGGTGGTGGACTTTCCTGGCCTCAAGCCACACTGATGTCGACCTATCAGGTTGTTGACATACGGCTTCAGGCGTTCACTCGATACGGTACATAATATTTTCTAGGCGATGGTAAGAAGACTGATGCCTCCGCAGTTGGCGCAGTTCAGAGGGTCTCCTTTCTTGAGGATCGGACAAATAATCCTAAGGTTCTATTAATTTCGCATACTTTCGTCCGACCATATTTTAGAGATGAGTTGGTGTGTGCTCTTTACAAAGTAATCGTCTGCCGCTTTGAAGATCTTGGCGGTCAGGCCATTCGCTCCATCAGATTTGTTGGACTTCAGCTAAGATATTGCTTTCTTCAATGCATCCAGGTCGGATGGATGGAATTGTTGGTTTACATCGTCCAGGTAGTAAGATTCATTCTGCCTGACAGCGGTATTTGTTTCGTTTTTCCCTTTATACAGTCTACATGAAATAGGAAAAAAAATAATTAAGAACAGTATCAGCTATTCACTCGGCATTGAATCCACAAAAAAATCATTAAAGGGATGAATTCGATATAATCTGTACGTACAACAACAGTCAGAAAATAAGAAAAAAAATAGAAATGTAACGAATACAAGGCGTATTTTGGGAACTCTAAAAGCGTACTTTAAGAAGAAATTAGAGGAATGATTTGAAGTGACAACAAAATTAAATTAATAAATTATTGACTTAGGGCCCAGGATGCAATAACCGTCACCTAAATAGTTAGCGAAGTAACCATACAGCAAACCTCAAAATAGTTATTACCCAATGTTAGATTTGCCAACAAAAAAGTCTGCCAAAAGATCTGTAATGTTGGTGTACTAAAACATGAAGGAACTTAAAAAAGTAGTTAATTTAGTTAAAGTGTAGTTTTCTTATAAGAAAAAGCTTTTCAGATAGATATCACGAAATTACAAGAAACATATGGATCACTAAACAATGGTAAAATGTGTTAAAATTATGAGAACTTACTACAAAAAAAAATGATTCCGTAGAAGTACGTTTCGCTCATCACGAATAGATTATGGTCGACAAAATCGTTCATCTGAGGGTACTATAGGCAAAACAACATCGTCCCTAAATTTTCAAAATGAATTTCTTGTGACGGATACTTATAGAACTACAACAGTCTTTTGTACCGTGGGTTTTTTTCTTTACAGAACAAGCAGCTTATTTTCGTCTACGATGTAAACAATCCAATGGCCGTTTTGAAAATCCTCTGATTCAGCACATTCACCAGGGATGTGTGTACTTTGTGTTTAATTGCAATTTATTCGCCTTTTCAAGGTATAAAAAATTTATGTAAACTTTTGACTTGCTTATACGAGTACCATATGTGATCATATTTGCTGATAAATAATCCGAGTCTGGTGCAATACTAGCGTCTTCATCTGCATAATTCGTGCGAGAATCGTTGTTTTCTGCTGGGTCTGCATAATGTCGATGAGAGTCGACGCGTAGCTGGTTTCGAAGGCGTGTCAATAAAACTTCCCTTAGCAAAATAAACAACTTTGGCGGAGGACTTCCCCATGCTAGGAGGTAACGAGTGCAACCTTGGAATAGACGTATATAGCCATCTTAAATCAATGACTTCTATCTTAGATGATACTGACTGAATTGAGAGTAAGCGTTGTATTATGCTATCAACTTATTTTTCTTATATCGTATTGCATAAGCGGCTTGGTAATTTTTTTCTGTGGAAGTGAATCCAACTAATGCCTTTGTAGTTAAAGTAGTTAAATTTGTCAATTGTACTCCAAGACAAATTCTCATGTATGAGTGTTAAATTAAGAAAGAGAAGTACACAGTACATTTGTATGCGTTAGCTCAACTTGCCTTACTAAATCAAGTGGATATGAGTACTCTTACGAGTATAATGCCTCAGCATGTGTTATTTTTTTTTTTTGGAAAATTGGACACAGAGAGAATAAAGATGTTTGGGCTCAGTGGTTATTTTGCTCCATGGGTGGCATCCAAAATTAAATGGGGTGGCTTAATTGTTAGTTAGAGCCGGCTTGTTGTTGAATTCAAGTCAACTACACATTCTACTTGAATTTTGTTGACTGAAAAACGTAAGTCTTTCTGGCACGGCTGGGATTCGAGCAACGAATCTTTTGATTTGAAAACCAGTTCACTACCACCTGAGCCACGACCACCTGTGCCTGATTTCATTCATATGCTCAAAAATGATAGTAAAATAGACTGATTATCCTTTTAATTTTGTTTTTACTAATATCAACTTTTAAGCGCAAATGAATCCAGGCTTTTTATATTGATCTTGTTTTTGGGTTAAGCTAATAAAATCGAATCAACTTTGTTGCTGAATGTTGTTGATTTTATTAATATACTAGGTGGGGTGAAAAGTAACCTCCTTGGCCTGTTACTGCAAAAAAGGTTATGGTGCATTAAAGTCCGTCCATACTTAGGCAGACATGCCAAATTTCAGTGCGATACTGTCTTTAGTTTTGTTTTGACATCTGATTGTTGTTGACGTGTTTGCCATCATGTTGAGTATAAAACATTATTTTTTGAGAGGCAAAATGGCGAAAGAAACAAAAGAAAAGTTGGATAAATATTATGGGACTAATGCTTCGTCAGATTACATCGTCAGATTACATCGTCAAATATTAGTTTCGAGAGATTCGTGGTGGCCGCAACTCCACTACTGATCAAGACCGCAACGGTAGGCCCCCTGATGCGGTTACAGAGGACAATGTCAAAAAAATGCATGAAATGGTGTTAGCTGACCGGGAAGTGAAAGTGCGCGATCTAGCAGATACCACATAGATTATTACTGAGTGCACACGCCATATTTTGGGCAATGTTCTGCACATGAAAAAGTTATCCTGCCGCTGGATGCCGCGCACGCTCACTCCTGACCAAAAACACGAACGCGAGAGCACTTCGAAAGAGTGTTTGGACTTGCTGATGCGAAATCGGGCGGTCTTTCTGGGATTGTCATGGCATACTCTTTGTGGACTACCTCGAAAAAGGAAAAACATGAACAGCGAGTATTATTGTGCATTATTGGAGCGATTGAAGCCAAAATCGCTGCAAAACGGCCTCACATGAAGCGAAAAAAATGTTGCTTTTGCAAGACAATGCGCCGGCGCATAAGAGCATCGCAACCACGGCTAAAATCAATGACTTGCGGCTCAAACTGTTGTCGCATCCACCGTATTCGCCTGATTTGGCTTCCTCAGAATATTGTTTCTTCCCAGACCTCAAAAGATGGCTCATCAATAAAAAAATTCAGCTCACGCGAGGAAATCATCGACTCCCCGGAGGAGTATTTTGCAGACCTTCCGGAAAACTATTTTTCGGGGGGATCAAGAAGTTGGAAAATCGCTGGAATAAGTGTATCAAGCTAATAGGAGATTATATTGAATAAAATAAAATTTTTTTTAAACAGCGCTATTTTACTAAATGTGTACGCAATATGGCGGTGGTTGGGTGCTGTAGAAATATGGTAGGCACCGAGAGATGTCAACCTGGCAATATCCAGTGTTGCAACTACCTATATATTCTACACATGAATTATGCTTATAATACCTCCACGTGGTAACCGCCGGTTACTAGTCAATGTCCATCCGGACTGGACCTGCTAAACTTATAGGTGCGAGTGCTGAACAGGAGACAAAAATAGCAGCACTATAAATGGGACAGCGGATGAATTCCCCAGATGGAATCAACTGTGAAATCACTCTGCGGCTTAACATCGCCCACATAATCTGATTGAAAATGCAGTTGATGTTTGAGTTCCTTACGAACTCAGTGAAAGAAACATTATGGATCGCATAATGGTCTATGAGTCTTTGTTGAGATGATACTCGCTTGAAGCTATCCTGAAAAGAGTGGTTACGGGAGACGAAAAATGGGTAGTTTGCAACAACATTCGGCGTGAGAGGTCATGGTGCGCTCCTGGTCAAGCAGCGCAATTGGTCAGTAAGAAATTTTTGCATCACAAAAAGATCATGTTGGATATGCAAGGTGTTATTTACTTTGAGTTACTTGTATGCAATCAAACAATAGATGCGTTTGACTGGGAACTTATGCAGCACACACTGTACTCTCTAGACATTGCCCCTCTTAACTACCACCTGTTCCGCTCTTTCCAAAACATTTCAGATGGGAATACGATTCCGAAGACGAAATCACAACGTATCTGGAAAACTTTTTTAACCCACAAGTCTGCTGACTTTTGCAAAAGAGGCATTATGTGTCTTCGAAACGTTGGAAGAAAGTATTAGGCAATGATGGACAATATCTGATTGATTGGATATAAGCTTTTATATTATGCCAAAAATGTGTGTTTAACTTTAACCCTAAAAAAAATATCATAGAGCTTATTGAATAACCTAATATTTCCACAACGGTTTGGGATAAAAATAAATTGTATAGTGCGTGGCTATAAAATACACAAAGCAATGCGGCACATAGCGTTATTTGCCTAAAAAAACCGATCAAAAATATTTGTTTGCCGTAATGAAGTGATACTTGACTGAAACAACGGTGGACTCAGATTCTTCTTCATCAATACATTCCTTATCTGTTTCTTCATCTTTACTTTCGTAGGATATTGTAGTCTCGTCAAAATTTTGTAAAGATGATGAGCCAGGAATCCCCGAAATCAGCATTTTAAAAGCTTTAACAGGCAAGTGTCTTAAATTTGTTATTAGAGGATCCGAGCTTAAGGTTACCTACCGATAGTATGAAAAATAGAATTATTTATTATATCGGACTGCTAATGACGTAATCTTAACCTGTTAAAAAAATTTCGTCCTAGAAAGCTTCTTCACAAAATTTAACCGGTACCACCTGAAATGCTTTTTTAGTGCTCCAAAGCTTTTTCGGAATGCTGCCCAATCGGTAGGAGAGCATTTTGAATTCATGGGGTGCCATTGATAGAGTTCAACATACAACTGAGTCTAATTACCATTTCTAATCTACTAGAACGTACTTATAATATGACTTTTAATAAGTTTCACATCACCAGTTATTTCAGCCAATTCTTGTTAAAAAACCGGTGGTCTACATTGCCATCGTTAGTTTCCGTAAAACTGAGCCCTCGTTTTCTCTAATGGAATTTTGTTACCAAGATGAAGAATGCTTACAAAAATCCTTACCTGGCATGCCAAATTTACAATCCAGATTTTATCACTGTTGAAATCAATTCAACAAAGAAAACAAAATGATTTCCGAAAATTTTAGCTTTTATTCTGTCGGTTCAACCGACTACTTAGCATCGGTAAACGATGACAATCAGCTAAATTTTCCTACAACATTTCAATTATTGTTTAGTATGTACATGTATATACTCGTATTTATAGAACTTGCGTTTAGTTTTTGATTTTAATTCTTACTCTTTACAATACTTCTTTAATTAATGTTCTATGTACGGCAAAATAGGAAAAAAGGACAAAAGAAAATACGCGCTAACAATTCAACTGTCAGTGATGACTCCGGTTGCCAGATTCACCTCCTGACTACAGTACTGCCAAGTTCGCTTACAACCACATCTTTTTTTTTTATTCATTCTTTATTTTCAAGACTCCATATAATATTACTACAGTAGTTTTACAATAAACTAAGAGAATAGTTAGGGACAATTTTATATTTAAAAAAAAAATAAGTGTCCCATATAGGTATATAAATACGTGCTGCCCATTTATGTCGTATACTTATACACCGTTCTACTTAACCGAATGGCATGATACTTACACCATTGGAAAGGTAATTTCGCGTAGATGTGCACAAACGGTTGAGTAGAAACTTGGTAAAACATGTAAAAAATTAGGTTTTTTCACATATAAATATAAATATAGATGCGATAAAATCAGGAATCCAGTGTTGCATAACTTTAGGATCATACAGCATCAATTTATTACCCCAGTTTCAAACCAGAAGTTACTGGAAAGAACTAGAACCCGACAAATGTGGTATAAATACGGGATGAGAAACAGCGTGAGTTAAGTTGAGCGACAGAAAAGGAGCTAAGTGAACCTACAGTGAGCGATAAGAGATTTGAATTGTGAGATAGTAGTAAAATCGGTTGTGAATTACTTGGAAGTTATTTTAAATAATAATAAATTAAGTGTTTTGAAATAAAGCAACGTTTCATCATTTCGAAACCTAGCCGAAATATTACAATAATTACAATTTTACGCAGCTTAAGCTGGCCATACACGACGAACATGTTCGTGTGATTTGTTCGTTGATATTTGGCCACACACGACGAACCGATTTGTGGAACATCACTTTTGCTGTTACTTTCAATTGCAATTATTACTAATAATATATATATGCAAAAAGCGAAAGCAAGAAAAAAATAATAAACAAAAAAGGAGAGAGTGGATGAAAGAGTGGCTATATGGTAGAAACGATCGCACTCACATAAAATTGTTGAGAAAATGGGAAATGTCTGCACAAGAGGATTTTTAAAAATTTTGTAGAATGTATTCAGAAAATTATATTGAATTGCTGAGTTTGGTCAGTCCAGTTATTGGAAAACAAAACACAGGAATGCGAGAAGCAATTACAGCAAACAAGAGACTGTCAGCAACTTTAATTTTCCTCGCAACTGGACAAAGTTTCGAGAAACTAAAGTTTTAGTTCCAAAAGAAACGTTTTGTTAAAATATGCCATTTTTTACCTTCCGCTGATGTGCATGCAACAAAATTTATTTAAAAAAGAAAATATTTGCGAAAAACGCCACAAAGGGCGAACATGCTTGCGAACAAATCCACAAATTTTAAAATTTTTCATAAATATTGGGTCGGTTCGTCAACAGCACCACAAACGTCGAACAAGACTATGTACACGAACAGATCGCACGAACCTGTTCGTCGTGTATGGCCAGCTTTACTGAGAGACAAAAAAAGTCTACTTGCCTTTGAAAGTCAATAGTAAAGAAAAGAAAAGATGTTAGGGATAAGCGTATAGTCGAATCGTTTTTGTGAATGTTTTGCTGATGTTCACGCAACAAAATTTATTTAAAAAAGGAAATATTTGCGAACAACGCCACAAAGGGCGAACATGCTCGCGAACAAGTCCACAAATTTTGAAATTTTTCATAAATATTGGATCGGTTCGTCAACAGCACCACAAACTTCGAACAAGACCATGAACACGAACAGATCGCACGAACCTGTTCGTCGTGTATGGCCAGATTTACCGAGAGAAAAAAAAACAAATTCAAGTCTGCTTGCCCTTGAAAGACAATATTAAAGAAAAGAAAAGATGCTAGGTATAAGCGTAACGTCGAATCGTTATTACGAATGTTTTGCTGATGTGCACGCAAATTATTTCCCCAATCTCTGTGTCTAGCGTTGAAATCCCGCGGATTATAAAATAATTCTCCCCCGATTCCAGCCTCAGAAGTCGAAAAAGTCTGTCGAGCTCTGTAATGAATAAGGCGGATTGTGAAGCCTCAGATGCATAAACAGAGACCAAGTACAGCCGCTTTCTACTGCGGAGCGGGATGTAAATGACGACTGCCTCTAACACGCGGAACCTGCGTAACACTCCCTTGTACACTCTGTGAAATTTTATGCCTTCTTTAATGAAGACCGCGACACCGCCTCCACGTTGGGATTTAGGCCGGTTTCTTCTTCTAACAATATAATTATTGTACTCCAGGTTGTGCTCATAGGGTAGCTTCGTTCCGCTAGCGATAAGCAAATCAGGAGTTTGGTCTTGTAGCAATTTAAACATCGCGGCTGAACATGTGGCCCACGTTCCCACATATCACGCACGAGAGCTGCGTCCTATCGGATGCTCCGTCCCTACCCAGAGTACACTCCTCGGAACTGTGGTTCTCTGCGCATTTCACGCATCGATGCTGCATTTGGCAGTTCGACGCGGCGTGCCCGAACCTCTGGCAGCGAACGCATTGTATAACGCCTTCGCTCCTTTTTAATTTCTCCCAGTGAACCACCTGGTAGTCTGGGACATTGATGCTCCTTAGACTATCCAGACGGCTTTCGGGACTGAGCGGCACCAGGAAGAACCGTAGACCCCGTTTCTCATGTCTGGCTCTAGCTGTGGTAAATGGCTTTACCCCAACAAATTTGAGTCCTTCGCACTCCTTCTCTTTGAGCAGTGCCAGGATCTCCTCAGGATCGGAAGACGGTTCCAACCCCTTCAGCAGCATCGATTGCCGCTTTTCACACTTCGGTGTGAATAAGTAGTGCTCCGTCGTCGTTTCTTTAGGAGCTCTTTCACTTTCGCATAGCCCTCCACTGTATTACAGTGGATGGCATGGCGATCGTTCCTCAATATCTTAATATTAAAATTATTACCAATGACCAACTTATACAGGTCTTTGGTAGAATTTACCTCTAATTTGTATGTGTTGATAGGAGGAACCTTCACTTTCTTCTTCTGCTGTTGGTGCTGTTGCTGCTGTTGTTGCTGTTGTTGCTGTTGCTGCTGTTGTTGTTGTTGTTGTTGCTGCTGTTGTTTGCTGCTGGTGTTGTTGTTGCTGCTTCTGTTGTTGTTGCTGTTTTTTCAGCTGCTGTGCTTTCAGCTGTTGTTGTTTTTGCAGCTGCTGTTGTTGCTGCTGCTGCTGCTTCGTTTGCTGCATTTGCTGTTTCTGCATTTTTGCATTTGTTGTTGGGAGCTCTCTACTTCGGATTGCTCCCTCTGCCTACGTGCAGTTTGTTTTTGCTTTATAGCAAGCACTTTTTCTCTCAGCTTTTGTATGTTGCAGTTTATCTCATTTATTGCCTCATCCTCATCTTCCGACTCAGATGCCGCTAGAGAGGCAAAGTTGTTGTTGACCCCCTTACACTGGATGTGCATTAACGCATCATCAGGTTGTTTTTTGTTTTGTTGTGTTGCTGTTGCTGTTTCAGCTGTTAAAGGAGCACTTATTTTCATTTTAGTTTAGTTAGGAGTGGTTTTCAACCTCCTCCTCCTTTTGATGGTCTTTGCCGTGGCACCTCCCGTTATGGGAAGTGCGGAACGCTCTCCACCATCCATCGCGTGATTTGTGACTTTACACTTGCTTTACTTGGCACTTCACTCAATTTGAAAAAAAAAAGTTCAAGGTTTGGAGTGGTTTCGAACCCGTGTCCCACGATCTGATGATCGACGCCGCTACCGACATAGTTAACGAAAGTGCAACAAATTATGTTTACCAGAAAACTAAAACACAATTTTCCTACTTTATGAAAAGTCGAAACACGTCTATATTCAGCCTAGATCTGCGAACGACTGAATTATTCTATTTATGGATTTGTTTTGTGGTTTGGTTGTTATATGTTCCATATGAAGAAAATCGTTGTCTTGTTTCATCACATACAGATTCAAACCATTGTGGAAAACTTCTAGGGAGATGTAAGCATCGCAGATGTTACAGGTGCGGGCTAACAAGAGTTGTTTAGGGTAATTGACTTTGGTCTTCAGTGATTATATTTTCGCCACAACAAGCTTTTTGGAAATGGATGATTTGGCTGATGAAACTTAAGCGACAGTACACAGGTTGTCTTTACTATGATATTACCTGTTAGATCATATGATTCGTCCACAGGTGCAGCGCGTGTTCTATCTTTTGAAGACTTATGATGGGGCGAACAGAAACATCGGAAAGTTATTCGTATACTCACGCTTACAAGCGCCATACGGATGAGAGGAAAATAGTGGGAAAGAAAATCGATAAAATCATTAACCTATCAAAAATAAGCGACCGGCTAATAACTAAAAAACTGGAAATTAAACATGAAACTTGGAATATTGTTTGCACGTGCAGGTATTGGCAAAAAAAAAAAATATTTTGGTGTGACTTCGATAAGTTTTGCAATAAAGCATCACAAGAAAAATTACTTCAACATGAGAGTGTATAGAAGTATGCGTTTGGGAATCGAACTGCATACGATTACAAAAAAATAATGAATATGCCATTAGTGTGAAAAAACTGGTATGCACAGCTCCAAATATAACTTCGTGCTTTTAGTTTGGACTCTCAGCCGGACCGAAGAAATTTGCCTCTTTTTTACATTAAATGGGTCCAGAATCTCTGAAGTTCTAGATCTTGATACGGCAACATTTAACGATCTTGTGTTAAAATTAGAATCATGTTTCTTGCTAAAAATCTATTTTGCCAATAATTGGCCAATCTTAAAGGAACAGCCTTGTAAATGAAAAAGCCCTTAAAGCAGAAAATATAATAGAAATAACCAAAGATAACACAATGAGAGTAAGTATCTATAAATTAATTTCCAAATCGGTTGGATAGTTTCGCTGAAAAAAGAAATAGATTGGCAAATCGATACCGCCGCAAGTTAACAAATCAAAGACTTATTATTTTCAATATACTTGTGTTGTATTTAAATATCAGAAATCGATTAGTAATTTCATCCTACTCTACACAGTTAACATCATAGTCAAAACAGTTTATGGCTTACAGTGGGTAACGTTTGTGAGTAGCCGTGGCTCAAGTGGTAGTGAACTGGCTCCCAGTCGTTCATAGACCTCCGTGAGGAATAAACGTGTTTCGGCTTTCAAAGTGAAATAAAATAGTATCAGCTTTCGTAAAACGAACATTAAGAACTCTTTTTGCAAGAGTATCGGTAGCCCAGTGGTAGTGGCATTAGCCGATAAAGCGGGAGTCGTGGGTTCGATTCCCGAAAAAGTTAGTGACTTTTTTTATTTTTAAAAATAAAAATTACATTAAATTAAAGTGAATTGAAATCAGACGATGAGTGAGACGGAGCGGTCCGCTATGCCAATAGCGGGACCAGCGGATGACGTGATATCATCTGATGACCAGTCAGCAATTTCGGCCCGTAATCCGAAAATAATAAACAAAAGGAGGAGGAAGCTAAGCCAGGGGAAGAGGTGCCAACAACATCGGCAAGGGCAACTATTCAATATGTGTCTGACGGTGGAGAAGGCCATTATATGGGCGGCGATAACACATTTGCTTCGCTGGCGGCCTCTGAATCGGAAGACGAAGAGGATGAGGTAAATGCCCTCAATAATAATATAAAAGAGCTACAACTCAGAGTACTGGCCATAAAAAAAAAACAAATGGCAAGAAGAGCGGAGGAAACAAAAAGCGCTCAGCACCAGCAACAAGAAGAGGCCGAACAGGCAAAACACAGACAACAAAGCTCTACCCACAAGCAACAGCATAAGGCAGAGCCAACGAAACAAAAACAAACAAACAAGCAGCAACAACACCAGAAACAGCAAAAACAACAGCAGCAACCGCAGAAACAACAACAACAGCAGTCTCAGAAGCTAAAGCAGCAAAAACAACAACAGCAGCAGCAACAACAACAGCAGCGGCAGCAACAACAACAACAGCAGAAGCAGAAACAACGAGTTCCACCTATCAACACATTCAAGATGGAGCTTAAGGACACAATCGAACTGTGTAAGTCGGCCATAGGCTGTAATTTTTATGTTAAAAGACTTAGCGTATGTAGGCATGCGATCCACTGCAACACAGTGGAGCGCTACCACAAAATAAAGAATTTCTTAAGGGATTCGACGACGGAGTTCTTCTCCTTTACCCCGAAGGGGGAAAAGCTGCAAACTATGCTGCTGAGGGGGTTAGAACCGTCTACTAGTCCGGAGGAGCTCCTCGCACTGCTCAAAGAGAAAGAGTGCGACGGTCTCAAATTCGTGGGGGTTAAGCCAGAGCCAAAAGGGAGAAACGGAAGCTACCGTTCTTCCTGGTGCAGCTCAGTCCCGAAAGCCATCTGGATAGTCTAAGGAGTATCAATGTCCTAGACTACCAGGTGGTTCACTGGGAAAAGTAAAAAGGCACGAAAACATTTTGCAATGTGTTCGTTGCCAAAGGTTCGGGCACGCCGCGTCGAACTGCGAAATGCAGCCTCGATGTGTTAAGTGCGGTAAGAACCACAAGTCGGAAGAATGCGCTCTAGGTAGGGATGGAGCGTCAGAAAAAAGCCAACTCTCTTGTGTTTTATGTAAGAACACGGGACACACCGCAAACTATCGGGGTTGTCCTAAGTTCCAATACATAAAAAGAATAAATCTGGCTCGACAGCAAAAGGTGGAAGTTAAGCGTCCACCTGTTCTACCACAAACACCAGCCGTTACTCCCCAGGTTACCTACGCCCAAATGGCGGCAGGTAGGGGAAATACGGTACAGCAAGCGAAGGTTGCTTCTCAGGCCCCAGCGCCTAGAGCACCGGAACCGGCAAATGACATGCTAGCTATCTTGCTCTCTATCCAGGGGCAGATGGCTCAGCTGCAACGTCAAATTACCGAGCAAGCTACGCGGGCAGATCAAATATACGCGCTGCTGCCGAGCCTAACGCATCTCCAGTCGTAATGGGTACGTACATGGCGGAGCAAACCCTGAAGGTCCTTGCAGTGAATGTTAATTCACTGATTGAATTGAGCGAAGAGCCACACTTTTTAAGTTGCTTAAAGACCAAGCCCCTGATGTGCTTTTGGTTAGCGAAACTAAGCTAACCAAAAGAGACAAAATGAGGCACAGAAGGTATAAAATCATGCGAAGAAATCGACCCAACTCCATACAAGGAGGAGGCGTTGCAATCTTCGTAAGAAAAGGTATACGTTTTAAAAGAATATACAGTCGTGAAGTACGCAGGTTTCAGGTGCTAGAAGCATGCATCATGTATATCCCTCTCCGTAGTGGAAAGCGGTTATACATGGTGTCAGTTTATGCATCTAAGGCTACTCAATCCACCCTATTCATCTCAGAGCTCGAGACACTTTTTCGATTTCTGAGACTGGAATTGGAGGAAAACTACTTCATTATCGGCGGAGATTTCAACGCCAATAATAACGATTGGGGAAATAATACACCAAACACTAGAAGGAACCTGCTATTTAATTGGTGGGGTCAGCACAGTGTGATGTACCGACTCGGTCTAAAGGCGACGGATAGTCCGTCGTTTCCTAGACACGGCTCCTATTTGGATCTCCTGCTGTTTGACACACGAATACAACTGACAGGTACGAACCAACAAACTGTAAACTGTCTTCGCACCTTTGTGTATGACAGTGACCATTGCGGTCTTAGTACCGAAATAACCGTTCCGAACGAAAATGCGGAATTGGATGAGTATGTTCAAAGGCATTCCTACAACTATAGTAGAGTGCGTTGGACACACTTCTCCAGGACACTGACTAGAGCACTCTCCTCGAATTCGCTCTACCCACCGTCCAACAGAAATCTGTCAAACGAGGAGATTGACAGGTATCTAAAACTAATGGACGAGACAATTAAACGGACTATGGACAAAACGATACTTCGGTATCAATACACTGACAACGATGACTTGCTCCGGAATTCAACTATAGACGCACTACACCGACATAAAAGTAGACTACTCTCAAGACTGAAGACCTTGTACAGACAGTTTACTGACAGACACAACCCGGAGATTTTGACATTAAAGTCGTCGATCAAAAACCTCCAAACATTAATAAAAGAAAATTACAGGGCTTCTGTAAGTTTGTATTGGAACAACAAAATTCAGGCTGTAAACATCAGCAACCCGAATATGTTCCCGCAAATAAATAAAATATTTCGGAGGAAAGATCAAAACGACCTTTCATGTCTAAAAATCGCCCGAACGACTGACAACGAATGCATACTCTCAACAGCAGGCATAGATCCAAATGAGGCTGCTGATGATCACAACTTCTTTGTGATCGAAGATCCGCAGGAGAAGGTCGAGGCTATAGGAGCGACTTTCCAGGAAGTGTACAAGACAAATGACATCATTGGTCCCAACCACGACCTGGAAAATCGAGTCCTTGTGCACAATTTCTACCTTCGAAATGAAATAGTGAACTGGCGAATCGAGAACTCGGGTTTCACCCAGTTCAGTGACGAGAACATGGCAATTAATGTCATCGCCAATGAAAGGGAACAACCCCCGTTCATTTCGAAGGAAGAGCTTCAAACGATCTTCGACACAATAAGAAGTAAGAAATCAGTGGGAACCGATGGAATACCGAACATTGTGCTTCGACATCCCCCACTAGAAGCGGTGGACATTTATACCACCCTGTTTAACAATGCAATGAATAATGCACATTATCCAGCGCATTGGAAAACTGCGGTGGTACATCCCATCCCCAAAAGGGATAAAGACACCTCCAATCCGGCGAATCTCCGGTCGATCAGTCTTCTTCCAAACATCAGTAAGGTTTTCGAAAAAGTCATCAATAGAGTCCTGACTAAATGGGTTGAGGACAGAAATATAGTTCCGGATAATCAATTCGGTTTCAAGGCGGGGCATGATGTTATTCATGCCGCGTCTAAACTGGTTTCTGATGTCCAATGGAACAAAGCCAAGAAACAGTGCACGGGTGCCTGCCTGATTGACTTGGAGAAGGCTTTCGATACCGTATGGTTAGAGAACTCTTCTACAAGTTGGACAGACTGGGCATTAGTAAACCACTGCTGTATATTCTTTTCAATATACTCACAGATAGACAGTTCATCGTGAAAAATGGCGATGTGACTTCTACTGGTACATTCAACATTAAAAACGGTCTGCAACAAGGTGCGGTCAATTCGCCAATCCTTTTCAACATTTACACAAGCGATCTGATAGGTTCACTTCACCATGCCATAGCGTACGCAGACGACTTAATCGCGTACAGATCAGGTCCAAAGATTGAGGTTATAAACATTCTTTTACAACGTGACTTCGATGAAATTAAACAATATTGCGACTTGCGACGACTGGAAGTTGAAGATCAACTTTCGGAAGTCGGAAACCATTCTGTTTAAGACGCCTTTGTCTTGGGCCTCTGCAGATACCAGAAAGAATTGGCGAAAGTTTCAGATCGTGGGACAACACGGGCAGCCACTTGTTTGTCGAAATGTAGTCAGATACCTTGGGATCTGGCTAGATCAATATCTGTATTTTAACAAACATATAGATGTTGCTCTGGCCAGAGCCAGAGGTGCTTTTGCCCTTACAAAGAGACTGTTTTATAGCAGACAACTCGATGCGAGGGTAAAGGTGATCTGCTACATGGCCCTTATTCGGCCTATGCTTACATTTGGTTGTCCCGTGTGGTTCAAAGTGAGAGCAAGTCTTTTGGAAAAGATTCGGGTGTTTGAGAGGGCTTGCCTTAGGGCTTGCCCTAGGGCTTGTCTTCGCTTGTACAGAACACCAGAGTCTGAGTACATAAAATTCTATCCTAATGAGGTCTTGTACAATAGGGCGAACCTAACACGAGTGGACAATTTTGTTATTAAGTTGATTCGAAGGCACATTACAAGAGCAATGACCTCGTCGAACAACCTGATCTCTGGGGCTTACTACCCCAATTATATGTATCACAAGAGAGTTCGCTTTGACGGCTTTATTCCTCCAGAAGCGTTCCTCTACCTTGACAAACAAGGTCTGATCCAGCATAGATTAGCGGTGCCGTTAATCTTCCACGTCGCTCGAACAGCTGCGGACAGGCGACTCAACTACGACAGAGACGTCGCACACGGTAGTGCGGAGCGTCTCCGGCTTAGTAGGGAGGTTGGGAGTCGCGACATGAGGGATGTTGCTCGGCAGCACCAACAATTTTGGTGGCTTGCAGAAGAAGGGGAAGCTCCATCATCGAACTCCTCCAGTGCAGGGTAGCTCCATTAGGGAGCAGAGTTGGTCAGCCTAATCCTTTTTAGCCGTGACCGGCTTACATAGGTGTAGGTAGGGTTAAGGTAGATTTAAGAGTAAAACTTAAAAAAAAAAAAATTATAAAAACTAAAAAAAAAAAAAAACGATAAAAACTAAAAAACAAAAAAAAAACAGAGATGGGTAACCTTTTCTAAAAAAAAGTGGTAATCCAAGCCACACCAAGAAAAGAAATAATACTTAAACTATACAATAAATTAGCTTAAGTAGGTTAAGTAGGCTTAGGATTTATTTTAAGTAGTCTTTAAGTTTTAGTTTATAAGTTTTATTCTAAGTAGAACCAAAAAACAAGAAGTACATTTACTAAGTTTTTTATTTAATAAAATTATTTTCTTAGTTTTAGGCTTAAATTAATGTAACGAAAAAAAAGTACTGTACGGAACGTCGAAAGACATGTAGATTAAGAATTATGTTTAACTTAGAGTGTCCGCATGGGGCCAGTAAGTTAGAATAAGATAGTTTTCTAAGTTATTTAAGCTAATTTTTAAGCGTTTTTTTTGTATAACTTGTAAGAATTTCTGAATTTAAATTAATAAAAATGCATTGAAAATGAAATGAAATGTGAACTGGCTCCCAAATCGAAGGGCTCGGTGTTCGAATACCAGCCGTGCCCGAAAGATTTTCATTTTTTCAGTCAACAAATTTCAAGTAAGATGTTTACTTGATCAGAATACAACAAGCCAGCTCTCACTAACAATTAAGTCTCCCCATTAAATGTTGGATGCCACACATGGAACAAAATAACCATTGAGCCCACACATTTTTCTTTTCTCTCTGTCCAATTTTCCAAAAAACTTAACACATGTTGAGGCATTATAAACGTAATCATACCCACTTGAGTATTGAGTTCTTAAAAAACAAAAAAAAACAGCGTCTACCTGTTTGCACCACATTAGAGTGTTGCCGCAATGCTCAACAAAATTAGATTAAATTTCAGATTCTGATTTTGTATTGTAATACACTTATTGGATTAACATCTTACTTTAAACTTAGGCTTATTTAAGGGGTAAATGAAATTAAACTTGCATGAATTTGTAGGAGTAATTCTAAAATTTGAGCTAATTCTGGATAACAATTTATTAATGAAAGTTCTTCTAAACGGAAAATTTCGTTCGCACTGGAAAATTCATTAAATTGGAAATTGGTACCAAAAGCACTGATAATCTTGTCTTATTAAGTTCTTGGCTTTGTAAATGGTAAACTATTTAGGTAGTTATCTAAATGAGTTATCGCAAAAAAATATACTATAGATGTATCTATACATAGAGATCTTTGAACTTAGTGTTTCCAATCAATTCTAAAAAGATAATATTTAAAATCTGGAAATTGCTTAAAAGCAACGAAATCCAATTAGTACCGTTATTCAGAAACAAGACATGAGTCATTGTCGCAATTTCTTTCTTCTTAATGTTCTTAATTAAATCTTTTAATTGAATATTTCTGTTTTTTATTCAGAGAATGATTTCCTTTCTTGAATTTGACCATGTGGATTATACACAATAAGAAGTGTTTTTTCCTTCAGTTACGAAATATCTTGCTCTGATTTTTTTATCATTTTTTGCTTTTAATATACCTTTTTTACAATTTTCACAATAAATTCTTTTTAATTAATTGCTTCTTAGTTACAGTACTATCGTGTCAATATTGATATGTATTTGACGTCCTTTCTAGCTAACATAACATTTTATTCTGGAAATTCTTATTTACTATTGATCTATAACAATGAGGGGACTGTGTGCAATAAAAGACTTGTTGCCCTCTGGGTGTCTGTAATCCAAATGGACGAGAGTATATATTTTTTTGGCAAAACATCGTGTACAAAAGCAAGAATTACATGGATCGCAAATTAAGAGAAAATACTGATAGAGAGTTAGTCCGTTATTACACGGTGCCTTTTGAGTCACGATTCACATAAGTGCAAAAGAGAAAGAAGATGAGATAGAAAATCACGACTCCGTCGGACAAAATTTCAATGACACTTTGTGGCTTTTCTCCTCTCCTTATTCGTTATTTTTCTATATCGCTTTATTTCTATTGGTTCTTTATGAAGGATGGTTCTCAAAAACAAACGGAAGAAATTTTTTGGCTAAGGGAATCAAGGAAAAATTCAAAAATTTTGTTAAGCGAATCTCGAATAAACGAGAGCTGTCAATAAGAGTCATGTCTCGAAAGTCACCATGTAATACCGGACTTAGTCTCTGGAGCATATATGTAGGGCAACTTATGTAATGTTAACAAATTGTAGCGAATAATATATAAATATAGATAAATTGTAAGTTAGAAACAAGTTCTATTAATAATTAAATTGAAAAGAATAAGTAAATTTTAAGTAAAGAAAAGCATTTGTTAACATCCCACCGCCTCTGAATAACATTTCAACACATTGGCAGGACTGCAAGTTTGGGGATTGGTCTAACCAACTCGTCATTGGGTGTTTTCAGCGTTACAACTCGAACATGACCATAGCTTCCCGGATAACTTCATAACTCTTTCCATTGCCCACCTTCCGGGTGATAGATTGGCTTCTTTTACGACAGCCAGATCGTTCACCTTAAGATCACTCCGCTACTGTTGCCAATGACGTCATATATTCCATCTGCCAATGTTTTCAGTACAAGTGAACCTTAAACTGCGACATCTGCCATCAGGAGAGGAGATACGTCGGCACTTCTAATGTTGGTTCTGGAATGGCAGCGTAAGAACCACCTAAAAAGAAATGAGCTGGCGTTAATGGGTCAAAATCATCATCGGAAAGTTGGCACAATGGCCTAGGGTTTAAAATTGCTTCGATATGCGTCAGAAGCGTGTAGAACCGTTCGAAGTTTTACACGTCTGTACCGATCACACGTCGTAAATGTTATTCTACGGATTTTACTCCGGCCTCCCACAAACTGTCAAAGTGTTGGGCAGAAGGGTGAATAAAATGCCAGGTAGTACCATCGGGAGCCATAGATTCTGTTACGAACGAGTTATATTTTTCCGATGGAACAAATTCAAGCATGTCTGATAGCGAACGAGCTGCTCCACGACAGTTAGTACCGTTGTCTGAATATACATGTGATGGTTTTCCGCGACGAAATGCGTCGGCACTAAGGTCACTCACTAGTTCCAAATGGATTGCTTTCGTCACTACGTAGTTTATCATCTTGTATATGGTTCCTGCGATACACTTTTCTTTTCTTCAGTTTGGGATTGGGATTCTCAATGGGAGCACTTGCCATTGGCCATTGGCGTCAACAGTTTTTCGAAGCCATCTCGGGCCTGCCCACCAAATAGGATGCTTAACAAGCTGAGAGGAAGATATACAGCGTGAGGCACAATCTGCCGGGTTGGAGTCGGACCAAACATGAAACCATCTGTTTCTTGGCACGATATTTAAAATCTTTCCGTTGTGATTTCCTACGAAAACATTGCAACGACGAGGAGAAGATGATAAACAAGATAGAACTACCTTCGAATCAGACCAGGGGTAAACATTAGTATGTTAAACGCTATTTTGAGTGACTTTTGAACGATGGCGGGTAGTCTAGAGAGCCAAGGTGCTTCACACAATTCTAAGCGCAGTATACTCAACTAATTTATAGGGGATACCCGAGTCTTGGCAGCTACAATATACATCTCAATTCTTCCATTAGGTAATTTATAGCGGGATTAAATTACTACGGCGTATGCAGAGGTAGTGGCATCCAAAAACCCATGCAATTGGTACATAGAACTTCCAAGATCAATATTTCGCGATATTTTAATGCTTCTGAAAAGTGGTAGTTCGGCGCGATATAACTCCCACTGGGCGCTCATTAACTCTGGAAGATTATCATCCCAGCCTAATTTTAAATGCCACAATTCTTGAAATAGGATTCTTAACTGCACGGAGGGAGGGAGCAAGGAAACCGGGATCGAAGATGCGTACTATAGCTTTAAAAATTTGTCGTTTCGTGATCGGATGGTAAGGGATGTGGCTTAAACGGAAACTAAAAATGACGCAGGCAGGTGCCACTGACATCACGCTGCTTTCTTCTACCAAGGCTTAGAAATATATGCTTAAATAATAAAATGCCTGCCAAAGTAAATGCGATTGATGAGAAAATATAGCGGCGAAATTTATACAAGCAAAGTGTTGTTTCAAAAGACAGGAAATTTGTTAGTAGAATGATGAAAAAACATTTTATTGGTAATTAATCAGACGACAAGTAGTGGAAAAGGCAATTTTTAGTCAAAAAATAAAATCATCTAAAAAGAAATTTACTAAAGTGAAAAACTAAGTTTGGAAATTTTCCGATAGAAAAATGGAGAGATATATTTTGGCCATAATATTGACCAACTCTTTTTAATATTTTTCTCTCCAATACTTGTGTCCAAACAAAAATATACGAGAAAAAACATCATAAATTGTTTTCTAATCCTACAGAATTGCAATTTTTGCCAAAGAAGAGATAAATTATATGATATAAAAATATCAGCAATAGTGCAACTTCAAGATATGATGGATCTGCAGTATAGCAGCTTCTAGAGAGCAAATGTGTGAGGGAATAAATTGCACTTTCAAGAATTCTCACACTACTAATTCAAACAGAAGGAAACATCCTTTTGGAAACAGGAGGGATTAATCAAATACTGTATATCATATCGACTAAATAAATATTCTTTCTTAAATCCCCAAGCTTTACATAATCTGCACGGTAAATGACCGCTTACATAAGACTCTGTGCCGCGGCAGAAGATTTCCAATAGTGAGAAGCAGCTGAGGAGCACAAAACTAAAGAAACCTAATTTAATGATATTAAGTGCTAGGTGGATGGATCAAAGATGGGCAGCAGAGTGGGTGCTGGTATATTTTGACCAAATGCCATCGCTCTCAGTAGAAAAAAATTTCAATGTATTTCAAGCGAAAATAAATGTCATTCAGGCGTGGGCCAATCTCACCGATCATCTAAAAGCTCTAATATATTACATCTGGTATATAAACAAAAGGAAACTTTGTCGAATACATGTCCATAAAGATTTTTATTGGATTTTGATTATCGGCTGATTTTCCACCTGCCCTGAACCATTCTGTAATATTCCGAATTTAGCAATTTACTCAAAAATATATAGTTGAGATAACAAAGTATGTATATCCAATTGGACTTAAAAGACATACTTAAAAACCTACCCACAATAAATCTAAACAATTCCTACAATTCAAAAGAAATATTTACAGGTAAATGTTACAATTTACTGATTGGATTTCACACTAGACGTTGTCTTTTGAACTAATAAATTGAAGGGAATTTTTCCCCGTCATAATAAAATATATATATATATATATATATATATATATATATATATTTTATTGACCATTCCGCTTCGTTCGTTTAGTCATATAGTGTAACAATGAAAATATCATTAGTAAACTGTTTTTTTTGAAGAGAATTACAATCTGATAATCAGGCAACGGAATAATCAATAAATATGAGAATAGGGGGGAAATGAGCAGAAGTTAAGTAATATATATGGTACATATATGTGTATTTCACGAAACTAAAATAAAACAAATAACACACTACGTGCCACGTCATCCAAATATGGATGACATTCCAGTTTTCTTTGAGGCCACGAAATTTATATTTGACATTCAAAGTTGACACTGACACTTAGATGAGACGCTGCCTGAACAGTCAATTTAAAAAAACAAAATTTAACGTGAAATAATTTGTTGGTTATTTTTTAACTGTTCTAATAAAACAACAGGTTGACGCGGCCCTGCATGGAATTTTCTAAAAATTTTAACGTTGTAGGCCATGCCGTTCATATATGTAAGACTTGTGCAAGGATGTAGAGAATATTGTTGAGGATACCGAGCCCGATTTCAACTCAGAAGAGACTATTGATGATTGCGCATGGTTCATAGAAGACTCATCAGATTACGAAGAAAATAGTGGTGTGGAAATTATAAATGTTTTACTTCGTGGCTTCGAAGCTGAATGTGTTTCCGTAATTCGGCACATTGTCAGAGACTAAGACGGAAGAGAAATATGCAAGAATTAAAAAATGGACCAAGACAGATGATGACGAAATGAAAAAATTTTTGAGGTGATGTTGTGGATGGGTTCCATAAGAGATTGCAATCTTAAAAATGTTAGTTAACACAAGGCATATACAAAACTGATATTTCTCGATCTGTTATGCAACGAAACTGATTTCAAATTTTGCTAACATTGCTCCATTTTAGAAATAAAGGAAAGAAGTGATCTCGTTATCATCTTAGAAAAATAGTTCAATGAATTGTTTTGCCCGGTTGAAGTTATTATCGTTGACGAGAATATAAACGAAATAATGTGCTTATTTGTTGATAACTTTACACGAGCTACAAACTTGCAAACTGCTTGTTGGAAAACAAAACCCATTACATTCAAGGAAACAAAAAATGTATCCCCAAAAAAATCCTTCTTGCAAATATTAAGCCAGAGCACACAGAGCTATACAGAGCAATGTCTAGTTTCGGCATCTCTGCCAAACTCATCCGTCTGTGCAGGATGACGATGGAGAATGTACGCTGCTCCATCAAGGTCGGAAAAGATCTCACGGAGACCTTTGATGTCCAGACAGGATTTAGACAAGGCGATGCGCTGTCATGCGATTTTTTCAACATCGTATTTGAAAAACAGTGCGAAACTCACGAGCAAAAGTCCATCCAACTACTCACATACGCCAACAATATTGACATGATCGGGAGAAAGCAGCGTGATATCAGTGGCGCTTTCGCGAGTACTGAGACGGAAGCGGCGAAAATCGGTTGAGCGGTCAATAAGGGAAAGACCAAGTATATGTTGTCTCTCAGAGCGTCACCTTCGACAGATATAGCTTTGTGGTAGTTAAGAACTTAACCTACCTAACCTACCTCCGCTATAAATACAGACAGTGACACCAGCGCTGAGATCAAACGGAGAATAACTCTTGCCAACCGCTGTTTCTTTGGGCTAAGAAGGCAATTGAGTAGCAAAGCCCTTTCTCGAACAACAAAAGTCACCCTTTTTTAGACCTTAATAATCCCGATCCTGTTTTATGGGGCAGAGGCATGGACATTACCAAAAATGAAGGAGGGTGTTATTGCTTGCTTCGAGAAAAAATTATTCGGGTGATCTTCTGTTCCGTCTGCATTGACGGAGAATGGAGGAGGAGATACAACCATGAACTCTAGGACTGTACAGCGACATCGACCTAACCAGAAGAATGAAGATCCAAAGACTGAGATGCCTAGGTCATGTAGAGCGTATGGACACCAATGCTCCGGTCCGAAAAGTCTTCGAATCCGAAGACGAAGGCCAAGACTCAGGCGGAACACGCAATGGAAGGGGACCTTAGCCAACCTAGAGTGCGAAACTGGAGGCAGCTAGCTAGGAATCGAGCTGAGTGGAGACGCTTGTTGACTGAGGCCCAGGACCACCCCGGACTGTAGCGCCACTCAAAGTAAGTAAGTAAGTAAAATCATGTAGTCTTAAATGGAAGGACACCCGTGATGTGAGAATCTTATCGACCAATCATGCTCCCATATTTGGGACCGACAACTAAAACCCAAAAGATGTCGATACTGTTATCAGCATTCATTACCACACACCATCTTGCCAAATAAACTAATCCAGACAGAAGGAATGTTAGGAGAAAATGCTGCATTTGATATGTACACTGCAGACAATACCAATCAATAAACTGTTAGATTATTTAAAGATAAGGGTGCAAGCTATTCAATAACAATTACTTATTAAGCTGATACATCTTATATATTATATTAAGAAGAAGTTTTACGAACATACGTATACTGTACATATAATAAAAACAAACTGCAAATAAAAAGCAAAGAGATAGTTCTTCGAAGAATAGAAAGGGAAACATTAAATAACTAAAAAAATTCAACAACGCCTAGGAACAGAGAAAAGAGGATAACTGAATAAAAGAATAAATGCAGAGTCAAGGACTGACAGGCAATTGCTCTTCAATCGTTTTGAAATTTTTGAAGAAAATGCACACAACTCAATTGACACCATTGACAACCAACTCAAAATTAACCAACATTTCTATGAATGCATTTATTCATTACAAACCCTTTTGATCAACGACAGGCAAAAATCCTGGTCACTTAAGATAAAAAGATAGCGTTATTAATGACATTATTAAACACGAAATATTCTTAGAACAGATCAGTAAAATACGAGTAGATATATTGAAAATAAAGTTAATAAAATACTTAATAATATTATGTCAGGAAAGCATTCATTCGAGTATACCTGTGTCAAGAAATTTGGCCTTTGTCAAATTAAAAGAAATAAAACTCAAGAAACCTTAATTCTGTATTTATGTCACAAGTCACTTCACTTTGGCGGCTTAACATCGAATGACTAACAAAATAATTTCTGTCGAGAGTAATGGATGGGGAGAGGGAGATTGGCAAAGGTGAGGATCGAATGGGATGGCAATGTGGATTATGAAAGGATAGTTAATAGTGATGACAGCTCGGCGCTTCCTGACCTAACTCGCCCCAAGTTATTCTTGGATATGGTTGACATCTTCTTCATCGGTATCATAATTTTCGTCGATTTCCAGATACAGAACGCACCTTGGCTTTAGTTTATCACTGCTTGCTATTGTGCTGAATCTACGCTGCTTCAGTCTCATTCTTTCAATATCTTCCACAACGTATCTATCGAATCGAAGAACTTTGGCTATAACGTTTGACCGTCTCTACTTGATATCGAGTTTTCGAGATTCGCCCGTGCTCGGAATAGCACTTTCGTTCATCACTAGATCCCACTTCTGATTTTGTCAAGAAAATTGGGCTTCGAAGGCAATACAAATGTCCTCTTATGTGAACAAAATCAATGCTTTAGGGTGCGAATAGAATTCCAATGGCGTACAGGTAATTAATTAATTAACTGATAACTGGTTGACTGATCAACCCTCACATAGGTAACGGTGGAATCTAATCGCTGAAAACTTGTTTTCCAAGGTCGAATGGAAATAGTATAGGGATTCCGACAACGAAAAGGGTGAGGTGGTTAATCTTTATGATCCAGCTGGTCTTTTGCACAAGTTTCGAAATGGTCTAGGTGCACTAAAATTTAAACATTGGTATGCGGGGAAAACCGAAACAACTCAATATTACATGGTCTCTATGACGCAAGGTTGTGTGCCTTTGCAAATGTTATTTACACCTAATCAAATAATTCAAAACATGAATCAAGGTTTTTACTCGCATTAGGATAATTCTACAAAAAGGACTACCATACCACTTGTCTACCATTGTGCAATGGATTTCTTGGTGGGATGGTTGAATAGTGTCCTCTTACGTCTCATGTATACTCTCTATCATTTGCAGTTGAACTCTAACATAATCCTGATCTGGTTACGAAGACAACCCACAATTCTGAAACCTTACGTTTCGGATCGAATACGTCTGGTTCTATTTCTCACAATGCTAGTCAATGTTATAATGTCCCTTCTATAGAAAATCCCGCTAATTGTGAAGGCCGTGTCATAACAGCAAAATAACTTTTTAAGGATTGTCTATGGTGGCAGAGTCCCTAATTATTGATTACAAGAGAAACAGAGCAGCAACTCGAACCGAAAGAGTTTGTCAATGTGAGATGTGAAATAAAGTCGACTTTGATGAAATGATTGTTTCATTTCAGTCAAAGATAACGACTCGATAGATAAATATCCAGCTTATACTAATCACGGAATGGTGTATTAACAACTCATGGAACAGCTTATAGCTTTTGTTCCCGATCTCAGAGCAATGTACTCGTATCTATACTCTCTCCAACATAAATTGGCAGCAAAGGGGAAGATAGCGTGCTATTTCAACAGAAGCTCTTATAGGGTTTCCGTAGTAAGCATTTCAAATTAGCAAAATGTCTGAAAAAATAGTGTGTAGAGTTACCGTCCTTTCTTTTGGATTGAAATTTTTATTTAAATAATCTGTTTTATTAATAAAATTTATAAAATAAAATAAATTAACCTTTTTCCACACCACCAAGAGGTTCGTTAAACGGCGCGGCTTAAAAACACAAATTGCACAAAACTCAAAAAAAAAGGATACATTTAAAAAATACTATTTACATAAAAACACTTAACTTCACAACAAAAAACTGACTGCACGCTACGAAAACCTTCGCAAATAAACCTTAAAGAAAACAGCTTACAATTTTGTTTAACGTATTTTCCATACATTAAAAGAAATGCAAAAGATCAAAGCTAGATCTCCACGATAACACTCATCATTAAAAACTTTCTTCAAAGCTCTAAAACCAAAAGCTCGTCAAGAGAAACCAAAGGAAAGGAGTAACCAAACAATATCTATAACAAGAAGGATCACCCCCCCTGAGGCTGAAAAAAACTACCCGCCGTACAAAAAACCAACAACAACTTCTCATTAGATCAAATAGCGCAGATCGATTGCTTCGTTTCAAATTCCAAATCCCATTCAATTTTTCTCCCTCCCCAGACTGCAAAACGCTGTGTAATGCATGCGGACAAAGTGGAAACAGACTGGTTTATCTCATTTTTTACTATGAGTAAATTCATGTAAATGATTGGCATGGTATTGTATTTGATTACTGGATGTTCCGAGAAGACCTTTCACCTGTTCATATGTTTTAAAGTTAAGTTAGCCATTTATTTGTCTGAAACGGTTATTAACAAATGCGTTTTATTAAATAATATATATTTAAAATGATTCTATTTTATTTTATTTGCGGGAAGAATTCATGTAATTATAGTATACTTAAAATAAAGAAAATCAATCCGTTTTTAGTCATACCGCTAGGAATGATATTTTATTATTTTGCTTTTAAAACTCGTTTGCTTTTGAAAATTATGATTACCTGAGGTATAATTTTGGATGAAAAAAAAACATCTTGTATTTATGGGTTTTAAAGTAAAAGATGTCATTCAACCCTTTATGATCTTCGTCAGGCAGGTATATCTTTTATTAAAGAAAATGCAGGTCATTTTATGACACCAATAAATACAAGGATATTGCTTGGTTTTATGAAATGAATTACGCCTTTTCAAAAACCCTTAAATAAAGAGTAAATATTTTTTATTGCACTGAGATTTGATGACACTCGTATAAAAAAACAGTATGCGAGTATATAGTATACGAGTATTATGACAATTCAGTTTTAGTCACGCTATTCAACAATGGCTGTGAAATGAAATTAGCTGACGAAGAAGGCGCTTCTTTAACTTCCATCGACTTCAAGCAATATGATAATGCACTTTTAGTCAGACCACCAATGTTATTTATGGAGGCTCTTGAGAAAATGGAAAATAAAGTTTCTGCCAAGTATAACGAGCTGTAGCATCGAAGCAAAATTGCACGAATTATTGAATTCAGAATTTATTTATGAATGTTGTGCCAGACAGGATAAAAAATATTTAATAAAAACAACAAAGATGTTAAAACATTTGATAACAAAAATAAACCTTTTAGCTTTGCACATTTATGAAAAAAAGTATTATTTTTTAATTTTATTTCACAAACACCCTGTTGCAATGTTTCAGATTCCAAGATGTTTTGTATCCTTTTCTTACTTATTGGCGTCTGTTGCTATCAACTTCTAACATAATACCAATGCACACAAAGGATAACTGTACAAAGGTCACAAAAAGATAAGGAAAATATTATGCACATCTATATACTGTGTGCTAACTCTGAATGAATATCAATTTAATAGGGATTGAATAGCAACAGCCACAAGCCAGAGATAATCAGTACACACTCGGATGTGCGTTAAATAAAACGTGTTGGATCTTTGTCACATGCAATTGGAAATTGACTGGCGGATAAACACTTTTCATGGGGGTTTTTTTCATTCAGTATGGTGCAAAAATATGGCACGCAACTGATTTTTAAAAAGCTTCCGCATAGCTATATCATAATCATTAAACGAAAGTGGGCGCCTTTGACGGTAACGTTGTTCTCACGGTCATCTTTGAAAAAATACGGACCAATGATTCCGCCCAATCATAAACCTCACTAATCAATGCATTTTGCCCGGTGCATTCGTAGCTCTTGTATTGCCTGGGGTTGATTATCGGATCAAAACAGCAGTTTTGTTTATTATTATACGAGGGCGGGTCAATAAGTCCGTGACTTTTTGAATTTCTGACCTCTTTACTGAAACAGCAACACTGCTCCTGTCAACAGGCATCTGTCAGTTGACTCCTGTCAAAATTTAAACTTGCTGCGTCAGTTAGTTTGTGTTTGACAGCTATTTTTATCAGACTACTCACTAATTTGAGGAGAAAATGGAAAAAAGTGAATTTCGTGTGCTTATTAAGCATTATTTCTTGCGAAAAAAAACCATTACCGAGACCAAGGCTAAGCTTGATAAATAATATGGGGACTCTGCACCATCGATTTCAATGGTAAAAAAGTGGTTTACTGAATTTCGTTGTGGCCGTACAAGCACTGAAGATGCCGAACGTCCTGGACGCCCAGTTGAGGTCTCTACACCCGAAACAATCGAAAAAATTCACGATATGGTGTTGGCCGACCGAAGATTGAAAGTGCGAGAGATTGTGGAAGCCGTAGGAATCTCGCAAGGCTCAGTGGTTTCAATTTTGAATGATCACTTGGGCATGAGAAAGCTTTCCGCAAGATGGGTGCCGCGTTTGCTCACAGTCGACCACAAACACATGTGCAGTTGCCATGGCAAAAATCCATGAATTGGGCTATGAATTGCTCCTTCATCCACCCTATTCTCCAGATTTGGCTCCGAGCGACTACTTCTTGTTCCCAAACCTGAAGAAATGGCTTGGTGGAAAAAGATTTGACTCCAATGATGAAGTCATCTCGCAAACAAAGGCCTATTTTGAGGACCTCGACAAATCATTTTTTTTGGAAGGGATAAAAAAATTGGCGAAGCGTTGGACAAAGTGTATAGAGCTCAAGGGAGACTACGTTGAAAAATAAAATTATTTTTTTATCAAAAAATCTGTGTTTTAATCCAAAAGTCACGGACTTATTGACCCGCCCTCGTACCATTCAAGGAGAAATAAGCTTAAAGAAACTATTGTAATACGGCAATGATAACTGAGCATGTTTGATTTTGACACATGTCACAAATCACGCCTATGCTGTCAAAAATAGAACACTGAAATACCGAACCGGAGAAAAATCACTCGATATATACTATTGTCAGTTAAATTATTATTGTTATATAAATATTACCTATTACTTATCCTTTAGTATTTATCTCTTGCTTATATGTTTATTTATTCTTGCTATTTATTTGTTTATTTCTTTATCTTCTCATTTTTTTCATTAATTTGTACATTTAAATCTTTGTTTAGTAAAACACATTTGCTGTGATATTAATTCCTATTTGGAAGTAAATAGTAGGCAAATTAAGTATTTTTATTCTTACTTTGTATCGGCGATTCGTTCAACAAACCCAATATGTATATATCTGTACTTATTAACCAATGCACTTTTTTTTATTCCCCCTTTTTGGTTTACGTAAAAGGTTTTACTTCTAGTATTCCGAGTATATATATAAACGAGTATTTGTACAGAAAAATGAAAGTAATGCCTTTTCTTACAACCAATTATATGATTTGTTCAGTAGTAAGATAGATAATGTACTCGTATCATATCCCTGTGCATATTATTCATATAATGTATAATTAAATTGTTAAATAAAAATCTTTCCATTTTCGTCTGCATGAAAAGAAAAGCTGCGTATATCGAGGTGTTCAAAGATCCTTCATCTCAAGACTTTTAAGACGCATTCACGAGGTTTCTCAGCAGACGTAGCCCATGCCCAGATTTGTATACTGATAATAGCACAGCAAGTCAGTATAACAACCAAGGGATAACCCCAAGAGAATCTAGCAAATTCGCACGGCGAATATAATATACAAGTGTTAAATAAAATGCTATTCCATCAGATTCGAGTTTGGGTAGCTGCAGTGAAATCTGTAAGGCACCATGTGGTAGGCATACGGCTTCATTAGATTGCTGCTTATATATCTTGGTACAGTACATTGGCATGATTTTTTTAGTCGACTTAAATCCATCCTCTGCATACCGAGCGGACAAAACAAAATGTTTTTAATTTTTTTAATGCATTTTAATTTCAAAAATTCAATGACTCTTACCTACTTACTTACTTACTTTAAGTGGCCCTACAGTCCAGGGTGGACCTGGGCCTCAGTTAACAAGCTTCTCCAGCCAGTTCGAATCCTGGCTAGCTGCCTCTTCCACTTGCGTGCGCCACTTGAATCTTGGCCTTCCTCTACTGCGCTGTCCCTCGGGAGTGGATTCGAAGACTTTTCCGACCGGAGCATTGGTGTCCATGCGCTCTACATGACCCAACTATCCCAGTCTTTGGATCTTCACTCTTCTGGCTAGGCCCATGTCGCTGTACAGTTCATACAGTTCATCGTTGTATCTCCTCCTCCACTAACCGTCAGTGCAGCCGGGACCGAAGAATTTTTCTCTCGAAGCAATCAAGGATACCCTCATCCATTATTGATAACGTCCATGCCTCTGCGCCATAGAGCAGGACCGGGATTATTAAGGTCTTATAAAGGGTGACTTTTGTTGTCTGAGAGAGGGCTTTGCTACTCAATTGCCTTCTTAACCCAAGGAAACAGCTGTTGGCAAGAGTTATTCTTTGCTTGATCTCAGCGCTGGTGTCATTGTCTGATTTTATAGCGGAGCCTAGGTAGGTTAAGTCTTTAACTACCTCAACTCTATGTCTGTCGAAGGTGACGTTCTGCCCGAGATGCCGGTTTTGGTTGTCCTTTTTGCTAGACAGCATATACTTGGTCTTGCCCTCACTGACCCCTTCACCCATTTTCGCCACTTCCGTCTCAATACTCGCGAAAGCGCTACTGACATCACGCTGCTTTCTCCCGATTGGACGGACTTTTGAAAGATAGTGCCTCTTGCGTTTGCTCGTGAGTTTTGCACTGTTCTCTCAAGTACGATGTTGAAAAAATTCCATGAAAGCGCTACGCCTTGTCTAAATCCTTTCTGGACATCAAAGGTCTCGGTGAGATCTTTACCGACCTGGATAGAGTAGCGTGCATTCTCTATCATCATCCTGCACAGACGGACGAGTTTGACAGGGATGCCAAAACTAGACATTGCTCTGTATAGCTCGTCTCTATAGATGCTGTCATACGCGGCCTTAAAATCGATGAATAGGTGGTGTGTATCGATCTGAAGCTCATGGGTCTTCTCCATCATCTGCTGTAGTGTGAATATCTGGTCGATGGTGGACTTTCCTAGCCTGAAGCCACACTGATATGGACCTATCAGGTTGTTAACGAACGGCTTCAGGCGTTCACATAATACGGCGGATAAGATCTTATATTCGATGTTAAGGAGACTGATGCCTCTGCAGTTGGCGCAGTTCAGAGGGTCTCCTTTCTTGAGAATCGGATAAACAATGCTGAAGATCCATTCATCGGGCGTACTTTCGTCCGACCATAGTTTACAGATGAGTTGGTGTATGCTACTTACCAAGTCATCGCTAGCCGCTTTGAACAGCTGGGCAGTCAGGCCATCCGCTCCAGCAGCTTTGTTGGACTTAAGCTTCGATATAGCTATCTTCACTTGATCCAGGTCGGGTGGACGGAATTGTCGGTCATCATCGTCCGAATTGAAAGGTTGATTCTGACTGACCGCGGTTTTTGTAGCAATTGCTGTAGTAGATGTAGTGGTTTTTCATCTTCTTTTTGTTCGGCCCATCCCACCGCATTTCTTGAGTGGCGATTATGTCTGCTTTGCAGCAGTCTAGGGCCTCCGCTAGTTGTTGGGCTGCACTTGGTCTATTAAGGGATAAAACATTCCACGTGCATATCCGAAGCTTATTGTCCTTAACTAGTTTGCGTGGGTTGACAACAGTAGATCCGTCCAAATCCGATGCTTGTTGATGTTTCGTAACTTCTTGTTTTTTTTAAATGGCAGGGCAGTTACCCTGGCGGCACAATCCCCAACCTGGAGGACCAGTTCCATTTTTAATGCCCCTAGAACGAGGGGTCGGTTACACCGAAGCCAGTATCACGTTCCGTAATGTGACCACTTCTGTTGGCCCATATAGGGCTCGTCCGCCACCATCCTATATGCTAGACAAAAAAATGCTTACAAATTAGCTTAAATAACTTAAAAATCAATCTTATTCTAACTTTCTGGCTCCATCCGGGCACTCTAAGTTCAACAGTGCGCCTAACCTATGTCTTTCGACGTAACGTACAGTAGTTTGCATATTATTATCTATTAAATATAATTAAAACTAAGAAAACAACTTTTTATTCAAAAAACTTAGTGAATGGACTTTTCTTTTTGAATATATAATAAAACTAAATTTAAAAAATACCTACCCTATAACTTTTAAACCTACCTAACCTACTTATACTTATTGTACATATTACACACCTGGATAATCGCGTCTTGGTGCACAACTTCCATATTCGAAATGAAGTAGAGAACTGGCGATCCGAGGGCTCTGGTTTCACCCGGTTCAGCGATGAAAATATGGCAAATAATGTCATTTCGAAGGAAGAACTCAATGAGATCTTCGACACAATCAGAAGTAAGAAATCAGTGGGGACCGATGGTATTCCGAACATCGTGTTTCGACATCTTCCTCTAGAAGCGGTGGACATTTATACCACCCTGTTTAATAATGCAATGAATAATGCACATTATCCAGCGCATTGGAAAACGGCGGTGGTTCAACCTATCCCCAAAAAGGGAAAGGATATATCCAATCCGGCGAATCTCCGATCGATAAGTCTCCTTCCGAATATCAGTAAGGTTTTCGAAAAAGTAATCAATAGAGCTCTGACTAAGTGGGTTGAGGACAAACATATAGTTCCGGATAATCAATTCGGTTTTAAGGCAGGACATGCTATCTCACATGCCGCGTCTAAACTGGTGTCCGATATCCAATTGAATAAAGGCAAAAAACAGTGTACTGGTGCCTGCCTAGTTGACTTGGAGAAGGCTTTCGGCACTGTATGGTTAGAAGGTATTTTCTACAAGCTGGCTGGTCTGGGGATCAGTAAACCACTCTTGTACATTCTTTATAATATGCTCACCAACAGACAGTTCATCGTGAAAAATGGTGATGTGACTTCTGTTGGAATATTTCAAATTAAAAATGGTCTTCAGCAAGGCGCCGTCAATTCGCCGATCCTGTTCAACATTTATACAAGCGACTTGATAGGTTCACTTCCCCATACTATTGTGTACGCAGATGACTTGATAGCGTACAGAACAGGTCCAAAAATCGAGGTCATAAGTACTCCCTTACAGCGTGACTTCGATAAGATAAGACGATTTTGCGATGACTGGAAGTTGAAAATCAACTTTCAGAAATCGGAAACCATTCTTTTTAGGACGCCGTTGTCTGGAGCCTCTAGGCATACCAGAAAAAATTTGCGAAAGTTCTCGATCATTGGACAACACGGACAGCCTCTTGCCTATCGAAATGTAGTCAGATTCCTTGGGATTTGGCTAGATCAGTTTCTGTATTTTAACAAAGATGTAGGTGCTGTTCTATCCAGAGCTAAAGGCGCTTTTGCCCTCACAAAGAGGCTGTTTTATAGCAGCCAACTCGATGCGAGGGTAAAGATAATCTGCTACATGGCCCTTATCAGGCCCATGCTGGTATTTGGGTGTCCCATGTGGTTCAACGTACGAGCAAGCTTAATGGAAAAGATTCGGGTGTTTGAGAGGGCTTGCCTTAGGCCTTGTCTTCGCTTGTAGAGAATACCAGAGTCGGAGTACAAACAATTTTATCCTAATGAGGTCCTTTACAACAGGGCGAAGCTAATACGAGTGGACAACTTCGTAATTAAGAGCAATGGCCTCGACGAATAACCTGATATCCGGGGCTTACTACCCCAATTACCTTACCTGGAGTGTGCGCTCCAACGGCTTCGTTCCACCGGAAGCATTACTCTACTTTGGTCAGATAGGGTTGATCCAGGATAGATCAGCGATTCCGTTAATCTTCCATGTCGCTCGGACAGCTGGGGACAGACGACTCAACTACAACAGAGACGTCGCACACGGCAGGGTGGATCGTCTCAGGTTCAGTAGAGGGGTGGGGAATCGCGATAAGAGGGATGTCGTTCGGCAGCACCAGCATTTCTGGTGGTTGAATGATGGGGAAGATGTTTCGTCGTCGTTTCCGTCAATTACGGACCAGCCTCACAAATGAGGCAGAGCTGACCAATCTATTTGCTCTGTAAATAGCGATGGCCAGCTTACATAGGTTTAGGTTAGCATATAAGAAAGATATGTATATATTAGTATGTATAAAGGTATATACTAATATGTGTTTATTTATGTGTATAATGTCTATTTGTTTATATGTGTGTATTGTGTATCTAGGTTAGTAATTGTAAGCTAGCATTTAAGCATTTTTTGTTAGTATGTAAGAGTTATTGATTAATAGAATAAAATGCATTTAAAACTAACTAACTAAAAACTAAGCTTCGCACTGCCCTTTGCGATGTCTCTGTCGTAGTTGAGTCGCCTGTCCGCAGCTGTTCGAGCAACGTGGAAGATTAACTGCACCGATAATTTATCCTGGATCGGAATTTTTTTGTCTAGGTAGAGGAACGCTTCTGGAAGAATAAAGCCGTCAAAGCGAACTCTCTCGTGTTATATATTATTGGGGTAGTAAGCCCCAGAGATCAAGTTATTCGACGAGGTCATTGCTCCTGCCTTGTGCCTTCGAATCAACTTAATAACAAAATTGTCCACTCGTATTAGGTTCACCCTATTGAACAAAGCCTCATTAGGATAGAATTTTATGTACTAATACTCTGGTGTTCTGTATAAGCGAAGACATGTCCTTAGGCAAGAATTCTCAAAACCCGAATCTTTTCCAAAAGACTTGCTCTCACGTAAAATCACACTGGACAACCAAATACAAGCATATACCGAATAAGGGCCATGTAGTAGATCACCTTTACCCTCGCATCGAGTTGCCTACTATAAAACAGTTTCTTTGTAAGGGCAAAAGCACATTTGGCTTTAGCCAGGGCAACATCTATATGTTTATTAAAATATAGGTAATGATATAGCCAGATCCCACGGTATCTGACTACATTTTGACAAGCACTTGGCTGCCCGTGTTGTCCAACGATCTGAAACTATCGCCAATTCTTTCTGGTATCCGCAGAGGCCCCAGACAAAGGCGTCCTAAACAGAATGGTTTCCGACTTCTGAAAGTTGATCTTCAACTTCCAGTCGTCGCAATATCGTTTAATTTTATCGAAGTCAGGTTGCAAAAGAATGTTTATAACCTCAATCTTTGAACCTGATCTGTACGCGATTAAGTCGTCTGCGTACGCTATTGCATGGTGAAGTGAACCTATCAGATCACTTGTGTAAATGTTGAAAGGGATTGGCGAATTGACCGCACCTTGTTTTTAATGTTGAATGTACCAGTAGAAGTCACATCGCCCTTCTTCACGTTGAACTGTCTATCTGTGCGCATATTGAAGAAAATATATAGCAGTGGTTTACTAATGCCCAGTCTGTCCAACTTGTAGAAGAGTCCCTCTAAGCATACGGTATCGACGGCCTTCTCCAAGTCAATCAGACAGGCACCCGTGCATTGTTTCTTGGCTTTGTTCCATTGGATATCAGAAACCAGATTAGACGCGGCATGAGTACTATAATATAATGCCCCGCCTTGAAATCGAATTGATTTTCCGGAACTATATTTCTGTCCCCAACCCATTTTGTCAGGACTCTATTGATGACCTTTTCGAAAACCTTACTGATGTTTTGTAGTCATTTTTTATCCTTTTGGGGATGGGATTTACCACCGCAGTTTTCCAATGCGCTGGATAATGTGCATTATTCATTGCATTGTTAAGCAGGGTGGTATAAATGTCCACCGTTTCTAGCGGGAGATGTCGAAGCACAATGTTCGGTATTCCATTGTTTCCCACTGATTTCTTACTTTAAATTGTGCCGAAGATCGTTTGGAGCTCTTCCTTCGAAATGAGTGGGGTTTGTTCCCTTTCATTAGCGATGACATTATTTGCCATATTCTCGTCACTGAACTGGGTGGAAGCAGGGTTCTTGATTCGCCAGTTCACTACTTTATTTCGAAAATAGAAATTGTGCACAAGTTTTCGATTTTCCAGGTCGTGGTTCGGGCCAGTGGAGTCATTCGCCTTGTACACTTCGTGAAACGTCGCTCTAATAGTCTCGACCATGTCCTGCGGATTCTCGATCGCAAAGAAGTTGTCATCATCAACAGCCTCATTTGGATCTATGCCTGCTGTTGAAAGTATGCGTTCATTGTCTGCTGTTCGGGCAATTTTAAAACATGAAATGTCGTTTTGATCTTTCCTTCGAAATATTTTATTTATTTGCGGAAACATATTCTGGTTGCTGGTGTTTGCAGCCCGAATTTTATTGTTCCAATGCAAACTTATAGAAGCTCTGTAATTTTCTTTTATTAATGTTTGGAGGTTTTTGATCGACGACCTTAATGTCATAATCTCCGGCTTATGTCTGTCAGTAAACTGTCTGAACAAGGTTTTTAGCCTTGACAACAGTCTACTTTTATGTTGGTGCAGTGCCTTAATAAGTTGATACCGTAGTATCGTTTTGTCCATCGTTCGTTTGATTGTCTCGTCCATTAGTTTTGGGTATCTGTCATTCTCCTTGTTTGACAGATTTCTGTTGGACGGTGGGCAGAGCGATTTCGAGGAGAGTGCTCTTGTCAGTGTCTTGGCGAAGTCTGTCCAACGCAGGCTACCTTAGTTGTAGGAATGCCTTTGAACAAACAGTTTGTTCGTTCGTACTTGAACGGTGTGTCTCTCCGCCAATCCTAATCAGTGAATTAACATTCACTGCAAGGACTTTCAGGGTTTGCTCCGCCATGAACGTTAGGCTCGATAGCAGCGCGTATATTTGATCTACACGCGTAGCTTGCAAGAGAGCAAGATAGCTAGCATGGCATTTGCCGGTTCCGGTGCTCTGGTCGCTGGGGCCTGGGAAACAACCTTCTCTTGATGTGCCGTATTTCCCCTACCTGCCGCCATTTGGGCGTAGGTAACTTGGGGAATAACGGCTGGTGTTTGTGTTAGAACAGGTGGACGTTTAACTTCCACCTTTTGCCGCCGAGCTAGATTTAATCTTCTTATGTACTGGAATTTGGAACAACTCCGATAGTTTGCGGTGTTCTTACATAAAACGCAAGAGAGTTGACTTTTTCTGGCGCTCCGTCCCTACCCAGAGCGCATTCTTCTGATTTGTGGTTCTTAATACACTTGATGCATCGAGGCTGCATTTCGCAGTTTGACGGGGCGTGCCCTATCTTTTGGCACCGAACACATTGCAAAATGTTTTCGTGCCTTTTTACTTTTTCCAAACAAAAAATTGCAGAAAAATTTACCCTCCTTGTAGTTCCGCTCTAAGTATTCTGGGGAGAACAATTAATTGCATTTCATATAAAGAATTTTGACAACATCGGAAATTGAGGCGCAAGAACAAAGGACTTCAGCGAAAACCAAAAGCCTCAGTGAATAATATATGGATCTTCAGTCCAAGCCATTCAACATGGAATTGCTTTGTGAAGAACTTAAGAAAGCCAAAGACGTAATAAGTGTGTAAACCAAAGTTTTAATGTAAGGAGGCGGATCATTCTTCTGCATAAGAAGGTCTACCAAACAAACTGAAGGCCTTAATATGAAATCACTTTCATATAGTTTTATTATTGGCGGTAATCTGAATATGAAACACACTTTCTGTGGTTCAAAATGCATCACAGAGAAAAGTAGAATACTCTACGAGTAATGTGACTACCAATCGACGAGCAAACCGACATACTAGCCGACTGATTGGATCGGCGACGTAATTGAGAAAGCTTTGAAAAAAAAAAAATATTTGCTCAAGAGCATTCTTCGACGTATTGCAAGCTTTTGATAAGGTATGGGATGAAGCCTTAAAATTCAAATTACTACAAGACAAAGTATCTCGAGAATAGAATTTTCTGTGTCAGACTTAGAAACGAAGCGTTGCAATTCAAAGAGATCGTAGCTGGCATGCCGCAGGGACGTATTCCCCTATATACTCTAGACATACCCCAAGGGGTTCTAGCTACATTTATTGAAGACACTGCTATAATAACTGTAGGTGAAACTGCAAGACACTCTCGATGAAATATTGGGAAGTCACTTGCCAAATGAATCTATTTTATGACTAAAAAAACTACTTAATAAGTTGAAACTTAGTTGCGATAATATAAACACGAATATTGTAGGGAGGTGTTTTTAGTGAGTGAGAATATCACACTTCACATGCGCTGGCAATCCTCACAGTGTCTAATGAAAGATTTTCATTTGCCCTCATCGGGGGAAAAAAAAAATTTAATCGAAAGTGCCTTTTAACAAATTTTCATGATATTTATGTTTTACTGTGACAGCCATATTTTTTAAGGAACCTTTATCTTAATAACTTAGTATACGATAATTCAATACTTTAGACTTGTTTTTCTCGAAAGTCGCATAATGTCATCAAAACACAGTGCAGAATTGTATGCGGAGTATTTCTCGAACCAACCTCTGAAAGGCATGCATATTTGCAAAACCAAAACATCTAGCCACGGGAACCTGCATCTACCACACAGTATTTACATAGAAGAAGCCAACGAACAAGAAGTATATCATATATTGTGTAACTTGAACATCAAAAAAGGACCTGGAGCAAGTACTATAAGACCGATTAAAATAAATACTCGTATTTTGGCACCAGTTATGCAAATAATAATACCTAAATCGCAGTATAAGTCAAGCCTATGTCCCACGATTAATGAAAACTTCAATTATTCGGCCAATTTACAAACAACAGACAATAGATATCAAGTACTGCTTTCGAATCAGTATGGATCGCAAGAAAATAAAAGTACTGGAAAACTATTGGGAGAATTTACGAATACGATCGATTTGGGGCTAAATAAAAACCATCATGTTTTTGTTCTGTTTATTGACAAAGCCTTTGACACCTTAACTTCTTACAAAATTATTGAATGTTGAACAGAGTCGGCGTGAGAGGACTATTGTCAAACTGGCTACAAAATTACCTTACTGGCAGAAAGATTAGGGTGAAAGTATCAAACGCTCTTAGTAAAGAAAAGCGTCTATTTAAAAATAGTACTACACATGCATATGCGGATGACAGAGTAATCGTAGTAAGCCACGATCATGGACTGGTAATTAATGCGGTCAAGGCAAAGATGATGCATATACGAACCCCATTCAGGCGAGCGGAAGCTTTCAGCATATATAACTGAAACGAGCACTGTCCAACATCAGCCAACAACTAACCTATTGAAGTAGTCACAAAATATAAGTACCTCGGAGTAACCATCGATGAACACTTTCTTTGGCGCGATCACATAAATGTATGGTTTATATTAAAAGATAGTCCAAGTTTCGGAAGCAAGTCTATTACTCCCTAGCAGAATACCGCATCAGATATGGGATTCTTGCCTGGGTAAATGCGGCGAAAACAAATTTGGAGAAGATTTTAAACCTTCAGCGTCGCTTAATTAAAACTTTTCCTTGTAACTCATCTTTTAAATTTTTAGATGCGAACGCAATTTTTCAGATGTCATTACTAACGGAGTATATGGTTGACCAGACGTTTCTGCAGCATTTACGCCATAACCAAAATACCAGAAGACGAGCCCAGTGTATGCTAAAGGTTCCTGAAACTTTTAGCACATATGGACAACGAGAACTGCGACATGATTTTCCAAAGACAATAAATACAATTTTTCAAGACGTGAAACACCTTCAAAATTTTAAAAAACCTAATAAGAAATGAAAAAATACTAACTTAATTCACATTACGTTTACCTATAAAAGATACCTATATTGAATTTTAATCCATAATAGCTATTTGAAAGTAAATTCATATCATCGTATTGTTAATCATTCAAAATTAGATAAATATTAGTAATAACCACCTGCAGATAAGCACTTTGCTTTGTGGGTAATTATTTGTAAATGTATAAGTACTATGTAATAAAGACAGATACGAGTATAAAAAAAAAAGTTGTGGTTCTTTTTCATGTACTCGTACTATATATTGATAAAGATAATATCAAATGTGTATTCAAGTTCACGTATGTACATTGATAAATATAATTACGATTCTTTGTATCTGGTCTTGTATCATCGTAAAAGTGTAAAAGTGTATCATTTTCTTACAATCCAACAATAAAATACACTGGCTCTCATTTTGCTACACATTTACACTTTAACAATGCTCTAACCCTATTGTTACGGAGAGTGTAAAAGTGTAACATTGCATTGAAAATATTTTTTTGACAGCTGGTTGTTGTCGCTTGGTTTTCTCAATTTATAAAATTTCTGTAAACGAAAAGAATTGCCAAAAATATGGACGAGGAAGATGTGATCGTAAATAAAAAGCGCCGAAGGGAAAAGCCTGTTAAAAAATGGAATGATAAAGAAATTTATCTATATAGACTTAACTGATTTTGACTTAAGACTCAATGGTGCTACAAATATGCCAGAGTTCATTCACTCTTTGTTGTAAACAAATACACTTTTACACTTTTACAAAACCAAATACAACAAAGCGTGAATACCTCTAATATAAAATTTATGTTTATGTGCATGCAATTGATGCAAGAAAAATTTAGGAAAAAATATTAAAGCAATAAAAAAATAATTCTTTCCCTTTGTATGCATAGCATCACTGCAGAGAGTTTTTGTAATTTGTGACCATTTACATTTTTATATATTATTGTTCAGTTATTACCCTAGTTGCAAACCAGAAGTTACCAGAAAGAACAAGAACCCGACAAATGTGGTATAAATACAGGATGAGAAACTGCGGACGAGAAGTTGATTTTTGGAAAGCGATAGAAACGGAGCTAAGTCTTAATAAGTGAAAGACAAGAGATACATCGTCCTTGGCCTGCACCCAATAAAAACGTTCTCGCACCTTTTCTAACGTCTTATTCACTAACAGGTGACCTCCGGATATTCCATCGTGCAGTTCCCTTAGCACGTCACTGACTCTCGGCCTTGGCACAAACAGCTGCATCACAAACGTCTTTCCATCCGAGCTTTCCCACCTTCGCCTCAAAACACCATCTTGAACATGAAGCGAGTCCCACTGTGCGCAGTATGCCTTTAGTTCGGGACTTTTATTGGATATTTCCTGCCAATCTGGTTTTTCTTCGTGTTCTTTCCAAGCGAGTATTGGCTCGATATCCGGATCCTCTTTTTGGGCGTTTCGTATTTCACTTTCATTCCAACCGTCAGTGGGCTCAGCTCTTAGTAGTTGAGTGGATACCGCATCTTTTTCTTCTTGTCGTGCGCAATGTTTGCAATCAGATTTGCAAGGTCGCCGGGACAGAGTATCCGCATTAGAGTGAAGGCTTCCCTTTGGATGCTGTATCTCGCAGTCGTACATCTGGAGTCGTTCAATCCACCTTGCGACTTGTCCTTCAGGATATTTAAATTGCAGCCACCGCTTCAGAGACGCATGGTCTGTAAGAAGAATGAATTTCCGTCCATACAGGTACTTATGGAAATGCTTTGTTGCCATGACCAAAGCAAGATGTTCCCGCCTGGTCACGCAGTAGTTCCTTTCCGGCTTAGAACTAAAGTAGGAAACTACTTTCTCTTGCCCGTCTTGCATCTGCGAAAGGACATCTCCAATTCCGACGTTACTGGCATCTGCATCCACAATAAATGTTTTTCCTGGGGTAGGGTATGCTAATATGGGGTCCTCACATAGTTGTTGTTTGAGAGTTTTGAAGCTTCTTTCGCATTCACTTGACCATTTAAATTGTTTCCCCTTTCTGTTAGTTGATGCAAACTCTCAAACTCTTTGCGATCCCAGCAAAATCCTTCACAAACCGCCTGTAGTAGGTACCGAGTCCCAGAAAGCTTCTCAGTTGGTGTTTGTCTCTTGGGACTGGCCACTTTTTCACTGCTTCGACTTATTCTTGGTCTGTCCTTCCCCCTTCGGATGCAATGATGTGTCCAAATATTTGACATCTGGCCTAAAGAGATGACACTTCTTCGGGTTTAAATTTAGCCGTGCACTTCGTAGTCTTTAGAACACTTCCTTTAAGTTATCTCGATGTTCTTGAAAAGTTTTGCCCACCACGATGACATCGTCCAGGTAGACCAAACAAGTTTTCCATGTCAGTCCCAGCAAAACGCGTTCCATTAGACGCTTAAAAGTTGCCGGAGTATTGCACAATCCGAATGGCATTACTGTGAATTGCCAAAGTCCGTTTCCTGCGGTGAAGGCTGTCTTCTCACGGTCCTCCGGATGGATCTGTACTTTCCAGTAGCCACTCTTCAGATCAAGTGTGGAGAACCATTGCGCTCCTGACAGTGTGTCCAGTGTGTCGTCAATCCTTGGCAAGGGGTAGCTATCCTTCTTGGTGACATTATTTAGCTGGCGATAATCCACGCAGAATCTATTGGTGCCGTCTTTCTTCTTGACCAGTACAACGGGTGATGCCCACGGACTCTTAGAGCCTTCAATCAACCCTTCATTTGCCATAGTCGAAACCATTTCTGCAACCTCCGTCTGCTTAGCTGATGGTAAACGCCTAGGAGGTTGACGTATGGGTCTTGCATCTCCAGTGTCTCTTCGGTGTTGTACCAAATGTGTGCTCCCATATTCGCCATCCGGCGAGGCAAATACGTCTGCAAATTCATTGATTAGTTCCTCTGCCATCGCTCGTTGCTCCTGGTTCAGCTCGGTTTGCCTGAGAATAGTTCTTTTCAACTCGGCTGTGCTACTTGATGGCAAAGATATAGCAGCATTCTCCTTCGACAACTTGGTGGCAGCAGTTATCGGTACGCACGCTCCAATCGATTGTCCTTGCTTTAGTTTGATGCTCTTATTTCCCACATTCAAGATTCTTACTGGGACTATTTTGCCTTTCGGCTCAACGAGCATCTTTCCCATGACGTAATTCTGATAATGATTTTTAAAGTCCGGCTCAATCAATAGAATCGATGGCTCCCAAGATCACCTTCCAGCTTCGCCCAAATAAGTGTCTCTGCGGAAGGTGGTAAGATCTCGTCCTTGCTGACAACTGTTCTAAGGCATGCGGTATTCTCATTCCCGTACACCATCGGAATCTCAACGTTCCTGTACTTAAGTACTTGAGTTCCGATGTCGAGCACTACATTATGCGCCTTCATAAAGTCAACTCCAATGATGCACTCGTCGCATATATCGGCCACTAGGAATACGTGGGTGAATGTTAGTCCTGCCAGATTGATCGTAAGAAGAACCTATCCATATACCTCCGCCGTCGCTCCTGTTGCTGTTTTCAGACAGTAGCTACTGGTATTGTGCAGCCATGAATCATGAGCGATGTCCCTTCTTATAATGGAAGCGGTGGCACCGGTGTCAATGGTGGCCACGCATTTATTCTGGCCAATGTGGGCTTCCCCTGTAAGACTCTTGTTACTTCGTTTTGTTTGGGAGACTTGGATTTTAATCTTAGGGGCGTCAATTCCAGAAACCGACTTCTGCCCCTCAAAGTTGGTCCTTACACGTATTCCCGCCTGTTGACTTGATGATACGTTGCTTGCAGTATAGATGTTTTCCCTGCTACTTGCTTCTTTGTTACGCCTCCCAGCAGCGCATTGTGGACAACTGCGTTCTTTAAGTGGAGCCCAGCACTGACGCTGCAGATGTCCTATTTTGTTGAAGTTCCAGCAACGGACTTGTCCTGCACGCACACTATTCCGCTCCACGACGTCTGTTCGTTGGCATGACCATTCCACGGTTGTCACTTCTCTCACGCGGTGGGTTCCTTGAGATGCTTGGTCGGCAGCTTTCATCGTCAGGGCAAATGCTAGGGTCTCAGGGAGGGTTCGCTTTCCAGCCATTCTTACAGCCATTTGCAACTGCCTATCTTCAATCGCTTGGGTATATGCCTCTACAGCCATCTCATTGATAAGGTCTTCTCCGGCATTAGGATAAGATAAATGCGCCAACCGTTCAATATCGGCCTGCAACTGCTGAAGTGTTTCGCCCCTCTTCTGGACTCTGCTGCGCAGTTAGACTCTGTATACTTGGTGCATATGGTCATCTCCGAAGCGCATTTCTATGGCTTTAACCAAAGCGTCGTAGTTGAGTTGTTTATCTTCTGAGATAGTTTGCAGCAATTCCGCAGCTGTTCCTCTTTGTGCCAGCGTGAGCGCAATTGACTTTTCTCCGTCGTCCCAGTTGTTGGTCATGGCAGCTGCTTCAAATTGTCTTCTATATATTGGCCACGATGTTTGGCCATCAAAAACAGGTGGTTGCATCTCTTTCCTTCTAGGGCAGTCTGTAGAAATTTCTCGGACTTTCTGTTTCTTTGCTCTCTCTTGTTCTTTCGCAAGATTCTCAATATTGTTTTCAACCTTCCCGAACTGTTCCTCGACTTTCACGAGCTGGTCCTGGAATTCGGTTCCAACCTTTGCAAGTTTTGCCTCGTGCATATTTAATTTTTGATCGATTATTTCGAATTTCGCTTCTAGAGAATTCTTAAACTCTTCAACAGTGTCTTTCTGCGCGGCAACAATGGAATTTTTCTGTTCGTCAAACTTAGAAACCATACTTCTCCTTCGTTCTTCTGCTGAATTCTTCTGTTCTTCAAACTTTGAATCCATACTTCTCCTTTGTTCTTCTAAAGAATTCTTCTGTTCTTCAAATTTAGAATTCAATCCAACGAGTAATTCCATCATAACGGCCATGTCAACCCCTGTGCTTACAAGCTCCTCTTCTACATCGAACGAAATGGATTTAGGATCTTTTCCATCTTTTTCGATCGCTTCTTCTAGCCGAAGAATCAAATCACTTTTCCCTCCAGCTGCGGAGAGATTCCGCTTCTCTAGCTCAATTTTCAGCTGGGGTATACTTAGCTCCAGCAATGTGCGTGCCATTGTTTTTTTTTTTTTTTTGTTTCTCACAACACTCAGAATAAGTTTTATCCCACTTCAGACACCAATGTAATATTTCGGCTAGGGTTCGAAATGATGAAACGTTATTCTGTTTCAAAACACTCTATTTATTATTATTTAAATACAACTTTTAATCAATTCACAAACAATTTCACTTCTATTTCACAATTCAAATCTCTTATCTTTCACTTAGTAAGACTTAGGTCCTTTTCCATCGCTTTCCAAAAATCAACTTATCGTCCGCAGTTTCTCATTCTGTATTTATACCACATTTGTCGGGTTCTAGTTCTTTCTCGTAACTTCTGGTTTGAATCTGGGGAAATACTGAACTCTCCAACGTGGAGAGTTCGTATGATCCTAAAACTATGCAACACTGGATCCTGGATTTAATCACATATATACTACAATATATATAAAGGGTTGCTCACAGCTAGTATGGAAGTTTGCAAAAAATTAAGCACACAGTTATTGTGAAATCAATGTATCATTGAATTTTATTGGTTAATAAAGTTCGGCAATCATGAACGGAACACATTATTGTTCATGTGACTACTACGGTTTCTGTTGCAAGCCACTATCCCAAGGTCAAAATTATAGATTGCTTTTTAAAAATACGAGTAAGTGGGTCAATGGCCGTAATTTCAGATTGGATGTTATGTTTGGGATCCTGAATTGTCATTGGGTTATTGTCATAGACCTTGCTCTTTAAGTAACCCCACTTAATGAAGTCAAAAGGTGTCAAATTGAAAGAAAAGATCATCCAGACCCAATTCATTCAATTTTCCAAACAAATAGCCGGTCAACGTATTTCGGTAACATTTTCCATTCACTTTAGCTGTCTCATCTTGGCAAAGGTATGGACCATAGATACCGCCAACCCATTATCCGCACCATGCAGTTGCTTTTTTGGGAAGCGACGATTTTTCGTGAATCTCGTGTGGGTTTTCCGATGCACAGAAATGACAATTTTGTTTATTTACGTACCTATCCGTCCAAAAATGGGCTTCATCGGAAAAGATCAAATTCGATAACGAATTGTCCTCTCGATCCAACACCTAGTTAACATATCGTTGACATATACAAACAAATTTTTCTTTTTGTTCTGTTCGCTAAACTGTGGAGATTCTTTTTATTCTTCGGAAAATTCTAAAATGTTGTGAGTCTAAAGCTTTTTGCTAAAAGTTTGCTTAGTGATTACTAATCGTCTGGAACTTCGGCAATCTTCATATTATTTTACGAATTAAGTTTATGCTTTCGGTTTTGCATTGATACTACTTCTTTAATTATTGTTTTCTTTTGCTTTTTACTTGTGGAGTAACAGAATCCTAGCCCAACACCAGGCGTATATTTGAATTCGTTATAGAATGTTATGTTATAATTCAATAAGTTATTGCTTTATTATCGAAAGAAATGCTTCGTTAGTGAAACCATAAGTGCAGTTGAGTTCAAAATTCGAAATAATTTGAAAATCATTAAATATCTTTGTATTTTACGAGAATTTTTGTTTTTGTTATACATTTACGTGTACGCAAATTTGATCAAGGATAATTTTTTTTTGAGTTTTTATTTGAGATTTAATTCTATTCTTTTATTTTGAATGATTCAGCACTCAGGCACCTAGAGTAGCACGTGCTAAGTTCTTTTTGGAAGATAGGAGAGAAAGATGTTAGGGCTTAGTTGCTGCCTCCCTTCATGGATGGAATCTAACATTTGGTGAGAAAACCTAATTATTAGTGTAATTCGAGTTATTGTTGTGTTCTTGGAAATGACTTATCCTAAGTTATTTTATTGTAGTTGCATGAATTACCCCATTCATCAGCGGAATATCGCTCATAAAACCTATCTCATTACACTTACCAATTCCGTCCTTTCTCCTGTCGTTTCCATCGCAATATTAAATGTACATCCTTCATACAATTATTTCTTCTGTTTCCTTTTATATCCTGATATTATATCTTCTTCCAGTTATACTGCAGCTATTCCCTTCCTGCGCGTTCCTTATTTCCTTCAAATATGTAGCCTATGTCCTACTTTATGCCCTATCCATATACCCATAAATTTATTACGTACTTACTTACTTTAGGTGGCGCTACAGTTCGGGGGTGGATCTAGGCTTCACCGTCACTCACCTCACCTAGGGCTCGTCTCCTCTACTCACCGTCAGTGAAGACAGGACCGAATATCACTCGAATTTTTTTTCTCAAAGCCAAGAGCACCCTCAACCATTTGTGATAATGTCCATGCCTTTGCCCCACTAGAATTGGGATTATTTAAGGTCTTAAAAAAGTGTAACTATTGTTATTCGAGAATGGAGTTTTGCTAGTCAATTGCTTTTTTTGCCCAAGGAAGCAGCGGTTGGCAAGAGTTATTCTGCACTTGATCTTTAGCTACCCTGGAGTAAACATGCTACGCCAAAGCCTCTAAGGCGCTGTTGGCCTTCTGTCAGTGCAAAGGAGCTGTCGGTAAGACATTAGGCCTGTTACCGAGAAGGAACGTTAGATCCCCACTGCTTTGATAGTGGTTTGTCTCGGCAGGATGTGTCTTACGGTAAGTTTGCTTGCGTCCTCGGTTAGGTCTTCGATAACAGTTGGATCTCATATGAGCGTCACTGAAGATGGTATATCCCTCAAAGTTTACCATCAAGTTACAAATATATTGAGAATCTATATATTTCCAAATAACCCGCGGTCACCCACACTCGTTTGTGACTATTTAAGGGCCTTATTTGGATTATTTTGCTATATAAAATTTTGCCTGGTTTTAATTCCCAAGACAACTTTTATGGGTCACATCACTTCAGTTATAGTGTTTTTTTTCATAGGCTTCCGTTAAAAATGATAAAATACGAGTATGTTAATTGTCGTATATAGTAATGTTAATGAGGATCATTCCTTATTTTGCACCCTATCAAAATGAAATTCTTTTCTACTATATCTTACTTTGTACTACACATTTATTCATTATTCTCTATTACAAAAGTATTAACATTTATTCTAACAGTTAAATCGAGAATAGTTAGTGGCAATATACTATATATATGAAAATTATGTTAAAGTCATTTTAAATAAAGATTTCAGTTGTGGGGTGCAAATATTAGAAAAAATATAAAATGAAACCCAAATAAAAACCTTGTATTAAAATTTAAAAGAACATATTTTTCTTAATTAAAGAAGCAATATAGGGAGCTGAAATTTAAATTTCATAATGATTAAAATCTTTTTTATGATTACTAGTAGACGTAAACATGTTGGTGCTACAGCCCGCTTACTGTGACTGGGACGATTTTGTCTTTGATGAAGTTTCAACTGTAGTATATTGAAATCCTCCAACTAGGTTGAACCTTGGCGTAGATTCTAAGGACCAGTTTTTCAGTGCGAGATCACCCCAGATTCAGGATTAAACTGAAGCTAACATCAGAAATAAGGTTTTCTGTAAGTTTAACACTTGGGAAAACTCCGTGTTATCCCAACAAATTTGGTTACCTCGGTGTTAAAAGAAAACAGTTATATTTCTGAAAGCTGAAGGATCGGCAACCAAAGAGGTTCATTTTATTCCCATATGTGTGAAAATTTCACAAAATTCTTTACGTCACCTGGATGATGTATTAAGTGATATAAAAAATATCTGTTTTTCGAAGGTTTTTTCCAATCAAAATGCATGCGAATTGATAAGCCTTTGGCATGATTTTCATTGCTTTTGAACAAACACCTCTCTTTCAAATAGTCTAATCATATGCGAGAAGTTATCTTTAATAAAGTGAACGATGTAGCTGATAAACTAACTCTGACTCGATCTCTCGTGTGTGACTTTGTAGATCGTATTGCCATTATTAACAGCGAAACTGATGACACACCAAGCCAGGCGCCGCCTTACTCGATCGTCCACTATAACACATCACTTATGATTGTATTTATAGAATCCGAGGCCGATTCACTATTGCCTCTACAGCTGAGTCATCTGCTGAAGAGCAAACCTTCTTATTCCCTCGAAACTTCACCCAACATAATTATCGAGAACCCATCAATGTTATCTCCCTGCAATTATCGCCTCTTACTATTTTCACAGAGCTAATTTTCTTAAATTAATATTATTAATTAAACCCAGTTTAAGCAATGTATGCATGAGAAAGAAAAAGATAAGTAAAAGAGTAACATTCTTACAATATGTATATATGTAGAAACGACATTATCAACAACTCTTTGTAGGCGACTGTCTAAAGAAATAAAAACCATTCGAACAGATTTTCCACTGAAACTAAAATAAAATAATTGTTAATAAATGATAATAGTAAAATAAAATTAAAGTTTCTGGCAGAGTACCATGTGATCAACACCGTCAAAAGCTTTGGAAAAGCCTTATAATCACAGCACTGTCATATTCTACTCTTATGTCATCGAGGATTTTAACCATGTTTCGTATGATGTATGTGTTGACTTATGTCAACGTTCAGAACCCTTATCGTAACAAGTCTTACTCAGACATGAGGTGCGATCTTAAGTGTTAATTAACGTTTCTCTCAACTTAATCAAATAAAATAGTAACCATGAATTGTTAATTTGAAGAGCAAAAATAAAACGGATAAATATATCATAAATCATTTGTTCGGTTTGTCCTCATATGTAAAGAATTTCAATCCTAAAACTTTAGACATGGAATATATGAACTCAAACAACATTTAATACCGATAAGACAAGTGCATTGTTCTTCGACGCATATCTACAACAACAAAATTTAGTGAAGCTTTATCATCAGTACCACACGGAGAACGCCAAAAATCTTCGAAACAACTCCAACCTCTAGTCAAGCAACATAAATCTTGGAAGCAACCGGTACACCAGAGCAAACATCTTCAGTCAATTCCACATCGAACCAAAAATTTGAGTTCTAAAGAAACTAAAGAAAATCAAAACACCCACAGCATAACAATTCCATTACTATTCAACTTCTTTACGAGGAGGTTGTTGAACTCACGCGAAAGGTGATCGATCTAAATAATATACTGAACTGGGAGGAATAGATGCTAATAAAGAATCCAGTTGAGGTTGTTGGTATACCTAATGTGAACAACAAAAACATAGCTACGTGTGCAACCACTTTTCAATGATGCGCTTAATGTAAATGAGTGTGTTCCACATTCTCGCCAAGAGTTAGTCAAACGATTCTGATTTGTCGAGAACCCAAAAATTGACTGCAAATCTAGCTGACATTTCGCGAGGTAGTGAATTAGATTTCAACCCTTCGATTAACGAGAAGGTCCCTAGGGACCTTTTGATTTTTTGAATGCTTACAAATATTTTAATACAAGTGCTAGAAGCTTGATGCTTACTGTATTCTATAAAAAAAACAATGCTAAAGCAATTAAAACCTATTCCGAAACAATGCGCTTACTACATTTCGAGTTCTTTTATTTTGAAAACATTGAGTACGGTAACTAGCGACAAGGTCCCTAGGGACCTGCATGTATTGTATTATAGAGAAGAGATTATGGAAAATGAGGGAGAAGGGTTAATAAAGTTATATAAACACATAGGAATTGGGCAAGAAAATAATTATGTTATGGTCCTCCTTCATATACCATCCTTACCTATGTCCTATGACTAATAAAATGACTAGGAGGAAATCAGTCGAACAATCGAACCGCAAGCAGCATTAGCGCATCCGTTGATGGTTATTCTACGAAAATTATCTACTATTTTCATTTTGTCTAAAAAAAAAGGGTGAGCTTACGGGACTTGTTTTGGCCTAGTCATGCATCTCGAATTTTCCCCTACCTGTTTTGGGTGCTATATGCCAAATTATCCAGAAGGTGCTATTGATGTGTCCGATGTCGAAAGTGAGTGTGGAAATGGATAATGATGAGTTCGCGGAAGACCACGATGATGAAATAGAAAAGCTTCGTGAAGAAGCTGCTACTGCTACTGCTGCCCGTCATCAGGCTTGGACTGATGCTGCCCATTTTATTTCCAAAAATGGCACGAATTGGTACGAAGGTCCACCAAAGTGTAGTCGCATTCGTCCTCATAATATTGTTGATTACACTAGAAGCAAGCTACGGCCATTGAAAACTTGGTTCATGATCGTTTTACCATCTTTCGATCACAAAGCTAACCACATAACAGCTATATGGAAAAAAGTAAATCTAACTAAGGAGAAACAAAATAAAGTGTTGACTCATAAAACGTTTAATGTGTTATTGGCTATCGTTTTGTATGCTGGAATGTGTAAATCGAACAACGAGCTTGCTAAGGAACTATGGAGCCCAACACATGCTCCAATATATGAAGCCGCTTTATCATAGAACCGTTTCATATCTATCACAAAGTTTATTCTCTTTGATAATGCGAAAACATGGCCGGGTGTTTTAAATAAAAAAATAAATTAGTGCATAAATGAATTAATAAATTGTAATAAGTAAATAAATAAATAGAAATAAAAAGTGTTTTTTTAGCTGCATGAAAAGTTTCTATGGTTGTTGTCTATGGTTTGACAGCTGTCAATGTCAAACTGTGTTGACATTTCTTTTCAGTAAAGTTTGACAACTCATCATGAATCATTTAAAGCTAGAACAACGCTTCCAAATTGTGGAAATTTACTTAAACAAAAATAAATCTGTTCGTGAAGTTTATAGAGCACTTTGTCAATTTTACGGTCAACATAATCGGCCTAGTGAGCAAGCAATTCGTGCAGTTATTGATACTTTTCGCGAAGACAATCCTCAAGCTGATAACGAATATTCATTATAATTGACTGCTTGGGGGGACTTACACGCTGGGGGAATCATAGGTCCTTAATTCTTTCGCAATGAGGAAGGAGCTGCTGTTACGGTGAATTGCGAGTGCTATCGAACCATGTTGAATTTGTGTTTCCAAAAATTAATCAGCTAAATATCGACGACATTTGCTTCCAACAAGATGCCGCAACTTGCCATACAGCGCGCTTTACCATCAGTTTATTGCAAAATTAATTTGGTGTCAACTTTATTTTCAGAAGTGGTCCTGTTAACTAGCCCCCTCGTTCGTTCGAATTAACGCCTCTCGACTACTTTTCATGAGGCCATTTTAAGTCATTGGATTATGCCGACAAACCAGCAACTCTTGAAGCATTGGAAGCTAATATTCAAGCCACCATTGACGCTATACGGCCGGATTTATTGGAAAAAGTAGTGAAAAATTGGACTGATGGAATGGACCATGAAACTCGTAGTCGCGACAGGCATATGCCGGGAATCATATTCAAAAAATAAATTATCTACCAGATTATAATAATAAAAATTTCATTCCAACAATATTTCTGTCTTGTAGTATTATTTTAAATTCTTAAGCTCTTAAAAATATGTTTATATTGTGTTTATATTAAATAAATAAATAAATAAATAAATAAATAAATAAATAAATAAATAAATAAATAAATAAATAAATAAATAAATAAATAAATAAATAAATAAATAAATAAATAAATAAATAAATAAATAAATAAATAAATAAATAAATAAATAAATCAATAAATAAATAAATAAATAAATAAATAAATAAATAAATAAATAAATAAATAAATAAATAAATAAATAAATAAATAAATAAATAAATAAATAAATAAATAAATAAATAAATAAATAAATAAATAAATAAATAAATAAATAAATAAATAAATAAATAAATAAATAAATAAATAAATAAATAAATAGATAAATAAATAAAAAAAACTAACGACTTTTTATTTCAAACAGACGTCAAGTCAATGTCACATTTAAGAATGTTGCCATCACAGGGCTACGCCCCTAGATATGAACTATCGGTAACACGCTGGAAAATGCACACGTCGACCTTTGTAGAAAACAGGGGACCTGATGTAAATGATGATGTTTTAGAAGCTGTCTCCAAAGGTGTAGCTGATGAAAATTTATTTGGCTGTGGTTCCTTAACGTTCGATGATGGTACAGATGTACTTTTAGCTGAATCGTTTTTGTCTAGAAAATCAGCTTTCAAACGATCCACGGAGACGTTGACTGATCGTTGATACATATTCACTGATCGAAAGGATCTTCGTACGGAGGTTCCAGAGGCGTACGAAAACGTGTTTACAGTTCTGAAGATCTGCTTGCACGAAAATATCCTTCATGCTGTGACAAGATGTATTATTTGGTTTTAATGACTGCATGTGACTACGTAATTTTTTGATAAAATCCGTCTCGCTTGCAGCAGATTTCTTGTGATGAAGGAACTCTCCCGGAATTCGCAGGGATGAACCCAAGAGCATCTCGGCTGGACTAGCACGTAGGTCTTCCTTCCATGTCGTTCGTAACCCAAGCAACACCAACGACAAGGCATCACTCCAATCACTCGTCTGATAACATTTGATTGCCGCTCTCAGAGTTCTATGCCAACGCTCGATCAAACCATTTGATTGAGGGTGGTACGCAGTAGTTTTAAAATGTTGTACGCCCAATGATCTCATCAACTCCTTAAACACAGCTGCCTCGAATTGACGATCTCGATTGCTTGTTATATGAAATGGAACACCGAAAAGCGATAGCGAACCACTAATTAAGGCCTGAGCAACCGTCTCCGCGCTGATGTCTTGTATCGGGATTGCTGTCGGCCATTTCGAGAACCGATCTGCACAAGTCAAGCAGTAACGATTGCCTTTGGAGACAGGCAGTGGACCGGTAATATATATGTTATACGGTCACAAGGACGATCTATTGGTCAATACACACCTAGCGCTGATATGCTATGTCGTTAAATTTTGTTGGGCTGACAAGGCACGCAAGTGCGCACATATTAAGCGATATCCTTCGCCAATAAAGGCCATACAAATCGTTTTGAAACCAGCTTGTGCGTCGCTTTCCGGCCTGGATGCGCCAACTCGTGCAACTCTTGGATCACTTGGCGATGGAGTGTAAGCGGAACAAAGGGTCGAATCCTATCCTCGGACGAATCACAATATAAAACTTGTATTGAATTCGGAATGGTTTTGCATTTAGTGATGATTTATCAGATGTTAACTGAGCACTGAGCTCACGATCTTGATTCTGCTGCGTAACTATGACTTCAAAATACAAAATGCTGACGGCATTGATGCGAGAGAGCAGATCTGTAACTATGTTATCTTTTCCGGCAAAATGTTGAATATCCGTGGAAAATTGGCTTATCCAATTGGGGCGCTAATCTTGGTGTCGTTTTTTTTTTCCAATTTTTGCGAAAAGGCGAAAATCAATGGCTTATGATCAATGAAGATGGTGAATTGCCTCCCCTCGAGCATGTACTGGAAGTGCTGTATGGCTAGGTAGATCGCCAAAAGCTCACGATCATACGTAGAATAATTCTGCTGTGCAGGGTTCAGCTTTTTCGAATAAAAACCAAGTGGTTGTAGGTTTCCCTTTACTAGTTGCTGGACGACGGCCCCCACTGGACTGTTGGAAGAATCGACGGTTACTGACAGAGGGGCATCTGAAGAGAGGTAGAATAACATCGTGGCACTCACGAGTTCATCCTTGCAAGCTTGGAAAGCTTCAATCGTTTCTACCATCCATTCGATTGGCGTATAATCATTTTTTACGTTGCCTTTGATCAAAGTCTGGAGCTTGCTTTGGGTAATAGTAGCATTGGGCAAAAATGGCCGATAAAAGTTAACCATTCCAAGAAACTTTTTTTTAGCTCCTTCGCAATATCTGGTTGTCTACAAGTAGACAAACAACATTATATTTCTCATACTAAATTTTGTTGAGTGCGCGTCTTGCATCTCACTTTGCCGTAAATACTTTGTTTTGTATTAAATGTACATTTTTGTTGAAATTAAATACAGATTCATTGTTTATTTTACAACTGAACCATCAAGTGATTTTTTCTGTGCTTCGAACATTAGTTCTTCGAGAGAAATTAAAGTAGAACTAGCGGCTCTGTAGTGAAGAAGTGAAAAAAAAACAATTATTTTAATCGCGACTCTATCAAACGGTGAAACATTTACTGCGTTTTCTGCCCATGTCTTTTACCTAGTCTCGAACTTCGAACTCTTTAGTGGACTTTAACGGGGAACCCTAGCCGAACTTTGAACTGTTTAGTGGACTTTAACTGCGAACCCTGCCAAGCTTTGAACTGTTTAGTGAACTTTAACTGGAATAGTGTTGTGAAAAACCTTTAAACTAATTAAACTCAAGGTGATATTTTAAAATGGATAATCAAGAATTCAGCATCCAACTTGAACTCGGTAAGTCAATCCAAACTCAGTATGTTAATTTTAAGAAAGATGGGGAATCTAGGAAGACAATCAAATATTTAATTACTACCAATATTCAATTACTACCTATTAAAAAGCAGGGCATAAGAATGTCCATACTAAAGAGATACATTGAAGAGAATGCGAGACTATAAGCGAAGGAGAAAAATCGCTTAGTTATTGTCGGCTTAAGATAAATGAAGCCAGAGATATGTGAAAGAACATATCCCACTTACATGAAGAAAACTAATTGCACGCTAGCGAAGATGACACATACGTTGCCGACAAAAGTTACGAATTGCTGGAATACCGCGGCTTCAAGATAAAGTTGTACAGCATTGAAAGAAAACCAACTAAGAAAAACGATGATGATCGCAACGAAAGTTATGATTTTAAACTGCCCCGAATAAATATTCCAACATTTGACGGGGAATATAAGAACTGGAACTGGAAATTAGGGAAATTTACGAAAAGATTATGCATTATAATAATAAGCTGGAAAAAGTGGAAAAAATGCACTATCTCAAAAGCTCAATAAAGGGTGAGGCTGGAAAACTAATTCAACATCTTACTTTGTCTGAAAACAATGATGACGCAGCATGGAAAATGTTAAACAGCAGGACGCATAAGCTATACGAACAATCACTTAGAGATCCGCGTGAAATACCGCTTTTAAGAGATGTATTGATGTTTTTAGAAGGCAGATTTCAGTCTCTGGAAGCATTAGGACAACCCGGATATCAAGGGCTAGAAAAACCAGTGCAAAATAAATCAGCTGAAAAGAAGCAGGTTAAAAATCACCATACAAACCTGAGAACTTGCAGATATTGTAAGGGTCAACATAGTATATATACATGTGCTCAATTTAGAGGAAAGAGTGTTTCCGAAAGGCTCTCTTATATCAAGCAAAATAAGATATGCAAAAATTGTCTTAATCATGAAACTAAAGACTAGCACTTGTACTTCAAAATGCGCTTTATGTGAACGACAACATCATTCCTTGCTACATTTTCCAAAACCTATCAAACAAAACGATTCCAAGGACTCTTAAAATATATCGACCCATGTATCAGTATCCGAAAATTCAGAGGAAATCAAACCTACACGTTAACGTTCAGTAGGATGCACATTACTTGCAACTGCAATTGTAAAAGCCAGAAATATTCATAACACATTTGAGTTTTCAAGTGCCTTAGTAGATCCTGGATCTCAAGCCACGTTTATAACGGAACGTGCAGTGCAATTATTAGGCTGCCCTAAATACAAGGCAAATGTAACGATTTCTGGCATGGCTAACTGCAAAGCTGGAACCTGCAAGAGCAAAGTAATGCTTGAATTAACTTACATTGCGAGGCACTAGTCCTTACAACACTAAGAAACACTCAGCCTGAAGAATTTTTAAAAATCGGTAATATAAACAATTTCTTAAACAAAAACTACATTTTAGCGGATCCAACGTTTGATATACCAGGCCCAAAAGATCTTCTAATTGGAGCTGACACATTTCCGGCAATACTTTTAGAAGGAGTAAATAAAACAAACGAGGGCATACTGGCTCAAAACACACAATTTGAATGGATTTTATCCAGAAAAACGGAACTAAGAACTAAAAGTACAAACAGAAATATTTTGTCAATGATAACACAACGTCATAGACGAAGAACTAAAACAGTTTTGGGAGACAGAAGAATTGGCCCAAGATGTAGAAATGACACTTGAACATAAAAAATGTGAAGATATTCACGAATTGAATACTGTTCGAATTATAAATGGAACTTATGCTGTGAAAATTCCATTTAACGATAAAGAGTTTAACTTAGGAGAATCTAAAATAAGAGCGATGGCGCGTTGGTTTCAAACTGAAAAGAAACTATCAAAGGAATAATACTTTACGGCAAAACTATAATAACTTTATGCAAGAATATCTAAATCTTGGGCATATGAAGCCTCTAAATGGAGAGGAAATCAAGAATACTAACGAAAAAAGCTAAAAGAAAGAAACGGACCAAAATTACAACAGAATCTTCAAAGCATTTTGCTTCGCTGGAGAACTCATAGATATGTTTACACGGCGGATATAGAAAAAATGTATCGACAGATATATGTTACTGAGGATGATCAGGACTTTCAGAATACTATGGCTACCGTCTCCAAATCAAAAACTGCAGAAATTTAAATTAACAACTGTAACATATGGCACTAGATCTGCTCCTTATCTGGTCATATATATATATCGGCGGATACCAAAATACTTTTGCAGCATGAAAAAACTTTGGATACCCAACACCACCTGGAAACATCTACACCTTCAAAACACATGGCTCTTCGTGGTAAACAGGGCAATTGAAGCTGCAATTATTTGTAGCGGCCAGCGGGACGACATTGCTTTAGACGATTTTAGCATAATCCAACTAGGCCAATCGTGTTTTATCCAGACTAGGAAAAATACTCTCCACTTTTATAAAACCAATAAACTTTAGTTTAAACTATTCATTATATATGAAATCTGAGATTTTTAATTCCAGGACGGAAATCAAAGAGTTCGTTTTATCATCAGCAGACTCATGGGATAACCTTAACCAACAAATTGGCAATGACGAGCTGTTACATTGGAAGAATGTAGCATACCATTCAACAGCGGTTGGTCTGTCGGTTACAACATTGCTGATATTGGCTATTGTTTGGAAGAGTGCAAAAGCTCTTAGGCGAAGAACACCAGAAGTAAGACCAGACGGGGCCAAAGAAGACTTTATTCTAGAACCAGTAGATTATGCACCAACTTCTTTTACACAAATTTAACTTTCTAACCAAGGTGCCGCCAGGATGTAGACAAACAACATTATATTTTTCACGCTTAGTTTTGCTGAGTGCGCGTCTCGCATCTCAGGTTGCCGTACATACTTTGTTTTGCATTAAATGTTACATTTTTGTTGAAATTAAATAAAGATTCATTGTCTATTTTACAACCGAACCATAAAGTGCCTTTCCTGTGCTTCGAACACCGGTCAGGGAAAATTACGCAAAACGTCCACTTTTTCCTATAACGGTTGAAGTCCTTCCTTTTGTCCAAATTGGCATTTGCCCGCATTGGTGGTCGAGTTGTAATCGCGAAGTCGTTTAAAAACTGCTCTTAAATGTTGCTCGTGCTCTTTTTCACTTGTAGATGCTACACAGATATCGTCGATATACGCCAATACGAAGCTGATGCCTTTCAGCGCATTATAGGTGTACCACTGGAACGTTTGCGCGGCATTTCGCAACCCAAAAATCATATGGGAGAATTCGTACAATCCGAAAGGTGTCGTAATTGTGGTCCTTGGCACATCGCTGTGTTCAACCGGTATCTGATGATAAGCGCGCTGTAAGTCTATCACCTATAAGATGCTTTTTGCCTATATGCGTAACATGGTGCAAAAAGTACCGATCAGGAACTGTCTTGGCGTTTAATGCCCTGTAATCGCCACACGGCATCCGTTCTCCATTTGCTTTTTGCACCATATGCAGAGGACTTGCCCAGTTGCTACTCGAGGGCCTCCAAAAACCATGTTCCATTAAAAATTGGAATTCTTTTTGGCAGCTTCAAGCCTTTCTCCTGCCAACGTACAAGGTCGTGCAAACACCGCTGATTCATTGGTCACAATGTGGTGCGTAACTCTCGAAACCACCGGATTCATATTGTGATTAAGATTTGTGAGTTGGTTGAATTCCCGTAAGAGCTGGGTAAATTTCTTATTTCTGAATAAGACAGAACTCTCACAGCAGCAGTTGGAATTGACTTCCCTTTCACTTGAAGCATCGTTTTACTATCGAGCAGGACCCCTCTCTTGACATTCACCAATAAATCAAATCGCCGCAGAAAATTCGAGCCAATTATTGGTGTTGATACATCAGCTACAATAAACGTCCATTTAAAGATGCGTCTTAAGCTAAATGACAATTTAAGGCGCCGTTCGTCATACGTTCGAATTGATAAACCATTTGCTGCAAACAACTTTATACTTGTATTGTGATCGCTCTTATCTTTTGGCCTTGGTGGTAACACTGAAACGTCAGCTCCAGTGTCGATTAAAATTTGTTCCCTCGTCACGTATTGTGAGACGCAAAATGTGACTGGTGTCTTCTGGTCCACAGGGCGAGGGGCCAGAAGTGCTGTCTAGTTTTTTGTGTCAGAAGTGAAGCAGCAAGGTTTATGACACTTGCGTGCATCCTTACCGAATTTACTATAATACTAACATACGATTGCTGTTGCATCACCTTTGTAACGTGGGCGCCGTTTTTTCATAAAGCGACTAATCGAGCGTATGGGAATAAGTTTATTTACTCCTTCTCCAAACCGTGACATGCGAACGAAGATCCCATTTATATTATCGCCAGCAGATGTATTTCTTGAACAAGCCATCGCAATCTGTCCTATGCCACCGACTTCCAATATCTTATCAGCCAATTTCGCTAATCCTTGCAAGCTAATCATTCGAAGCCTGTAATATAGCTCGTGCATGTGGTGGTAGTCGCTGAAGCCACAGTGACTTGAGAAACTCATTACTAACCCTGAGTTTTGCCAAAGTACTTAGCTCGTTCAGCAACTGAGTAGGAGGGCGATCGCCCAGATCAATTCCGGAGAGTAACTTCTGAATTTTGTTTTGTTCACTTTCACAGAAACGTTCTATTATTCTTCGTTTGAGATGTTCGTACTTATCGCTGGGTGGTGGATTTAATACCGCATCAGTTATCTGCGAAATTATGTTTGATTCAATGGCTGTGACCACCGTGTGAAATTTTGTGAGGTCAGCTGTAACACCTGCAATGCAAAATTGTGTTTCGACCTGGGCAAACCAAATTTCTGGTCTCTCTGCCTAAAATGGTGGTATTTTTACTGAAACTCTGTTTATCTGCATCTCTGCCGGCGGACTTATTGCCCCTTGGTTGTTTGCTCTAGCAACACTTGCAGCATCTGCTCCTATCTCTTTGTTTACAGACATGAGCCGTATCAGTGCCGTTTGTAGAGACTCACAGGATGAATATTGTTGTGTTCTTTTTAAATATTTCTGGGTCACCACTATTGCAAATGAAGTAGATTACAAAACTGATAGATTACAAAACGGATAGATTAAATTAATAGCTTCGCCGATGCCAGAAAGAAAAAAACCAATGACTTTTAACTTCAAACAGACGTCAAGTCAATGTCACATTTAACAGTGTTGCCAGCTACGGAACTCCTTCAATGTTGCCGACATAATCTCAAATCTATTTATATTGTACATCAAAATAAATCATTAAAAAACTTCTCTTGCCATCTTGAAATTTTTACATGTATTTTTGTACTGAAATATGGGTTTTGTCCTACGAACTTGGAGATTATTGCATAACTATACATTGTATGCTTATCCTTAAATTCGTAATCTTTTAGTGTTGGTTTGTTCGTGAGTGATCACTTAGTGCGAGGTAAAATCTTATAATGTTACAAGTGCAAATGTCATTAAACTCTCGATGGTAATGTGAAAACTCACTTTTTTTTAAATAATGAGTGTACAGCAAATGTTTTTTTTTTGGGTTTTTGGTGATATAAATTTAGATCTCTTATTCTTGAATGGTGCTCTGGATTCATATAATGTTCTGTTGTCACATAATGGACTTACATCTTTTGTAATGAACCCACAAGACATGTGGGACTTTTTTTGATCATGTTTTTGTTCGTGTCTCCAAGGAAACTAAAAACGATTGTTAAGGCATTGTCAATGAACACGGAATTACATATCATTGTATGACGGGTAATGTTCAGAAGAGAGAAGAAATAAGTCCATAATTGAATTATGAACTCCTTTATGCTGATGGGGAATAACATGCGTATAACTTACTTTCTGAAAGGCTAATAAGTTAGATTTCAAATTCAATATATATTAGCACTAAGAACATAAAATGAAAGCCTTGGATAATTAATGTTCTTCTCAAAACAATTAATCTCAACTCAATACAAATTCAAAAGATAGCTTTTAAGAAATGTGTAAGAAATAAACAAAGAAGTAAGATTAAAACGTGATTATAAAATTAGAGGTGCAGCGAGAAATCCCAAAAGTAAGCTAAATTATTTTACGATTACTATGCAATAGGTAGTAATAATTCATTCACTTGTGATCCTTCTCTGCCTTACAACTTTTGCACTAACGGCGTTTCAAACAGAGTCTTTAGTAGGATTAGTTTTTATTTGAAATCTTGTAATTTTAACAACATAGGAATCTCTCAAAAATTACAACTCATGTGGTAAAGATAGTATTTCAAACTTTGGGTTGAAAAAACTGCATTCTATAGATAAAGTAGACAAACTCGTATAAGCGAACATTTTTAATTTGAGTGTTACTTCAAGGATTTTTCCAAATGATAATGTTATGATAATTCTTTTTGTAAAAGGTAACAAAAAGATGAAAAGAATTATAGGCTAATCTCATTATTATCCTCCATAAGAAAATTTTTTAAAATAATATTATATTTAAATCTTGCGATTTTTTAAAAATTCCTGCGATTTTAAAACAGACGATGCTGTGTTTTCTTTCAACAATGCGATGTCTGTACAATCTGAGAAAATTTTTGTTTCAATGCTGTGTTAAAAACCGTGTACTCTTTCATTCGATGTTAGAATATAATATATGCTGTGCAATGTATGGGAGTTGCTTACCGCAACAAACCTCAAAATTTCATTGTCCTACCGAAATGTGCGTTAAAAAAAATTTCAACTCTAGCCACTTAGCTCATTCTATGAAGTTATTTTGCCAAACAATGATATTGCCAGTGCGACAGTTATTTAACTATATTAAAAAAAATTTTGAAATATTTTGTTTACGAAGTGGTTATATGCGAAGTCCTATTGTTGGATCTTATAACCTAGGAGGTAGTTTATATACATTCGGACTACATTTTTCAAGAATTCCTACACTGTTGTATCTCACAGGTTGTTTATTAAACTTCTTGAGAATGTAGGAAACACAAAAAATCCTTGTTTATTTTTCAAAATTTAAAATCGTGGCTCCTTGTGCACAATATTTTGAAGATGAAATCGAAAATATGGTCCACTATGTTGTTAGATTTATGATTTTGGTTTAGTTATGAACTTATACCTATATAATATATATATATATATATATATATATATAGCTCCAAAAATAATATATTTTATCTATATATATGACTTATTGGAATTCTATAAACGAGAATAATACTCGTAATAATAAAAAAATGTATAATCTGAAAATTGTTGTCGACAATTAAACACCTGTTATCTGTTTATCATTTATTAGTATTGTACACCAAAATACGAGTATACACATACTCGTACATGGATGTAACGAGTTCGATATTTGGTTTCTAGAATCTTCTCAAGTACTTTGGACAGACGTGGTAAAATACTTATCGGGCGGAAGTCAGTTGGCGAAGAGAGCTGAAGTTATTTTTGCGAAAGGAACGACTTAAGCCAAATTCCAAATATCAGCGAAATTGGAAACGGTGGGCAGAACTTAAAAAATGCGTTGGGCTGCTTATAATATTTGGTAGAATCCACGTTATAAATTGGATAGGTACGCTTTCTTCACCAATAGCATTCGTTAAATCGTGATAAGGGGTGAAACGTGGAGTTAGAAGAAAAGCAGGAAAAGGGTAGAAAGCAATGGATTTCACAATCGACAGCCCTGCACAATATTTAAAAGTTGGCGGGATTTACTGTCGGTTTCCAGTATTAAGGCCACAGAAAATAACAATGTTTAGGATAGGATTTAAGAAAATGATTGGTTTCCGCGAATCGCATCAGTTTGGATTATATGCAAATCCAACGAGACACTTATTGATACCCTTGCTCACTTCTATCAAGAGGTAATCAATCACATATTTTCTAGTTTTTTGCAAGTATTCACAAGTAGTTGTGACCCTTTAATTTCTTATGAGTTTATACCCCGATATTCAAAAGACTCTCTCCTTAGCTATATCATCACCCAAGATCGATTCAAACCAGGTCTCCATAATGCAAAATAGTATGTGTAAGGTAATCAAGCTTACTTAATCTTAGAGTACGGGCATTAATAAAGCATACCTATAGGGCTTTAAGGACTTCAGAAAGAATTTTTATCATTAGCCCCTTGAAATAGTTAATATCGCCAGATTTTGAGAAATATTATGGGTCAATGTCATGATGAAATTACTTACACAAGCAAAAACAAACTTTATTCTTCTATAGGCACTTATTTCAGTAGCAATTTCATGGGAGGTAAGCATTCAGCTAAAATTGGAAAGCTTCAAGAAGATTTTTTCAGCGAAGAGGCCCTTTCTGGTTTAGTGGCTACGTCAATGAGCAAAATATCCAAACTTGGGGTGCAGAGCAATCCGAAGAAGTTCTTAATATCCAGACAAAACAATGGTTTGGTGTGGTTTATGGACTTATGGAATCATTGCTCCATATTTCTTCAAAACTGAGGCCGGTCGAAACGTAACTGAAAAAGGGCGCTTGCGCTTTGCTGCCTTAAATTGAAGCCTGCAGTCTTGGTGACATTTATTTCCAATTTTCAAATAGAAAGGTGAGAAAAAAGACGTGGGAGGGGAGTTGTAATACTTTAACAATTATATGAGTACATACGTTGTAATACTCGTACGTTAACATTTATATTTTAAATATGCAATTGTTTGAGAAAAAGTTTCTTGAATTCACATTTTGATTCTATTTAAGACTTGATTAATTAATTTGTTTCACCTTCATTTTAATGTTTATTATTGGCGACTTCATTACGCCTTTCATGGCTGTCAATATTTATTTGATAACTTTGATAAGAATTGTTCTTATATTTAATGTGTTTTGCATGAAAACTCTCTTTTTTGTTTCAAGTAAATACGCTGATCCCATCTAGATCAGTTGTTTATTTGTTTTTTCCATAACTGGCACACTAATTGTAGGTATATGTGGCTTTTATATGCATTGAATAGCGAAAACAAATAATGAGCGATAATTAGACGAAAACAAGAAAATTTATTCTAAGCCTCACGAGAAACTTTTATGACAAATCGGAAACTCTTCATTAAATTGTATGTGTATTTTTGAATGTCAACAGCGGTAGATAGAAACGGAAAATAAGATGTTTGCGATACCTCTTCTTAATAACTTAAATAAATCACAATACCTACCAACGGTTTTTACGTGGATAATGTTATATATAGGACGAACAATAAAGATGATTTGTAGTTGTAAATCAGATTTTGCTGGTGTTTTATTTTATTCATCAAATGACGCATTCAAATTGCAACGAGACATTATAGCTGAAGAAGAGTCATCTAGATTGCCGTTACGTTAATGGCTTAACAATTCGCCGAAGATTCTGCTTCAAGTTTCAGAAAGAAATCGTTTTAAATTCAAAGTAAAGTTACCTGAGGTACTCATACTCGCAGTTATCGCTTGGCTGTTCGATTGAATAGGTTGCGTTGCAACTAGTATCGTCAAACCATAACTTTTATTACAAGAATTTTGGCGCACAATCCTCACATGGTTAAAAAACAGTAGGTCAAATGACGTGATGGTCTCAAATAGTTGCAAGGCGTATGAATTACACGTTGAATTGAATATGAAGAAGGAGCAGAAGTTTAATTGCGTGGTTTTAGCGACGCTTCTAAGAAGGCGTACGGAGCTATAATTTATGTGCAATTAAAAGGAGTGCATAAATCTAGTGGTACCTAAAACTAGATGTAAACTAGTAAGCATACCTTTACCAAACTTAGAGCTTTGCGCGATTTTGATCTTAATGAGACTTTTAAAAAAAATTCTCAAGACCATGCGATTTAATAATGTAATATATCTACATGGTCCGACTCAATAATCGCCCTATCAGGGATAAAGAAGAACCAAGCTTTATGTACTACTTTAACAGCAAATAAAGTTGCAGAAATTCAAACATTCACGAACCCATACTTTTGGCGAAGTTTCAAGGGAAGCTCAGCAGACATTGGATCACGGGTTCCATCACCAAAAGAATTGTTGAATAAAAAAATATGGTAATGTCATAAGGAAATAAAAAAGGTTAGCAAAAGGGATGATAGAGGGCCCGATTATTATATCAAACACTCAAAATCATGCATACAAATTTGGGGTACGTCTTTTTGATCTGCGTTGTAGAAATATGGCGTAAATACTTCTCTATTTTCAGATCAGGGGAAAGATGATCTTTGGAGACCCCCAACAGCTGAAGAGCTGCTCTTATCTAAGCATAAATTTATTTTATTATCCAAAATAAACTGTTTATGGCAGATAGCCAGATACTGAAAGAAAATAAACCTATTCTCAAGAGAAGTACGATTTTCATTTTAAATCCGTTTATCGACTCAGAGGATTTATAAAGGTTAGGTGGTCGTTTGTGAAAGGTGTCGCTAACATTTAATTTAGCATTGATAGTCAGCAACAGTGTGACTGGATAACAAATTTGGAAATATAGGCGAAGTCCACTACATGGCTACAACATGAAGACGCAGTGACAGCTTTTGGGCAGTTTTTCACAGAAGGTGTATTTGACACAAGAACCTAATTAGATTATGCTGGGTCAGTGAATATAAAAATGTATAAGGCCAGAAGCGGCACCTGTCTCACAAAATTTCAGAGGACAAAAAACCAGCTAAGGAAAGATAGCAAGCTCACAATAGTGAAATGGTAAAAACAAATTACGAAAAGCCTAGCTTCTCAAAGGACAACACCAATCCCCCATCGTCACAGCACTTTGGCGGATTTTGGAAGGCTGAGGTCCAATCAATTAAACACCACTTGAAAAGCGATCATTGGTTCCTCTTACGTCATGCCTCATAGCAAGCCTGAATTCAAAATAATTGTGTGCCATGACTACAGATCCCAATGACACGACGGTTCCCACACCTGGACACTTTATCATTAAAGCTATACTAAATATAGCAAAATGGAAGTCCCTCCAACGGCTAATACAAAAATTTTGGAATCAATTTTTAAGATGCATGCTTTTTCTCTCTTAATGTCCAAAAATACAATGATACAAAACATCTAGTCGTACTAGTCTTGCTAAATAAAACTAATCTAAAGTGGACGACTTAAAGAAAAAGACAGCCAAAATTGATAGTCACGGCTCTAGCCTCATAGCCAAGGGGCATTATGAAAATTAATGAAATTGGTATAAAACAGAATTTGTGATACGCATACATTTAAATGTCATTTAAAGAATTTCTAAGAGTTCATTGACTCAAGCTAATCGAACAATAGAATAGCCGTACAAGCGCAGTTACTACCAAAAGTTTGATAAAGCGAATGTTTTCCATCTGCGCTACAACGGAGCCTCAGATCAACTCCTTTCCCGTATCTGATTTACTTATAGCCTGTATCACAAACGCAGCTAAGCTTGCGTAACATTGCACATAAAAACACCGAAAATAAGATGTGGGACAACTAGGAAGGTGAGTCAGCGTATTGAACAGCTATAGCCAATTAACGCTCAATACGAAAAACTGGTAACAACACCGCAAAAACTATGTATCAACCATCTTACAAAGCATTTAAAGCATATGTACTCAGGCACTCAGCAATTGATGACAGAGTTAAGAATGGTCTTTCTCTGGAAATTAGCAAGAATTCTCAGCAGACAAACTTTCGCGTAAGGTATACAAATAGAAACATCGTTGCTAGCTGTATAGTTCAAACAGCTGTATAGTTTTGCGTGAGAAGTAAACTGCAGAGTATGGAAACACTATATCACAACTTTTTGTTACAAGTAAAGTCACACATTGATGCTGCGGAGGATCACATGGATTACCAATTTTTTTAAGTATGATTGTATACAGCCTAATTTTCTATTGAGGGGGAAGTGCCTCTCAGCTCGAAAAGAAATAAAATTACCTCAATCATCAGAAAAGCATATCGCAGTAATCCTAGTTACTACCTATATATTGGTATAAAATATTTTACCCAAGTTACTAGATGTAGTTCTGGTACTGTCTCGATCACGTTTTTTTTGTCGTTTTTCAACACCTTTAAATAAATGTTAGGGTATTAATTTTGATCTTCATATTACGGATCACTGCCTGACGGGTATCTTGTTTGAAAAACTGAATCATAAGACGTCAATAAAACCCCTTTCCCCTCTAAAGTTACCAAGGTAAACTTCAAGTTATTAAATATTGAATTGCGTTCTGAAACCTGGGAGGAAATTTATCTGTAAGAAAATTTTTCGAAGCCTAATGACTTGTTTCTGTCCTTCTTCTTCAAAACTATACACGAAATTGTTCAAACACACAAAAAAAATAAAATTAGGCTAAAGTCTTGGATTAATAACCATCTTTTAAAGAAAATAAAACTTAGAAATAAACTTAAGAGTAAGTGCATAAAATTTCCACATGATTTGTCTCTTACACATCGTTTGAAAAAACTGAGAAAAACGTTAATCAAAACATAAAAAAGGCTCGTGAAAATTTCTATTATTATAAAGTAAAAAACGCACTTGGTAACCCGAAAAAGGAACGGCAGGCTATAAATTCTATCATAATAGGCAACATTCCTAATACGCCAAAATCGATTTTACTATGCAATGATGGTGTTACTATTGATGATCCAACAGAAGTGTCTAATGTATTTAATAAATATTTTCCAAATATTGGCCAAGTACCATTCACAAACAAACAACAATTACACAGTACAAATATATTTTCTTTCACCCAGAAGACTGTGATAAATTTCGCAGTTCCAAATTGCCATTAAAGTTTAAATTCGAGTAGTGAACTATTCAATGAACTAAAATCTTGCGACGCTCATTGTTTTAAAGTAGAAACGGTTCAAAACTATAAGTATCTAGGTATCATCATTAATAGGAATATGAGCTAGTCGAATCATATCCTTGCTTTAAAACAGTGTTTATGGTTCACGGTTCGAAGCTTTTACCGTCTCAGAAAAATTCTTGATAACAAAACTGTAAAAAAAAGTGTACTATGGTCTATTCTATATATTTTCTATATATATATTTTTTCTTTTAAATCACCCCATACCCGCAACACTTAAAACCTTCCGTTATGAAGTGGCATTCCCATATTTTTCTTTTCATGAAATAAATATGTCACTACGTATTCTTGTTTCTACATTTTTTATCAATATTTGTTAAGGATATCAATGAATTCACAATATAATGAATTTATATACATTATATGTAAGAACACTGAAAGAAAACATTAAATAAAAAATAAAAAAAACATCCTCAACTCAATAATGAAAACCGGAATCATTCTAAATTAGGTACCTGCCCGAGTACAGATAAATGAACTGCTGAGCTTGTTGCAGAAGATACTGTGCTCCTGTGAACAATATCTTTAAGACTTATATCGACATGAGCAAAAAACTGTACATTCTTCGTCGATTTCAAGGCGACGTTTTGGTATAAGGTAACTTTTCTTACTACAATTTAAGCAATGAAAGTACTTAATGTTGAACAAAATCTTTACAATGAGAACAGAACTGCAGTATGGGATGGACACAACGTGTTACGTTACTTTTGTATGCTGACAAAGTCATTTTATTGGAAATGCCAGCCATGCTGAACACATGCATATACAAATGAACCACAAAAAATTCAAAATAAAAGTTATCCGGAAGGGTTTCGAGGTAGATGCAAGAAATAAAAGAAAGACAACATGTTTTCCCATTCATTCAAACGGCATATGTAAATTGTACGCACAATATTGGAAGAATTGCTACGTTATATTAAGGCCATAGATTTCTTGTAGGTTTTCCTATAATCAATAAGTAAAGAACTGTTTTCTAGCAGTAGTAGTTTCGAAAAGATAGGGGGGAGGGGGATGCTCAATTTTCATCTATTTACTTAAATAACTTTAAAGCAATTGGTTTTTTTAATTATAAGAAAGTATATTTATTTTTACAACAAGCCCTTTCAATTGACACGGTACACGTCACGGTACAGTTTGCAATTGTTTTTTTAATGTCCTAATTTGACCCCCAAAAATGCTTCCATGTTCAAAGATAATTTATTTAAGTTATGCGTCCGTGTTTCGGTCACAGAAATACTTATCTGTACCAAATTTTAACTTAATCGGCCCAGTACATTCGGAGCAAATTGACTGTGACAGACGAACAATTTGCTTCGGAACACTAAAATATAAAGAGAGCAGTAAATTGTAGTTGGAAAGGCATTGCTTTGGGCACAATATATAACATTTATAAATTTGTCAAATTTGAAACTTAGCCAGGTTCATTTAATTTGACCGCAAATGCAGCTATATATCGGAGAATTTTCTAGAAAGTATCCTTACGAGTTCTAGGTCAGTGTGATATCCAAGTGACATAAGGATATTACATTCGCTAAGCGCGTATGGACTCTGTTTTAAAAAAGCCATTTGCCGCTGGATCGCCATTATATGACCTATAATCTTTATAAATAAAATTTTATAAAAATAAACAGATTATTTACTTATTTAATATGCAGATCGTATACATTTTCTTTCAGCATTATGTCCTTTGCCGATAAGCTTGCCACATTTTGATTTTGCGCTTGACTGTGGTCATGTAGTTCTCGTTGTAAAAATTTTCTACAATGGTTAGATCCTGTTGTATAGTTCCTAGGTAACGGTTTTAGTATGATTGAAAAGATTCAATATTGTAGGCATATATCTGTTTACACCATTGTCGATATTGTTATAGTATCAACAACACACTGAAGCGACCTCCGTTTAGATTGATTGAAGATTGAAGATTTCAATATAGTTAAATTGAAACACCCCTCACTTTTTTGACAGGCGATACATATACGCATATGTATGATACATACTCGTATGTGTAGATACATAGAGAGTGTTTCTTATGAATATGCATTTGAAATAATTGCAGCTCCTGATCCATATAAATCACACGAGTAAAGTAAAACAGGCTAGATCAAAAAACAATTGTTATCTGCGTTATGGCGATAGTTCGACACTTAAGGCTTCGACCCAAGGAATCCGTCCATCCTTTTATTCGTTGTTCCTAACCGACACCTAGGTAGAGTAAGCGATTTCTTGAGAAAGTTGGCCATAATCAACAATTATGAACTCCGATTGATAAAGTAGCAATGCCAACGCTCTACTCGCAGATTGTGAATAATATCTATATCATAATATCATTATCATGCTTATATAATGGAATAAAGAAAATTAATAGTTTTTTTCATATTCTTTAGTGTCAACATGGACGCATTACAATTACTTTTTAAGACAAAATATAATTTTTGGAATACAATAATTTATCTAGATTAAAAACAAGATCTTGTTTTGTTTTTCTAATGCATTTGAACTAATATTCTATATGGATGATTGATGATCGTGGGTTGGGTAAAAAGTTTTAAGATTCGCCCAGAGAAGGCAGTTTTCAAAATAGTTATGTAAGCACATCACATACACACGAAGTTTCAAGTCGATCTGACCTATAGTTTTTCTATTGCGTCCATTCAAGTCGACCAACTCTCCTTAAAAAATGGAGAACCGCAGGGGTCTGAAATAAGAGTTATTTTAAATTTATTAGTTAAAAAAATCATTACGAAAATATGATTAAGTCAGTATGCCTGCTTCTTCCTTTAACATTTAAACCAAAAAAATTGTTTTCAATTTTATCACAAAAAAACTTATTAAGTAAGAATTTTTTTTTGATCTATTTCCATTTCAATTAAAAATAAATATTCGTTGGGTTCTTTAAAAAAATAAATTAAAAGAAAGGATTTCCCATAATTTTTTCCCCAAAAATTAAAAATAAGAGTTACAAAAAAACAAGGTAATCAAAAAAATAAGGGTAATAGTTACCGTAAACAAAAAATTCGTCAATAAACGTTATTAATAATTTTTATTTTTTCCTCTCAAAAATAAAAATCATTTTTAAATAATTTAAAGAACAATAGCCATAGCACGGAACCAATATTACCAGTGTCTCCCTTTTCAAAAGGTCTTTACAACAACATATATATGCAGTACATTTGGCCTTGACTGACTTTACTTAGGTTATAATTAAGGAAAAGTTGAAAACTGAAGAAATACATTTGAAATAAACATAAAGCAACAAGCAGCCATTTTAGTATGAAGTCTGAAATGAGTCTAAGTTTTGGTAACGAATAAGCATCTTTTCTTCTTGTGTATTCTTGTGTATTTTGCTTTTGAAATATTAATGTTTTGCTCTAGCAGAGGGGAAGCAGGTCGGCGCGGCGGTGGCAAAATTATTTTATTACATAATGTATGTCCAACTCTTTTTCGTTTCCATGCAAAAACATTTCAGCGCATTATGACATCCCATAAAATTAATGTATGTAAATTGTTAAAAATTTAGTTGTTTAACGTTCTGTTGGTTTAATTTTCACCTTGGTTTGTTTTTCTTCTATACAAGTTTTGGAAAACAAATGTGGTTAAAAAAAAGGGTTATCGCCTACTGATTGTTTTTCCGACATGACTAGTGTATTGGGTTATGATTGTCATCCGCGATCTACAATATTTGGATGTGGTGCAGAATTCAAACTTTTTTTTTTAATAATTGGCGCGCTCTCAGGGGGTTATTTGCACCCATAAAATGATTGCACACAGCGCGGGCGATGGAAAATAAGGGAGAATAGAAGGAGAGGTACCGATGTACGTTGGTCTTGAATGCTTGGAGGTTATTATGACTAGGGAATAAAGAGCTCGGCAGGGTATTCCATAAGCGAGTTGTTCAGCTTAGGAAAGAATCACGACATTTCAGGGTACGTCCGAATGTGGGCTTAAGGGTTTACTAATGAGCATTTATAGTGAGGTGGGTGTTACGGTGTGAGGTTTGAAAGGACGAGATGCTACTGGCAATTTTAGCGGGGCACTGGTGGTGAAAATAGCGATAGACCAATGTGAGGCAGGAGACATTACGTCGGTGGTCGAGGGTGTCAATCGACTGGGTAAGCATCACCTCTAAGCTTTATCGCACGGTTTTGAATCCTATCTAGTAGGCGCAAGGATGTCTTGAGGGCACCTGACCAGATGTGAGCATTTTACTCCAATTTTGGGCGAATGAAAGTCTTATATGTAGAAGCCAGATCAGATGGGGTGAAATATTTCTTACATCACACACCATAAGCTGTCATTGACACACATACCGAGAATGGGATGTTTTTCAGTCTGAACGATGCAAGTGCCATTCATGAATAACGGCTGGGTATTCGAAATTCGTTTATGTGACAGAAGACAGCATTGTGTTTTGGAACCACCAAGTTCCACTTTGTTGATAGTTCTCCAATTGGTAATGCTGTTAATATCGGAATTGAATGAGCTTAAAGTACGCTGCCGTTCCCGTTCCACAACCGAAGAGCTGGGACGTGGGTCCGGGAACGAATATGAAAAGCAGAGAGTACTGTCGTCAGCAAAGGAATATACTGGATTAGAAGTAGCAGACAAGAGATCATTGATGAAGATTAAAAAGAGTGACGGAGACAGAAAGGAGCCCTGGGGCACACCAGCATTTACTTTGTTAATATCAGACTTGAAACCATCGAAGACAACTCGAATTGAACGTTCCGAAAGATTATTTCTAAGAAGAGAGTCATCGATCCCATATGCACGCATTTTCGACAAAAGAGCCAAACTCTGTCAAATGCCTTAGAAATATCAAGTGCAACTATGTTGCTTTCGCCAGATTGATGTAGACTTTGGTTCCACTTTTCGGTGAGACATGCCATCAAATCACAAGTGGACCTGTTGCTACGAAAACCGTACTGCCGGTCATTAAGAAGTTTTCGTGTTTCGAGATATTTCATGAGCTGACAATTTATCAGCGTTTCCATGACCTTGGAACGGGCTGGATAAATTGCTGCTTTCCATCTACTCGGAAAGAGTCGTAAGAAGTGGAATTGATGGAAAAGCCTACTCATTGGTTTTGTCAGCGTAGAAGAACACCTCTTCAGAAGAAGGGGAGATATACCATCTGGACCAGCGGATTTGTGGATGTTAAGATCTTTAAGTACTCTTGCAATTACACGAGTGCGAAAGTGGATTCGTCCCATTGAAGATTAGACGCACTCAAGTGTAGGCGGAGACAAAGCACAATCCGGAAGCGTTAAGCTGGCTGCAAAGGGTGCAGCAAGCAGATTGGCCTTGTCCAAAGAGCTGACAGCTGGAATATGATTGTAAATGAGCCTTGGAATGGAGGATGAGGCAGAATTTCTAATGTTTTTGACGAAGGACCAAAAAGTTTTACTACCTTAGGGGCATTGTAGTATTTTTTGCCTCAGTTTTTGGTCGTCGATTTTCCTCTGTCGGGTTGGTCTTATTGGACCGAAAAAACAATTCTCTCAACCTGACAGCCTCTTTACAGCGCGGGTCGTACCACGCCTTTTCCTTTGATGTGATACTCTTTATCCGGTGAGAGATAAGGGATCTCATTCCAAAGATAATGTTTCTGTAATCATATCAGCAGCGCCATTCACGTCGTTATCGAGGAAACGTAGAAGAACAAGTCAGCTCAAGACAGCCAAAAACGGCAGTTGCTCCAGAAGCCATTGATAACATCCAGGATATAGTAATGGAAGATCGCCAATTGAAAGTGTCGGGGATAGCTGAGGTCATAAGTATTTCAGCCGAACGACTACGCATAATTTTGCATGATTTCGCTCACTGGGTCTTTTATATGTTTCCAAAGCTCAACTAATAATGACCTCAAAACAGCTGTAAGATCACTTCCGGGAAGTGATAATTAGTCTGGAGAAAATATGTGATAAGTGCGTTAAGCTCAGGGGAGAATGTATTGGAAAATAAACTGCTTTGGAATCTGAGAAGTTTTCATATTACCCTAGTAATACAATGCGGCTAATGACTAACAGATTTGATGAGAAGTTTTCAGGGAATATTAGTAGGCCCTTATAGGCTCACAATTTTCGTCTGTCTGTCAGAGATGTAAGTTGAAAGTCGTCAGATACTCGAATTTTCTATATAACATGTTCGTACACAAATTAAATGCCACCAACATACAAATTGTTTTTAAATTGAAGTATACTTATTTAAAAAAATATGTACACGCTTATCTTAACTTTGGTGATCTAAGAGCCATTTGCTCTACCAGTTTGTCAAGAAAACGTCGTAGAGCTGACTTGCATCTAGGCCAACGAAAATCTAGAGAGGTTGTGTAAATACATACTAGTGTAGAAATAAATAATCGCTTTTTTAAAGCAAATAATGTGGAATAAAGTGGCAAGTAATATAGTAAAATACAGAGGGAAAGGGTCTCCGAATCTTATATCTACAAAGTGCGTTCTTTAAAAGTAGTAAGACTTCAGTTATCCGATTCTCATGCGCTGTTAAGAAAGTATTTAGAATTAATAAGAGTCTTAAATGAAAATAAATCCGATCATACGAGTACAATCAAGTTTTCATCTGTAAATTTGTTAACCCACAACATCGCTTTTATTAATAGTTCCCAGTTGGGTTTTCATCCTTAATAATTTTTTTTTGACTTCAAGATAAGTTTTACCTAAGCCGATGAAAATAGTACATTACGTCCTTATTGCATCTACAGTAATAAGGTTTTGATCTAAATTGTTGGATCTAGGAAAGCCAGTTTTTTTGAAATGTATATCAAAAAACAATTGTTCAATTTGATATAATCGAATTGGATGTGCCAATTCCCAATTGTCTGTAACACAAATTTGTAGGTACACCTGTACTTCTGCATGCAATTTAGTTGGTACAACTTCTATTTTCGGTATACTTTTAATCAATGTTCAGTTAATAAATATAATATTTTTTATACTTTATTTTTTGTACTTTAGCAGCAACAATGATTTTTCATATTGGAAAGTTTGTGTGTACCAACACACACTTTTAATTTTAATGTAAATAAACATTGTCAGTTTTTGTATGATTCCAAGATTTAATGTGTTTTTGAACTATATCCGAAAACTGGTTATTTTATTTTATTTAGCAGTCACCCTTTGTCTTCCGAGCAGTAAGCAACGTGTTTGTTTTCAAATTTATTTTCTCTTCAATTTACGTGCTCTTGTTTTTATAGTGAGTACATTTTACACTGGTACCCGACTAAGTGGGCCCTGAGCCAAACACTTAATCAAAAGCCTTCCACTGAACCAGCCAGCGAATAGCTGGTGGATGCTACAACCAGAAAACCAATAATATCTGCTAACTCTTGGGAAGAAACCCTCCTCTTCCAAAATCAACTTCTGCAATCAAGAACACTCAAATTTCCATTTGTTAGTGTATTTTTACTGAAGAAGGCCATCACATAATAGAAACAGATTTCCCAGCTCAGAGGTGGAGGCTTGTTGATATTCACTTAGAATCAACATGTTGTTGACCGATTTTTAGCAACTGAAAATTTACTTAACAGTTGTTCCATTTCAGTCTTATTCATTTGAACGCTAAAGGAATCGTAGATGCGCACTGCTTAATTAGTGTCATTGAATCTGAAATCTTTTATAAAATCATTTTTGATCGCTTTCAACCATCTGATACTGGCTGGTAAAATACCAAAGTAAGTAAACATATATACAAATCTCCAGAAAGACTGCGACTAGTGAGACTTGCAATCTATCCCCTACAGCCAGATAAAAGTTGTCCTAAATTTATTCAATCTAATGAAATCTCATCTATAATAGCACAACAAAAAAATGAACCATGGTAAAAGCTAAACGACTTTGCAGAGCACAAAATTCTATTTCCATTAATCTATTAAAAAACTCATATGCAACCGTTGCACGTACACTAACGACTGTAAGATCATCCGATTTGTTCACACCACCACATCCGAATACCTTCACACCTACTACAAAGTCTTCTGTGTCTGCAACATTTCTCCTTTCAAATACTCAAACAAATTCAAATCGAACAAAAATCGAACAAAATCCGAAGCCACTCCAGGCTTATAAATTAGATAATTCCCGTAAAATGAAATTTTAATAGAAAATACAGATTTTTAATTAGAAAACCTAAATTTTTTGTTGATTCATAGAATATACAGATTGGGGTTATGTATGGAATAGCACATCGGATAATTGGCCGCCACAGCTTTGCTGGCAAGTATTTACGTACTTTTCTATTGAAATTTTCTATGACCGATTCGCATAAATGTGGCTGAATTTCAAATGACTCATGCAGTAATTGAATTGATTCTCTGGTTGTATGGCATGTGGCACCGTCTTGTTGAAACCACATGTTGGTCATATCTATATCTTGTAATTTAGGCACTTAAAACTGGGTTATCATATCACGACAACGAACACCATTAATTGTTACTCCCTGACCAGCCGCATTTTCGAAGGAGAGTGGTCCGATAATGCCTCCAGCCCAAAATCTGCACCAAACAGTCAGGCGTTGTAGATGCATTTGTTTCTCAATAATTACTCGTGGGTTTTCTGAACCCCAAATGTGACAATTTTGGCGATTTACGAAGCCATCAAGCTGAAAATCAGCTTCATCACTGAAGATGATTTTGTTCGAAAAATCAGCATCCACTTGTTGTTGTTCCAAAATCCATTCAAAGAACTCCCTTCGCGCAGAGCTATCTAACTGTCTAGCAGCACGACGCTTACGCCGTATATTTTCATCTTATGAATTTGCTCTAGACATTGAGAGTAACTTTAAAAATGCGGTGAAAATTTTAGAAAAATATTATTCAAAGTGGAAAATAAAAATTAACGGAACTAAAATGCAAGCTATTTTTTACAAGGAAAAGAAAGACTTGCTTTTTGGCTAGTTCCCAGCTGCAACTTAATGGAGTACACATTCCACGGGAATCCTGGGTGAAATATTTGGGCGTTTGTCTCGATACCAAACTTACTTTTAACGAACACATAAAACAAACAAAAAAAGTAGGAATTGCAATTAAAATTCTTTACCCATTTATAAGCAGGAAATCACTACTCTCTTGTCATAACAAAATGATACGAGTAATTCATAACATCTTGACTACGATTGGCATATTTTTAATGATTCGGGGGTTGACGTTATTTGTGTAAGCGAAACATGGTTCAAAAGTCTTGATGATGAAAATGGTTAAACCCGTATTTATGGCATTCCTGGGTACTTCTTAGTTCCGCATTACAGAGCTACTTTCAGTAACTATTGGTGGGGGGATAGCAGTTTACTATAAAGCAGTTTTGACTTGTAAAATGTTGGAAAAGTCATTGGGAATGACACTGAATACATTCTTGTCGAAACTTCCCATAGAAATGTGAAGTGTATTATTGGTTTAGTCTATAGACCCAACCGTAATTGCTCGTTTGATTCGTTGTTTTCTACCTTACCTACCTTTGGTGGATCACCGTTGTTGGAATTTGAAGTAATAACTGAATCGGGTGTGATCTTACAGGTTCGTGCTCTCAAATCTAACGCGATTGGTGAGGACTTAGTAGACTTACGTTTTATCAAAATAATACTTCCCCATTTAATAAGCTCATTAACTCATTTATATAATTTCTGCATTACCTCTTCAACCTTCCCGGATTGTTGGAAAAAAGCAAAAGTCATCCCTGTGCTAAAAAAAAACAACCCCTTCTTAGTAACAGATTTCCGTCCAATAAGTATTTACCTTGTTTTTCCAAAATCTTCGAAAAATTCTTGCGAAACAGATTTCCAACCACCTCAATCATTTCAATCTATTATCGTCAGTGCAGTCAGGTTTCGATCTGGCCATAGCTGTTCTACAGCTATGATCAAAGTGCTTGACGATATTAGAATTCAATATGACAGAGAATATCTTTCACTGCTCTGCTTACTTGATTTCTCGAAGACCTTTGACACGATCAGTCATGAGGTTCTTTGCACTAAACTGGAACTTTACTTTGGTATGAGTGATTCCTTGGTGTGCTTGATTAGGAATTACCTCACAACTCGTGTTCAAAGAGTTATTGCTAACTCAAAATGCTCTCAACAAAAAAATATAGTTATATAAAAAATTCTGGAGTTCCCCAAGGTTCAGTTCTTGGCCCAATTCTTTTTTGTCTTTTCATCAATGATTCACCGCAAGTGTGTCGAAATACATATGTACATATGTATGCCGATGACGTGCAGATATACTTTTCTCGTCCACTTGGCCTGGTGGAAGATCTTGTGGATAGATTTGACTCGGACTTGTCTTCCAATGCAAAATGGTCTCAAGACAATGGTCTGATTCTGAATCCAAAAAAGAGTCAGATAATTTTAATTTCAAAAAAAATGTACAATGTCGAGGAGTTACCGCCTATTTTTCTCAACTCCACAAGCTAATCTTCTCTGATCATGTAAACTTAATTATAGCGCGTGTATATGCAGGATTGCGAAAGCTCTGGCTGTTTTCTAGTCTTACACCTGTTAGCACTAAACTGAGGTTGATAAAGTCCATTCTTTTGCCGATTTTTGATTATGCTATAGTTATCTACTGTATACTAGAATCTCTCTGCCAGCACAAATTACTTGTTGCTTTTAACGATATGGTTCGATATGCCTTTGGAGTAAGAAGATACGACCATATAACCCTTTACCATAAGTATGTCCTTGGGTGTTCATTTTCTGATTTTTGGACAGTAAGATGCTGTGTGTTTTTACATAAATTAATACATAAACAATCACCACCGTATTTATTTGAAAAATTGAAATTTGTTCAGTCACCTAGAACTTTCAATCTTTTCTCGCCCTCATATAAATATCTTAACTCGTCTCGCCTCTTTCTTGTTCATGTTTCCAGACTGTGGAATTAACTGCCTACCAGCATTAAACAAGAAATAGGAGCTAAACAATTTAAATGTGCCCTATTTGCACACTTTTCATCTTCGTAATCTTTTCTTCTCTTCTTCTCTCTATTTCACCGTTTTTTTTTTCAGCTTTCTGCTTTGCCCCCTTCTTTTCCCCCTATGCTTCCTCAATTTTATCTTTCCTTTCCTCAGTGTTAGTAACGAATATTCTTTAAGTTAATTTAAGATTTGATTCAATACCTGTAAATTTAGTTTACTCTTTCTTAATGTTTTAATTGTGCTCTTTTTTTGCATAAACTAATTTAATGTGGTAAATTAATTTGAATGAGCTTTCATGTATTATAAAAGACTTTTGTTCTTATTTGTACCTTGCCAAAATAAAATTAAATTGAATTGAATTGAACATCATTTTTCAAGCAATCCTATTATATGGGTGTCAGGTACGGGGTAATTGCGCTTAATGTCACCTTAAGAACCTACAAATATGTCAGAATAAAATATCAAAAGTGATGCTCAACTTAACTTGGCATCATTCCACTACAGATATCCACAGGAGAGCAAGCGTTGAACTTATATGTTCTAGAATCAAAAAACTTAACGAAAACTTCTTAAGCCGCTGCAATTTTACTGAAAATTCTTTAGTAAACCAATTGAACTCGAATTAAATTCACATTAATGAATCCCTATTTTTAATTGTTACTTGTTATGTGTTCAACATTATTGTTTATTTTCTTATTTATTTATCTTGTTTAAAAATAAAAAAAATAAAAATAAAAAATAAATTATTTACCTATTTGACCGTAAATTTATTTATTTACTTATTCATTTATATATTATTTATTTATTTATTTATTTTTTATTTATTTATTTATTTTTTATTTATTTACTTATTTATTATTTATTTTTCTTTCTACTTTTTGTTTTGTTTTTCTTTTTTCTATTTATTCTTGTGCATTAATAATTGATGTATTTTAAACAATGTAACTTATATCACCTTATATAACATTTAAACAAGCCGATGGCCTTAGTTGCTCGTGCTTTCCCCTGATTTTGTAATTTTATATTATAAGTCAGTTTAAAAAAAATAAAAAAAAAAAATAAATATAATCAATTTTTATTATACTCTAGTCAATCTGTATAATATAGATATTATCTCTATTAAGGTAATAATAATTGGAGGTTTTTGCTTTCGGAAAACCCGACACACTAACAGCTCTCCTATTATTATTTATTATACTTAGAAAATACACTATAGTAAATAATATTTCAGAGGCAAACTTATAACGTGAAATCCCTGTATAAAGTAAAATGTGCCGTTACAGTACAAATGTAATATATTAAACGAAATAAGGATAAATTCATTAGATTCATTAGCATGGTCAGTAGTCTTCAGTTCTTGAGTCAAGAAGAACTGTTTTCAAGTTTTTCATGAGAATTCGTTGTAGAGAGGTTCTCGAAATGCCCAATTCTTGACTAGGGTGCCTAATTGATGTTCCTGGACTGTCAGCAATACTCTTGCGAACTGCTTCGATGTTTTCTGTTGAACGACTTTTGACAGAACACCCAGAGTGTTTAAGATCAGTAATTGATCCTGTCTCCCTGAATTTTTCAATTATTCTCTTCACAGTTGATGGTTTTAAATCATTATGACGGCAATATTTTGTACGAAAATGACAAACCTTCATTAGCGCTTCATTTTTACTAACCCCGAAATGTCGGCTGTTACATTGTTATCTTTTTTCCCGTTATCATCACTGTACTATTAATGGCGCAAAATTCAAATTTTGAGTGAATTATGAGACACCCATTGTAGTTTTAGTTTTAGTTTTAAATGCATTTTATTTATTGCTGATTTTTTCTCCGAAATAGTTTATTTATTTGCGGGAACATATTCGGGTTGCTGGTGTTTACAGCCCGTACCTTATTGTTCCAATACAAACTTACAGCTATTCTGTAATGCTCTTTGATTAACGTTTGAATATTTTTAATCGACGACTTCAGTGTCCTAATCTCTGGGTGTTGTGTGTCTGTAAACTGTCTGTACAAGTTCTTAAGTTTTGTCAGAAGTCTACTTTTCTGTCGGTGCAGTGCGTCAATAGTAGGATTGCGGAACAGATTTTCGTTAGTCGTTTGTTTATACTGCGGTATTGTAGTGTCCATAGTTTGTTTTATTGTCTCGTCCATTCGTTTAAGGTACTTATCGATCTCCTCGTTTGACAAATTCCTATTGGACGGAAGGTGGAGCGTGGTCGAGGAGAGTGCTCTTGTCAGGGTTGCGAAGAAGCGTGTCCATCGGGTCTTACTGTAGTTGTAAGAGTATCTTTGGACAAACTCCTGAAATTCCGCAATTTCGTTGGGAACTGTGATTTCGGTGTTAAAACCGCAATGGTCGCTGTCATACACGAATGTGCGCAGACAGTTAAGCGTTTGTGAATTCGTACCTGTCAGTCGTATACGTTCGTCGTACAGTAATAGATCCAAATAAGACCCGCCTCTGGGAAACGACGGGTTATCCGTCGCTTTAAGACCGAGTCTATACATGGCATCGTGCTGACCCCACCAATTGAGTAGTAGGTTTCCTCTAGTATTTGGCAAATTATTTCCCCAATCTCTGTGTCTAGCGTTGAAGTCCCCGACGATTATAAAATTATTCCCCCCCGATTCCAGCCACAGAAGTCGAAAAAGCGTGTCGAGCTCTGTTATAAATAAAGTGGATTGTGAGGCCTCAGGTGCATAAACAGAGGTCAAGTACAGCCGCTTTCCACTGCGGAGCGGGATGTAAATGACGACTGCCTTCAACGACCGGAACCTGCGCAACACTCTCTTGTACACTCTGTGAAATTTTATGACTTCTTTAATAAAGATCGCGACACCGCCGCCACGTTTGGATCTGGGCCGGTTTCTTCTTCTAACAATATAATTATTGTACTCCAGTTTGTGCTTATCGGTTAGCTTGGTTTCGCTAGCGAAAAGCACATCAGGAGTTTGGTCTTGTAGCAATTTAAACATCGCGACTCTTCGTTCGATCCTAATCAGTGAATTAACATTCACCGCAAGGACCTTCAAAGTTTGCTCCACCATGTGCGTACCCATTACCACATGTGTTGCGTTAGGCCCGGCAGCAGTGCGTAGATCTGGTCCACCCGCTTGGCCTGTTCTTGCACCTGCTGTTGCAGCTGAGCCATCTGCCCTTGGATTGCGAGCAAGATGGCCAGCATGTTAGGTGCAGCTTCTGTTGTTCTCGGCATTGGCGCCGGAGAAGCAATAGCTGCTTGCTGTGTCGTAGCCCCCCTACCTGACGCCATTTGGGCGTAGGAAATTTGGGACGTGACGGCTGGTGTTTGAAACCTAACAGGTGAACGTTTGACCTCCACCTTCTGCTGCCGAGCGAGTTTTGCTTTTTTAATGTCGGCGAACTTAGGACAACCCGGATAGTTTGCGGTGTGTCCCACGTTCCCACATAACACGCACGAGAGCTGCGTCCCTACCCAGAGCACACTCCTTGGAACTGTGGTTCTTTGCGCACTTCACGCATCGAGGCTGCATTTGGCAAATTCGATGCGGCGTGCCCGAACCTCTGTCAGCGAACGCATTGTATAACGCCTTCGCTCCTTTTTAATTTCTCCCAGTGAACCACCTGGTAGTCTAGGACATTGATACTCCTAAGACTATCCAGACGGCTTTCGGGACTGAGCTGCCCCAGGAAGAACGGCAGACCCCGTTTCTCCCGCCTGGCTCTAGCTGTGGTAAATAGCTTTACCCCCACATATTTGAGTCCTTCGCACTCCTTCTCTTTGAGCAGTGCCAGGATCTCCTCAGGATCAGAAGACGTTTCCAAACCCTTCAGCAGCATCGATTGCCGCTTTTCACACTTCGGTGTGTATGAATAGTGCTCCGTCGTCGTTTCTTTGAGGAGCTCTTTAACTTTCGCAAAGCCGTCCACTGTATTACAGTGGATGGCATGGCGATCGTTTCCCAATCTCTTAATATTAAAATTATTAACAATGACCAACTTACATAGGTCCTTGGTAGCATTTACCTCAAGTTTGTAGGTGTTTATAGGAGGCACCTTTTCCTTCTTCTGCTGCTGCTGCTTCTGTGTTTTAAGCTGCTGAGGTTTCAGCAGTTGTTGTTTTTGCAACTGCTGTTGTTTCTGCTGCTGCTGTTTTGTTTGCTGCAGTTGTTGTTCCTGCTGCTGCTGGTTTTGTTGTTGCTGCAGTTGTTGTTTCTGCTCTTCTTGTTGGTGGGAGCTTTCCACTTCGGATTGCTCCCTCTGCTTGCGTGCAGTTTGTCTCTGCTTAATTGGAAGCACTTTCTTTTTTAGCTCTTGAATGCTGCTGTTTATGTCGTTTATTTCCGCATCCTCATCTTCTGATTCAGACGCAGCTAAAGATGCAAAGTTGTTGTTGCCCCCCACATACTGCACTTCATCAGTGATGTGCATCAAGGCATTATCTGATTTGTTCTTGCGTTGCTGTGCTGTTTCTGTTGCCAAGGCTGCACCCATTTTCATTTTTTTTGAATTAGGAGTGGTTCTTAGCCTCCTCCTCCTCTGAATAGCTTTCGCCGCGGCACCGGCAACAGCATTGTTGCCTTCCGCAACTCCCGTTATGGGAAGAGCGGAGCGCTCTCCACCATCCAACACGTGGTTTTATTATTTTATATTGTTTTTGTTTTTATTTTGCACTAACAATAAAACAAAAAAAAAAGTGTCAAGTTTTTCCAGGGATCGAACTCGTATCCCACCTCGATTGGATGATCGGCGCCGCTAACTGCTAGGCTACCGAGTCTAATACCAAAATATCGACAATTATCTTTGTTGTAAACACTCAGTCACTGTCTTTTTCACTATAAGAAAGCCGAACACGTTTATTCTCTGCGGAGATCCACGAACGACTGGGACACCCATTGTATAGGTGAGAATATACCAATATACCAAAATGCAGTTTTTGATTTTTGTAAGTACAATGGAACCTGAATGGTTATTTTAATAACCACCATGAACTGCGGCTATTAACAAGCGACCTTAAGCTTTTTATTGATACTAGAGTCGGTAAGTCCATAATTCCATCCTTCATATGCCGATACAAGTAAGCGCACCAATGTCAGTAGCTGCAGTTGAAGCCGATACAATCACTAATTTCCCAGTAATCTCTATTTACCTTCCCCTGACTAACCATTTTCCGTTTCTCAATTACAAAAATAACTCGTAATTAAAAAATTCAGTACAACAGTATTATTAACTGGAGACTTTAACTGATGGAGCCACCTATAGGGTTCTTGCACCATTAATGCAAGGAGTAAAGTAATAGAGGGTTTCCCCAACGCTTACGACACTGAAGTGGTCCATTTTCTCAGAAACTGTGCAGCGGATTTTAACAAATCAGATTTTGGAATTTGTAGTTATTTAACTTATCTATTTTTAAAAATATTCTTGAGTTACACTGTTATGCTTTGCCTTTAGCTTTACGTTTATTACGATTAAAACTAATTTTGTATCGAAATTGTAGATATTTATTTCTCTAAATAAATAGAGAAATAATAACATTATGTATATACATACGAGTATAGCGAAATGTACAAAAAAAAAAACAAAAACACTGTGGCGCTGACAGCCCGGTATGGGCCATGGCCTAGCTTCTTGACACTCATTTGTGTTGCTCATGTTGTCATTTTTAGTCACATCTGAGCGGGGCCTACGGTTTATCGTCGAGTCCAAACGGCACTCCTTAGAAGCATTTTCGTAAGCAATTTTACTTTCGGGAGTTTGCCATTTCCCGCCGAAAGGGTGATGGCGATTTGAAAAACTGTTGGTGACCCAGCCAGAAATCGAACCCAGACTGTCTGCGTGATAGTCCAATGAGCTAACTATCGCGCCATCGCCATCGCCGAAATGTACATTTCATTTAATTTTAAATATGACTATGCTCAAGGTAAAATCGAAATAAAAAATAGCTCGTTCCGTAATTTCCCAAATGGCACAATTTTGTTTGTATACACACGAAAAAGTAATAATTTTTTAAGCCTATCGGTGTATAAATTGTTATGTTCCCTAGGACAATTTTACACTCTTTTTGCATTGCTTAGAACTATTCAAGATAATTTCGCTTCTTTAATTATTCGTGTAGCCTTTCAATAAGCCGTTTTTTAACCGCCATTATTAATATATTATAAATATTACACTTTATATCATAGATAGTTTACTCACCTGTCCACTGTACATAAAATTTAAAAGTCCGGCCATATGATTTGCTTCCACGTCTGCCATTAAAAGTATAGGATGGTTTGATGGGTTTTCTAGGAATATTTCCTGAAAATAAGGACTGCATACCGAAAGTACCTACAAATCAATGTTTCAATTTTATAATAAATTATTTTCGATTATCATTAAAATAAATTGTTGGTTAAATTTCTAAGAAATGCAAAATTGAATCATAGTACTTTGCTCAAAAAAGACTCAATTCCGTTTGCTAAATTTGATAAAACTCAACCGCATCTTACTAAAGTTCGTGTGAAGCCTAGCAAGTGAACGTATTTTTGTTTAAACGCTACAAGAGCAATTTTTTTAAGCGGAAATTTCTGCAAACACTTATACAGCGACTTTCCTTAAACCAATTTTAAATTGTTTAAGTCATAAAAAGTGTTAAAAATACCTTATCTTGAAACTATTTAAGCTTATTTAAATTTTTTGTGTACCAATTTTTTATTTTCAATATTTCTGTTAAAATTCTGGTATGCATGTATGAGTGCGGTCAATGCAAGGAGAGACTTCCAAATGGTGATGATTTTGCTGTGTGCGTAAGCTGTAACAGCATCTTCACTTTGAGTGTACTACGATTACAGAGGTCTTGGAGAAACATGGGTAAACGGATAGAATTTTGGTCTTGCCATACATGCAGAAACAGCGTGAGGGAGCAACCTCCTGCCGCTGTAATAGTGTTCCTAAAAATTCAAACACAATATGGAGAACCTAAGCAAAGAAATTGAAGAACTAAAATAAAACAACGAAAAGAAAGACGACATTATTGAAGGTATGCAGGCGCAAATCAATGTAATGGAACAAAAAATTATAAAAAACAATGTCGAAATTAAAAATATCTCTCTAACACCAAACCGAAACCTCACTAAAATAGTATAAGTAAAAGGAATCGGAAAAACAATTAATCATGAACTTAAAGACACTGACAGCACAGACACAATCAACGATAATTGTTTATTTCACCTCGAACGTCGACAAAATTAATTTTGTGAAAAAACCTGCCCGTTCTATTAAACTGACCTCAGTAATGCAAAACAGCAATGTACATATGAACATACAAGTTCAATTAAGCCTGACAACACAATCTACGTCAATAATCAGCTGACGAAACAAAACAAACATTTGCTGTGGATTACAAAGAAAAAGACAAAACAAAAAATTGGAAGTTTGTGTGGGAGAGTGCGGGAAGAATATTAGCACGAAAAGCGGAGAACACACAATTAATAAAAATAGTTACCGCTAATGACGTAGAAAAATTACACGCATTCAATAACTGTTGAAGTGTGAAAAAATAATTTAAAAATAGTAGTCATGGTCGAAATAAAAATAAATGATAACGAAAAAGGCTTTTATATTTCAGATGGTTTTCTGCCCGAATTTTCTAATAGAAACAAACGTAAAGGAGAAGTACTCATGTTTGTACGTAAGGAACTAAATCTAAGGGTTTCTGAAAGCACATCACATGAAAGCATTAAAAAAAAATATACTGAAAATAACGTTACATCATATGTTTTAGGAGTCTAAACAACACCAAAATTAAATAAAGGGTAGTTTATTAAAGAAGTTGCAGATAACATGGATGTTTAGAAGAGTAAAGTGAGATAATTATACTGGGCGATATAAATATAAATGCATGTGATCCGAAATCGAACTATTTAAAAGATTACCTCGAAATGTTAGCTTCATTCAGACTCATTAATGTTTTAACAGAGTATACAAGAATAGACCCGAGAAACGGAACAAAAACATTAATCGATCACATTCTGCTTAGCAAAACGAATAAGCCAATTCATTCTGCTGTGATAAAAAGTATTCTGTTATACAGTTGAGGAATTAGTTGCAGTTGAAAACTTTATAATTTACCAACAAAATTTTAACAGGAGAGTTAACCAATTAATAGAAGAAACGGATTGGACAGAAGAAATAAAACAAAACAATCCCTACGCCTTATAGCAGACGTTAGTCAATAAAATAAAGACCATATATAAAATGTTAACTACAACAAAAGAAAGCGGCACGCAAAAGAAAACACAACCCATGGGTTACTCCTTATTTAATCGAAGAATGAAAAAGGAGGGACGAATTATATCCAGGGTGGAAAAACAATAGAACGAATAGAAGTTATGAAGTTGAATATAAAAGCTTTCGAAACGTACTAAACAAACTAATAACAGTGTAAAAATCGTACTTCTATAAAAACCAGCTTAATGAATTTAATCATGATTCTCGCAAGAAATGGGTCTTCAAAAACCAAATTCTTGAAAAGAAAAAGACGAGCATAGACGAGACCTGCTTAGAAACTTCTCAACGGAAGTAATTACACTATCCAACGAATGTGCAAAAGCATTCGCGACCCAAATCAAAGACGTAATTCATTTTTGCAATTCAAAAACCTAGAACCATACAAGTCGTTACTTGAGTAGTTCAATCTTTGCTTATCCAACCAATGTTACCAAAATGCTAAAAATTATTAGGACATTAGAAGAAAATAAATAACCAGGACTAGACAAAGTCCGCGTTGTAGACATTAAAAAACATTCTGATATCTTTGCCCCCATTATTTGCAAATTAGTAAACCTTAGTATGACACAAACGGCAATTCCTGTGAACTTAAGATTGACGTTGTTCGACGTATTTATAAAGGAGGAGTTAAAAGCCAACTCAACAACTACAAGCCTTTATCTATATTACCCGTTATCGAAAAATGTATGGAAGGAGTAATCGTGGAAATATTTCAAAGTAGATATGAAAGAGAACTTTGTTTCCGTACTATTGAAAATATTTTCAAGATGGCAATTACATCCGAATATTACGACGACAACAGATTTATTCAACCAATAATTCACGACTTCAATACCAGACAACGTGTAAAAATGATGCTGCAGGTGCCCGTAACCAATAACAAATATGGCCAAAGACAACTTAAATCTATAGTTCCATCAATAAGGAATGTCCTACCTCGATATTTAATACTCGTACATACTACACACAAAAAATTGTAAAACTAGAAAAAATTAATTAAACAATTCTTCTTAGCATCCGCTTTAACTTACAATTTTCTATGGTCAATAAAATTACTGTGAATCACTGTGAACCAAACTAAAAAGAAAAGAGTCACTATTTTGTAATTATGTAACTACTAGTACTCAGCTTCATGCAATAAACATTGAATTATTATATACACAATTTTCCGCAGAAAATTATTGAAATTGTGATACAAATAAATAAAGAAGAAGAATACTTGATATCATAACTTTTATTGAACAATCAACCAGAATACTGGGAGGACACGAAAAAATGTCTGAGGCAGCACTTTAGGCCAACAGTTTATTATAAAGATAAATAAAAAAAAACATATTTAAGCGTAAGTTTGATTTCGGATCTTAACTATTAGGTAAAAAACAATTTTTTTTTTGTTATTTTTTTTACAAATTGTGTAAATATACAAACAAAACCAACAAGTACTCGTTATAAAAAAAAATCCCGCAATGGATGGTGGAGAGCGTTCCGCTCTTCCCATAACGTGAGGTGCCTCGGCGAAAGCCATCAAAAGAGGGAGGAGGTTGAAAACCACTCCTAATTTATCAAAAATAAAAATAAGTGCCGCTTTAACAGCTGAAAGAGCAAAAGCAACACAACAAAACAAAAAACAAACAGATGATGCTTTGATGTACATCTCTGATGACGTCCATTATAAGGGGGGCAACAACAGCTTTGCCTCTCTAGCGGCTTCTGAATGGGAGGATAAAATCATTTGGGATATTAAGAGCAGCATACAAAAGCTGAAAGAAAAAGTGTTTGCTATTAAGCTGCAAACTGCTGCAGAAGGAGAAAGCTCCAAACAACAAAAGCAGCAAGAGCACAAAAAACAACTGCAGCAACAACAAAACCAGCAGCAGCAGGAACAACAACTGCAGCAAACAAAACAGCAGCAGCGGAAACAACAGCAGCAACAGAAACAACAGCATCCGCAGAAACAGCAACAGCTCCAAAAACAACAATAACTGAAACCACAGCAGCTGAAAAAACAGGAGTAACAACAACAGCAGCAGCAGCAACATCAACAACAGCAGCAGCAACTACAACAGCAGCAGCAGCAACAACAGCAGCAGAAGAAGAAGAAGGTTCCTCCTAACAACACCTTTAAATTAGAGGTAAATGCAACCAAGGACCTGTGTAAGTTGGTCATTGGTAATTATTTTAACATTAAAAGATTGGGGAACACTCTCCATGCCATCCACTGTAATACAGTGGAGGACTACGCGAAAGTGAAAGAGCTCATAAAAGAAACGACGACGGAGCACTATTCATACACACCGAAGTGTGAAAAGCGGCAATCGATGCTGCTGAAGGGGTTGGAAACGTCTTCTGATCCTGAGGAGATCCTGGCACTGCTCAAAGAGAAGGAGTGCGAAGGACTCAAATATGTGGGGGTAAAGCTATTTACCACAGCTAGAGCCAGGCGGGAGAAACGGGGTCTGCCGTTCTTCCTGGTGCAGCTCAGTCCCGAAAGCCGTCTGGATAGTCTAAGGAGTATCAATGTCCTAGACTACCAGGTGGTTCACTGGGAGAAATTGAAAAGGAGCGAAGGCGTTATACAATGCGTTCGGCTGCCAGAGCTTCGGGTACGCCGCGTCGAACTGCCAAATGCAGCCTCGATGCGTGAAGTGCGCAAAGAACCACAGTTCCAAGGAGTGTGCTCTGGGTAGGGACGGAGCATCCGATAGGACGCAGCTCTAGTGCGTGTTATGTGGGAACGTGGGACACACCGCAAACTATCGAGATTGTCCTAAGTTCGCTGACATTAAAAAAGCACAACTGGCTCGGCAACAGAAGGTGGAGGTCAAACGTTTACCTGTTAGGTTTCAAACACCAGCCGTCACGTCCCAAGTCTCCTACGCCTGAATAGCGTCAGGTAGGGTGGCTACGGTAGAGCAAACGATGGTTGCTTCTCCGGCGCCAATGCTAAGAACAACGGAAGCTGCACCTAACATGTTGGCCATCCTGCTCGCAGTCAAAGGGCAGATGGCTCAGCTGCAACAGCAGGTGCAAGAATATGCCAAGCGGGTGGACCAGATTTACGCGCTGCTACCGGGCCTAACGCAACACATGTCGTAATAGGTACACACGTGGTGGAGCAAACTTTGAAGGTCCTTGCGGTGAATGTTGATTCACCGACTAGGATCGAACGAAGAGCTGCGATGTTTAAATTGCTACAAGACCAAACTCCTGATGTGCTTTTCGCTAGCGAAACCAAGCTAACCGATTTGCATAAACTGGAGTACAATAATTATATTTTTGGAAGAAGATACCGGCCCAGATCCGAACGTGGAGGCGGTGTTGCGATCTTTATTAAAGAAGTCACAAAATTTCACAGAGTGTATAAGAGAGTGTTGCGCAGGTTCCGGGTGTTGAAGGCAGTCGTCATTTACATCTCGCTCCGCAGTGGAAAGCGGCTTTACTTGGCCTCGATTTATGCATATGAGGCTTCACAATCCACTTTATTTATTCCAGAGCTCGACACGCTTTTTCGACTTCTGAGACCGGAATCGGGGGAGAATTATTTTATAATCGGCGGGGATTTCAACGCTAGACACAGAGGTTGGGGAAATAATTTGCCAAATACGAGTACTAGAGGGAACCTACTACTCGATTGGTGGGGTCAGCACGATGTCATGTACAGACTAGGTCCTAAAGCGACGGATAACCCGTCGTTTCCCAGATTCGGGTCTTATTTGTTTCTACTGCCATACGATAAACGTATACGACTGACAGATACGAATTTACAAACGCCAAACTCTCTGCGAACATTCATATACGACAGCGACCATTGCGGTTTTAGCACCGAGATTACAGTTCCCATCGAAATTGCGGAATTGGAGGGGTTCTTCTTAAGACATTCTTACAACTAAAGTATGACTCGATGGAAACGCTTCTACGCAACCTTGACTGCACTCTCTGGAACACTTTTACTGGAAGAGCAAGGTTCGAGCTGTAAACACCAGCAACCCGAATATGTTCCCGAATAAATAAACTATTTCGGGAAAAAAATCAAAACGATCTTCAGTGTCTATAAATAGCCCGGACAACAGACAACGAGCGGTTACTGACAATAGCAGGCATTGATACAAATAAGGCCGCTGATGATGACGACTTCTTTGTGATCGAGGATCTACAGAAGAAGGTTGAGGCCATAGGGGCGACTTTCCACGAAGTATACCCATACAAGGCCACTGATATCATTGTCCCTAATTATGACCTGGGCAATCGCGTCTTGGTGCACAACTTCTATATCCGAAATGAAGTAGAGATCTGGCGATCCGAGGTTTTTGGTTTCACCCGGTTCAGCAAGGAAAATATGACAAATAATGTCATTGCCAGAGAGGGTGACCTACCCCGGTTCATTTCGAAGGAAGAACTCCATGAAATCTTCGACACAATCAGAGGAAAGAAATCAATGGGTACCGATGGTATTCCGAACATCGTGCTTCGACATCTTCTTCAAGAAGCGGTGGACATTTATACCACCCAGTTTAATAATGGAAAACGGCGGTGGTTCAACCTATCCCATAAAAGAGAAAGAATATATCCAATCCTGCGAATCTCCGGTCGATAAGTATCCTTTCGAATATCAGTAAGGAGTTCGAAAAAGTAATCAATAGACGTCTGACTAGGTGGGTTGAGGACAAAAATATAGTTTCGGATAACCAAATCGGCTTTAAGGCAAGAATGCTATCTCACATGCCGCGTCTAAACTAGTGTCCGATATCCATGGAATAAAGACAAAAACCAATGTACTGATGCCTGCCTAGTTGACTTGGAGAAGGCCTTCCAGACTGTATGGTTAGAGGGTCTTTTCTTGGGTAGGCTGGGGATCAGTAAACCACTCTTGTACATTCTTTATAATATGCTAATCAACAGACAGTTCATCGTTAGAAATAGTGATGTGACTTCTGTTGGAATGCACGAGCAAGCTTAATGGAAAAGATTCCGGTGTTTGGGAGGGCTTGTGTTCGCTTGTACAAAACACCAGAGTCGGAGTACAAAACTCCTAAGGAGGTCCTTTACAACAGGGCGAACCTTACACGAGTGGACAACTTCGTAATTAAGGTGACTTGAAGGCACATTGCAAGAGCAATGGCTCGACGAATAACCTGATATCTGAGGCATCTACCCCAATTACCTTTACCATGAGAGTGTGCGCTATGACGGCTTCGTTCCACGGAAAGCATTCCTCTACTTAGATCAGATAGAGTTGATTGAGGATAGATCAGCGGTCCCGTTAATCTTCCATGTCGCTCAGATAGCTGGGAACAGGCGACTAAACTAAAATAGAGTCGTCGCACACGGTAGTGTGGATCCTCTCAGGTTCAGTAGGGCGGTGGGCAATCGCGATAAGAGGAGTTGCATTCGGCAGCACCAGCATTTCTGGTGGTTGAATGATGGAGAAGATGTTTCGTTGTCGTTTCCGTCAATTAAAGACCTTCACTAATGAGGCAGAGCTGACCAATCTATTTGCTCTGTAAATAGCGATCGCCAGCTTGCATAGGTTTAGGTTAGCATTGAGGAAATGTATATATATTATAAGTATAAAAAGATACTAATATATGTATATTATTGTGTATAGTATCTGTGTGTGTATAAGTGTGTATTGTGCATGTGGTTTAGGTAGACTAAAATTTAGTTTTTAATATGTGACCAACGACAAACACAAAAACCTAACAGACAAGACTTCAAAAAAGCCAACATTTTCAGTCAGATTATCAGAGTAGGAACAATAACAATAATAGAGAAAGACCAGGACAGAATATAAAGCTCTTATCGAAAAAAAAAAAAAAAAATATAAATTGTAATAATGTAAAATATCTTGTGAATTTACTGTAGAAATTTTAAGTGCTCCACCAATTAGGAGCTAATAAAATTTTTGAAAGAATCAGGCGTCTTTTCATTAAAATCGACGTGGCGATTACAACTCCTAAAATTTGATTTCGCCATCTTGGATTATCCATTGCCACGACGGTCTTTGTGCACAGTTAAACCAACAAAGAAGACGAACTACAAGTGGGATTTCTTCAAAGGAAACACAACCGGGCAGATTGGCAAATAATTGCGGCTGTTACTGCGGAGATAATTGAGGTTAGGAGCGTTGCCACCATCAATTCAATGTGGGTAACGGTCCTTGGCTCATCTGCCGATACATCTATCGCTGCAACTACCTACGATTTATGCACACATATACATCCCAAAATTGAACCTACACCTAGGACGTACTATACCCATCCACCTTCTTTCGAACCGAGAAAAAACCTTGTCAATTTCCTTCACCAGTTCCAGTACATTTATACTACGGGGGAACTACGCGCTCCAACCCACAGTCCGTAGGTGATGTAGATATAGACCCCCAAAATTCTTTCCTCATCCAGATGTCCCCCAAACAGAAGAAAACAGAATTCAGCTGCAAGTCATGTAACAAGCCCGATAGCTTTCAAATGGTACAGTGCGATGAATGCGACGATTGGCATCATTTTTCGAGCCAACAACCAACAACAACGTCGACAACTGCTATACGCCAAAAAAGATTGGATTTGCCCGAGTTGCTCTCGGCTTCGTGTCGGCAACACAGACTCACCATATTCCTCTCAAAAGTCAAGAGTAATGGGCAATATACAAACCACGAACGTCGAATGAAGAAAAGTAGTTACTGTAACAAATCTGCCGGAGACTCAAACCACATCCATGCAACGACAGTCCAACGAAGCAACTGCGAAGGCAAATTCGACAGATTCTACTATTTCAATGAAACTACAACTACGATCGCTTGAAGAGGAAAAGCTTCTGAGGGAAAAAAGAAATAAAGAATATCTCGATGCTAAATACCAAATTTTGGGACAAGCATCCGAAAAAGATACTGGGATACATTCGTGTACTGGCAAAGATATGCTCGAAGAATGAGTATCAGAACAGCATAAAAATACCGAGAGTCGTGTTCGTCGACTTAATATGTTGAAACATGGTATAAATGTGTCGGAAAATCCGGCGGATTGTGACACGGATCGGCGGATCTTATTCAGCTGCAGAAACGCATGAAAGAAAGTTCATTGGAAAGTGTCAGAGCAAAGTTTATGTACCCCGATCAGGTGCCCAATATTATATCCACACTGCGTTTGCTTTACGGTCGGCCGGAGACAATTATCAGCTCCAATTTAAGAGCTGAACTCCGAGGATACGGAACGGTAAATCTTTCTATATTTAGCAACTGGCTATCCCAAGTAGGTGAAGTTACGGAGATGACACTTCCGAAGACGACAGATGTGAAAACGGAACGAAGACGATCCACAAGCAACCCAGTCTTAAATGTACACAACGACACAGTGATCAGCACAGACTTAAGTGATTGAAAATCATGCATTGTTTTCCACGGTAACTGTAAGTCTTTGGAAGAGTGTAACCAATTCATAGGTCTTAATCTTAAGCTCAAGTGGTAAATGGTAAAAAGAAACTCACTTTGGCGCAGGTGCCTTATCAATCATCTTTATCGCAGGTACAGGTCTGATAAGAGATGCGGGGCAAATAATTGTAATTTTAAACACCATCGGTTTATGCATAAGTTTGATGGATCAAACTACCCGGCATATAATCACAATACCCATATAGTAGAGCAACATAATTCTACCAGTTACCCTGTATAACAAAGATATTCAGATAGATACTTACGCCTTTCTTGATGACGGCTCTTTCGTCACACTCATAGATTCAAAGTTAGCTAAAAAAAACTAGGATTGAAGGGTAAAAATGTCTCGTTATGATTAAGGTAGTCCATCGACACCCATCGAATAAACCAAAATTCGCAAGGAGTAAGCTTAGACATTTCAGGATACCAGTCTACAAAGAGGTACCCTCTTCATCAAATTCACAGGGTACAAATGGAGTAAACTTCACCTTCCTCGTCAAACCATGAACGCATTGAGACAACGCTACCCATATTTGAAGAACATTCCCGCAATATCTAATAGTAATTATTATTGGGCTGGACCACTGTCATTTGATTAACACCCAACGCATTCATAAGCCTCCAACCTACCGCGAGTAAGACCCATCTGGGGTGGACAGTTTTTGGATGGAACACGGGTTTTGCCAAAAATCGGTTTGAGAGCGTGCTCCATGCTAGTTTTTCTATATGCGACTTAAATTCTTAAACGGATGAAAGACTAGAGGAATTACTAAAAGAATATTATCAGATTAAGAACGTTGGGTCAAAAAAAATAAAACGGTTATTGTGTGCCAATGACGTTAAAGCACAATTAATTTTAAAGAGTCTTAGATAATTAAGGCAGAATAGGTAAGAGAATTCCTTAGAGAACAAAAATTACCAAAACTTACACGCACAGAGGCAAAAGTTAAATTGAAAGGTAACACTCAACATAAAACCAGATTTATCCAGATATAATCCAGATCTTGCAGCCTTAATTGAAGTCATTAAGATACTGTAATAAAAGCGAAGAGAAAGGTTTAACCAGAATAGGGGAAATTATCAGAAAGAAAAGGAAATTTACTCGTACCTATAGAAATTACAAAAGAAAGAAGAATATCCAATGAATATTAAAGGACCCCGTTATTTTTTCAGGTGATGACATTAGTATTTTTGACACTGACAATAGTAGCGAGACAAACTGTACCGATGCTAACAATTCAATTGACAAAATTACAACAAACAAAGTGTACATAGAACTAAATATGAAGCGGATGAAGACAATAATAAACACGTGGACGATAGCTGCAGGTAAGAACTTAAGAAAAAAAAAGAGGACTAATAAATATTATAGGAACTGGACAGAAATGGTTATTTGGAAACGTGGATGATAATGACCGAGTAGAAACAACAGACCACAAACAAATAATAGAAGACAACAACAAGAACACAACCAATAACTTAAATAAACAGATTGAAATACGAGTATATTTCCATTTCAACGAAACAATATCTAATCTCAAGCACATAATAGATACCGATAGAAATCAGTTAGGATAAGCATACGAAGAACTAACATTAAATGAAAACGGCTAATAAGACAACAGCTTAGAACCGATCAAATACTAAAATAAAAATTATTAGCCGAAAAACTTGATCAGATCCTAGAGAGTGTAGCATTGTTTAAACAAGGATTAGTACACTGTAAATATGTTTGGATATACAAGATATGTAAGTAGAATTATTAAAAAGAAGTTTGGGTATTATAAATTTTACAAGTATATTATGAATATATATATATATGAATAACTAACAAATATAGTAATTCGAAGTACACACATTTTAATAAGGAAATTGACTAGATAGAGTATCGGAAACTAAGGGAGGATTTTTTAATCTTAACGAACATAAGAAATATATCAATGTGTATTATACTAAAGAATATAACGGTTTTAAACAAGATCTTGTATTGCCCTCTTTTACCTTCTATTGAAAATGAAATTACTTGGACTTATGCTTGGATGCTAATAATTGGAGTTTCGAAAATTAAGGATAGTTCCTTCAAAAAATAGCAATAAATGTAAACTCAGTACTACATCAATATAATTTAAAAAAAAAATTAACCGCATAGAATTTTCAAAATATTGATATATATATTTACGAGTATATGTGTATCCCAGGTCACAATGGAACCGCGAAAAATGAGATCTCCAATGAATTTAATAGCTAAACGTCAAAAGACAATTTCTCCAAACTCTATCTTGCCTTAGAACTGCTTGCGAAAACACGAAAAAAACCCACTTCATAGTGAAAGTAGACAAAATAACATATTAAATCTTCAAGAGCATAAGTCACGTAGTCATTAAATTTAAAAACATTATATTTTCGAAAAACGACACTTGACATTAAAATCAGTTTAACCCATTAACGACCAAGCATAGAAAAAATGTGAAAATGAATGTTTTTTGGCTGAATACATATGTACAGTCTGTTTGATCACATCGTACACGACAAAAATTTAAGAAAAACTTATAATAATAAAAAAATCAATTGTACTGGTTTATTTTGTTTATTTACTTGAATGTTTTTCAATTAATATGTTGTCCACTCTCCTCCATTATCAATAATTGCTTGGAGTGTGTTTAAGTTATTTGTAAACATGAACAAATTGCCAAATTCTTGTTTTGAGAAGCATCCCCAAACGTGCACCTTTGCCGGGTGTTTGACTGTCCGCTGGATTAATTTATTGGATTGTGTACACCAGGTATGAGTGATAGGAGACCATGCCCAAAAAGAAGCTTAATCCGAAAAAATAATGTTGTTCCAATCTCTGTCCAAATTCTCCTTGGCCCAACTGAGTCGTTTTTCTACGTGTTTTTTTGACAGTAGTGGTTTCTTTATTGTGCTTCGAAATTTTACATTATTGGCTAGTAAACGTCTTCGTATCGTATCACAACACACATTTAGACCCCTTTTACGTAAAATCCCTTGTCCTCCACGTAATGAAAGAAGAGGATTTTTTTCAAACACGCGAAGATTCATTTTGTCCTGCTTTTTTGTTGTTTTTGGCGTAGACTCACGATCCGGCAAATCATTCACATTTTTAACTTGGGAATAACGGTGCACCCACTTGCTAACAAATGCTTTTGACTTTTTCATGTATTAAGAAGCTGCTCCGTATGACATTTTCGGTCCTTTTGGATGCGTGCACAGGAATACTGCTTCATAACGTGATGCAAACGCGACACTCATTTAAAAATACTTCCGTCTCTGGCAAAAATTGAACACTCCCTAAATTTTTTTATTCAAAGCATCTTACCAGAAGTATTTTTTTATGTGCTAATGCAAATGCCACTTCCAAACCGGTTTTCATAAACGAATTTTGCCGTATACGATCTTATCAAACGGACTGTACTTTGGGTTAGGAATAGAAAATTCTATGGTCAACAATTTTTTTTTTATTGTAACTAAGAAATCTATACTGTTGCCAAAATGCAACGTTGGCCAGATAGGTTGTACAAAGTTCCAAATACGAGTTCAGAGGAAAATCATTATTTCTTGGATTTTAATGGAGAAAATATTTATTTTCATCGAATATAAGTATCAAAACAGGAAATATTCATATTGTTTTGATATTATAAAAGGTGCTTTTTTAGCTGCATGAGAATTTCCGGTGGTTATTGTCAGTGTCAAACTGTGTTGACATTTCTGTTGAGTGAGGTTTGACAATTTATCATGAATCATTTAAAGCAAGTACAATGCTTTCAAATTGCGGAAATTTACTTTGAAAAAAAGTAGCCGCCGCAGGCATATGCCGTAATTATTTTTAAAAAATTAATGAATGAAATTATCTACTTGATTGTTATAACAAATAATTTATTACAACAGTACAGTCCGTTTGATAAGATTGTATACGGCAAAACTCGTTTATGAAAACCGGTTTGAAAGTGGCATTTGCATTAGCAGATAAAAAAATACTTCTGCTAAGATGTTTTGAATAAGAAAATTTAAAGAGTGTTCAATTTTTGTCAGAGATGGAAGTATTTTAAAATGAGTGTCGCGTTTGCATCACGTTATGAAACAGTATTCTTGTGCACGTATCCAAAAGGACTTAAAATGTCATACGGAGCAGCTGCTAAATACATGAAAAAGTCAAAAGCATTTGTTAGCAAGTGGGTGCACAGTTATTCCCAAGTTAAAAATGTGAATGATTTGCCGGATCGAGGGTCTACGCCAAAAACAACAAAAAAGCAGGACAAAATGATTCTACGCGTGTTAGAAAAAAATCCTCTTCTATCGTTACGTAGAGGACAAAGGATTTGTGATACGATACGAAGACGTTTACTTACCAATAATGTACAATTTCGAAGCACAATGAAGAAACCACTACTGTCAAAAAAACACGTAGAAAAACGACTCAGTTGGGCCAAGGAGAATTTGGACAGAGATTGGAACAACGTTATTTTTTCGGATGAAGCTTCTTTTTGGGCATGGTCTCCTATCACTCATACCTGGTGTACACAATCCAATAAATTAATCCAGCGGATCGTCAAACACCCGGCAAAGGTGCACGTTTGGGGATGCTTCTCAAAACAAGAATTTGGCAATTTGTTCATGTTTACAAATAACTTAAACGCACTCCAAGCAATTATTGATAACGGAGGAGAGTGGACAAAATATTAATTGAAAAGCATTCAAGCAAATAAACAAAATAAACCAGTACAATTGATTTTTTTTTTGTCTTTAATTTTTGCCGTATACGATCTTATCAAGCGGACTGTATTTCTGTCATGTGTTATTATTTAAAGCTGTCAAGCTCTAAAAAAACACCCTTTATATAAATTCTTTGTGTGATATTTTGTAAAACATTTTGAGTGAAGAAATACATTGCACTTGGAACACATATATGTTATTGTGCTGTGATATTCAGTGCACCTTCTCCTCTGATTACAACTATTTTTTATAATGAGATGTCCGTGTCCATCGAACCTGATATCATCAACTTGGGAGGTATTCCCGCCACATGCGATAACGTTTGTCTGCAAACGGGCTTCAGTTCACAAGAGACACCTAGCAACGTTAGATTGAAATGTAGTTGGTGGAGAATTGGCAATGTTTTAAATTTTACATGCATTAGCCAGGCAGGAGTCCAAACACTTGGTAAACAGTAGCCACCACCATTTTCTTGTTATAGTCCATCAGCGTATCCGTCTGATAAATCACAACTACTTTTTTTTCACTCCGGCTAAATCTTTTGACTTTTTGCAGAGCATAAATAAGTCCATGATTCGTTCATACCGTAACAATACTTATGTCATTCCACCTAACGACGGTTACTTCATTTTTTTTGTCGAATGCTATATTGAATGTTCCACGGGGGGATTTTCGCATAATTTTTTTTTCTAATTATGTTTTCTGTTCTTGTTCCGGTGGCAAAAAAACCTTTAGACTTCAAAAGTGCTAGCAAATCGTAAGTGCCTCCGTGTTAAGCAATAATTTACTCAATAAAAGTTAACTCCACCGATATCGGCCTGGAGGTGTAGACCATGCGTTCGCTTTTCTTCCAAATGAGATTGAAATTTACTTTGTTTTTTAATTTGCTAGGATTCGGTCTATTCAGTTCCTGTCCTTTCTTCATGTGCAACTCGAAAGTGCCAGCAATGTCTCTATCTCAAGCCGGCTCTAGGCTATTGTGGGTAAAAATATTATCGTCAATCGTCTCCTCATCCGTGATTTCGTCTACTTCCGGTGGAATGTATACCACATCCACTTCCGAATCAGAGAAATCAGATTCCTCCAAAATAGCGCCATCGAAGTCCAAGCTCTGCCAGTGTCGGGACTCTAAGAAAGTACAAGAATAATTTGCATATTAAAAAAAAAAGGACAGAAGTCCCTCACACAGCAGACTGTACACAAAAACCGTAATCAAAATTGTTTTAGTACATTGCGAAAAACACGCACGCACGTGCACTCATGGATAAAACTAGAAAGTAATAAACGTCAGTTTTAAAAAACTGACAACACCGCACGGTTAAAGAAAAAAACTTTACAGCAGATATTCAATAGTGGCAATAATTGAACTCGTAAAACGGAACATCTACTTCAAATACAAATTTTCATGATATAAACGATAAAATTGACTGAAATTATTTATTACTCGCCCTGCGGAGAAAAGGGTAAAATCCTTTTAACAAGCGCAGCGAGCCACCTACCCCAGGAATTTGGTAAAATTCAAGTTTGAGGTAGGTGGCTGGCCTCGCTCGTTAACAGAATTTCACTTTTCTCACCGCAGGGCTTAACCGCTCACGCGACTTATTTTGGCCTTATTTCGTTGGGCTTTATTTCACGTCATCGGGATGCACATATGTAGATTAAAAAAAAATTGTTATGTCATAAATTTTATTAACAAATAAAGTTTCTTTAAAAAAATATATGCTCTTAAGGTTTTGAAAGGGGGGTTTTTGTATTCACCTCGAAGATGGAAAAGAAATTTTGATCAAATCCACTGATGACTATTATTCAAAAAACATACAAAAACAGCTATTTTTTATTATAACAAAATTAGAGGACTCTTTGGAAATATTGCACACATTAACATTTGAAAAAAATGTTTTTGTAAGGAATGCCAAAACTAGACGTTGCTCTGAAGAACTGAGAAAATATACCTATTTATTATTATTATTCTGCACAGGAGTTGAATAGCTAGCCAAACACTCGTTGGCTTAGGACCTTGTCAAATTTTTCAGGATAAGTCCGAAACTGTGCTTTGTTAAAGATAATAAAACAAGTAAATTTTTGTTTCTGGAGTAATTACTACGACTGATTTCATTGTACAAATAAACGAAGTGTAAATAATGCGTGGTTTTTTTGTATTCTTCATAAGCTAAAAACATGCATAAAAAAATACCTATCGGAGCTAACTCATTTCCCCCCACAAAATTTGGCAGCACTATGTTAACATATCTTAGGGATTTTGATTTTGTTGATGTGTAAAAAAAACGCTTTTTTTGTTCATATATTCCATTTATTTATTGAAAAACAAAAATACGAGTAAATACTAAAGTATTTGTACTTGTTGCTTTAAATTCGCTTGTACTTAGTTATTCTCGCTTGAATTCATTTCTTCTATGCAATTTTCTTCTTTTAAGTGATGGATGTAGTATCATTTTTGGCGCTTTTGATAAATATTGAGAGCACAGTTTTATAAGGGATACCTTAGTTTCGATAGCTATCCAGGACTACAGAAATGTTTTTACTATCGATGAACTAGCGGTAAAAAACACTAACGTAAGCACTTACAAAACTGTTTATACCATCTTACGAGTAAATTATTGTCCATGTTGAGAGTTAAGCGTGAAAATGGTTTCGGGACAGCAGCGAAAACTACTGCTTTTGCTTACACAATATTATAGAAAAAAATAAAAACAGAAGTGCGAAAAAAATGTGTTGAATTAAAAGTTGAAAAAAAAATAAATGTACATGAAGCTTTTTCAAATTTGTGTATTGAATTGAGAATACAAGATCCACAACAATTACAACAACCGATGTTGTTCTTGTTGCAAAATATTTCACCCAAAATATAAAAAAAAGTATGCAGGTTTTCGCAAAACAATTTCATCTACAGAGAGAAGCGTCAGATAAGTACTCGAACAATGGAACTCTTTTTCAACTTCAATAAATATGGTGGTTAAAAATATCTTATCAATTTTTGTTCCAGATAATTCTTATATAACTTAATATACGAGTACCTGCTAACAGTTGCTGCATAAACAATTTCTATAATAGTCTCGAAGTTTGCACTGCTCTTTACGCAACGTTGATAAATTGCTATATAAAGATAAGTACTATATAAAGGTAAAATAATTTGATTGAAAAAAGAAAACTAAATGTTAATGTCAGTGTCCAGTTCGTCCATCTGATTCGCCGGTTGTTTTGAAATTTTGTTTAGTAAACGAAGGACATTGTACCGTATCTGCTGCCTTGAGTAGTTTCTATTTCATCCAATATAAATGCACTTGGAAAATTGCATTCATAAGACGACATCTCTGGATTGGCTTCGTCAACAAATATATTATAGGTGTTAGGAACACTGAAGTATTTACATTCCGCGGAATATCTTCAGAAATTTCTCCTTTTGTTCAAGAGACGAACTGTTTGAGTCATAATTTCTAAACGTTTATGGAACTTTTTGTTTGATAAGCCTTTTAAAACTGATACCGAACATTTTTTTCGTGCTTCTCTAAGATTTTATTAAATCATCACATTTTTTATTAAATCAGCCCCACAAAATAAATCAGCAAGAAATAAACTCACTCTACGAGTAATTGAAGTCAAATTGCGGTTTGGTCCCAAATTTTCTTCTGCCATGGCTTTCTGCGACCAAAACAAGAACAGTTGATTGATTTTATGGCAAATCACATTTAAAATTTATATGGGTCATGTGATGACCCGTAGGGTAATGCATGTATACAGCCACGGGGGGTCTCAACATAAGACTTACAGGGTAAACAATTATTTTCCTTAAAATATTCACGAATTCATGCACCTTTTTTTCGCTTAAAAAACGTTTCGGTCACAAAAAGATCCTAAGGTAATAGAAGGGTTAAACAAATTCGGGCGCCATCATTTTTCTTTTTTTTCATTCTATATTTGTCAAATATCAAACTAACTGCTATTGTAAAATTGGAAAAATATGTCTTCTATTTAAAGTTTTAGTTTTGTAACCCTCCTATAAATGTATAAATAAACATATATGTTTTCATCTCTAATGATAATCGCTTGGCGTTTGGTTTATTTCTGTTTAAGTTCACTTTTAGTTCTTTTTATTACTGTACGAGTACAATAATATAATCCATTTCAAAATTATAACCACACATGCATGTCTTTGGTTAAAAGAGAACATTGATAAAATTAGTGAAATGTATACGAGTTTCACTTATCATTTTGTTCGTCAACATATATGTAATTTACGCATGGAAAATTATTTGTGCTCTGATAACGGTACATTTTCCAGGAAAGCAAAATATGTGCAAATTCATTTTAGATAAGCATTTTATTGTTTAACCGCAGTCGTTTAGGAAGGTTCCTTTTTATTGCCCTGTAACTTATCCTGGACAAAAAAAAACTTGGAGATTGCAATATCAGAACTATTTTAGAAAACGTCAAATTCAAATAAATTTGTTCCACGATTTAGTTAATATTTTCGATGAAAGAAAATTTGGGGTTGTCTTATTAGAAAAGTTTATTTGAACACCCGGAAATTTCACACAAATAGGAAATTCATATCGGCTATCGGGGCAGCTTGGTCCACTTTTGCGCTGGAATTCCTGAAGCCTTTTTAAGATTTAAAGGCAAATTGGATTCTTGTAATAATTACGAGTACTAATGGCGGTTGAATAATAATTTATTGAATTCAACAATTTGAAATTCATGCGCCTATAACAATGAATTTTTGTTTTTAAATAAGAACTTAACACTCAAGTGGGTATTAATACACTTCCTCCCGATTTGGAAGCCCGTTCAATACCACTTAAGCCCCGCCCACCCATTACTTTATCATTTATTTTATCAACTTCCCTAAGCCATAGAAAATGCATATGCGCTTATAACTTTGAAACGAGTGTATTTTACTTATATATGTAAGTAAAAGTATTCTCTTGCGATTGGGGATATACTGCAATACATCTCTTACACGTTGCAGACAATGTAGCTTTGAAATTCAACCAATCTGTTTTCTTATCACCACCTTGGGCCAGCTTTCCCTGTTTGTTTCCGAATCTACCACGAAATTGAGAGTTATTATTTTTTTGTTCGATAAAACTTTAAACTGAAAGGAATACCTGAGTCAATATTTCATTCTCTTAATTGGTTGCCACTGTCCGTCCAGCTGGTGCAATCATATGAGATCAGCTGTCTATAATTCCCCCATATGCTAATGACTAAATTTTTTGTCACGTTGTTAAAAAGTTTCTAGTTGCTTCCTTTTTTTCTTATTTTCATTTCTCAGTTTAAAATTGCTCTCTCAACAGTGAGTTCCTGTTCAAATAGTGCTCTGCGTCTAATTTCTCATTTCAAGATGAGCACAAACATACCTAATTAACTGAATACAGAAGCAAAAATAGAATAATTTGATATTTATTGATTTCTTAGTTAAATGGTTGCTAGCAAAGGTTTCCACCTCCTCCACCCAACTCTCTCTGCAAAATTAAAGGGCTATTCACCATAAGAAACGTCGATCTTAAATGGCACCCCACAAAAAATATCTAATGGTTAAGTATACTATAAATCGATTGTTGGACGATTTGTGTGGCACCTAGCCTCATTTTTCTAGCTTGCCCAAATCCGAATTTATTGTTCTAGCCCCATGTACGGCAATTAAGTTTGTTCACGCAGTAGTCAAGATTGAGTGTGAGTGCACCTAAAACTTTTTATTTTTTACCAAAATAGTTGTCAATTTTGAACTGCCCAAAAGCACCAACAGAGTAGGAATAATAAAGCGGTTGGTCATTTTGTGCCAATTTTATTGGACCTTGTAAGCAAATAATGCGAGATCTTTGTGCTCTTAAGACTGATGTTCAGTTCTTGAAATCTTTTTTATGTTGAGGTTCTCGGGTTAAGGCACACACCCTCGATAACAGCTCCAATATTCGCTGTTGAGCACACAAACTAACGACGTAGCTGAATAATTTGTGGACGATGTGAGGGCTAAGTCTGTCCATGAAGAAATGTCAAACAATATTGAACAAAAATATATGAGTAAATCAATGGATAAAGTTCCTTTACAAGGATCACCCTTTCTATACTCTGATACGTGTCTCCCATATTGCAGATTGATTTGGATAAGCATTTTTTATCTTTACCAACTTTGTTTTCCAAATGGTTTTACTCTTACCTCCCAGTACCTTCGAAGAGTGTTGTCAAGCATATGGAATTATCAAGAAGAATTTGCACCGAACTTCGAACATCGATTGAATTTTACGAACAGTTAGAATCCTAATTGTATTTGGTGAGAATTTAGACCCAGATCGTCAGCCTTTCTATTGACGTTCACCAGAAAAACAACTGCGTACATTTCGCTCCCCAAGAGTTGGAATGAAAAAACGCAGAGTCAGCATACTGTAGTCACTCCAGGTGAGACCAGTTTTTGAATCTGATTTTTTGGGACAGTAAAAGGCCAATCAGTGCCTTTAGAATGAGAAGGCGTTTGCTGATTGGGAACTTTTAAGTTGAAGATTGACGATGTTGCGTGCGTTTCCACTGCTGACCCTCATCAACCGTTAAATCGACTAATGTTCGTTATTTCTTTACAAACGATGATCCTTGGTCAACCAACACCAACACTGTGGCTAGCAATACTGGCGTAATGGTGAGTGCTTGGCGTTGTTGGCTTGTGATATCAACCATTAATAAACGGACAAATGGGTGCCTTAGTAATTGTGGCTGATCCTTGGTATGCTTGTCCCTGTGCGCTGATTCTGATACTTATTATATTTAAAAAAATGTGCTACCTCTTAAGGCAGGCTTCACCCTATCTTACAAACCTTGCAAAAGGTTTGTCTGTTTAAGAGCTCCTCTCTGGACTTGTATTGTGCCACATTGTAAAAATTCAAAAAATGTTGTAGTCGAGGTTAATTAGCTCCCATATACTAAACCCAGCCACCTCTTCCTCATCTTCATCAACCAATCTCCCAAACCAAACTCCCCTTACTACATCTGAGGTGCTTGACCAACCTGCCCCTTCTTTATTCCCTCGTTCTCTTAACTCGCCTGTTCCCGACTCTCAGCCGAAATGCCTTGATCCACTTCTTCCACTCACTGTCAAACTTACAAAATTTTCAGATATGAATGATGACAGTCGTTATGTGGTATCTCGTTTGAGAAACCGCCGCATTTATGAAAATGTTCGGCTCTTCCTTGCCTATTCGCACAACAAACCCAACTCTGTTTGCATTGATGGCATAGTCAAAACAAATATTATGGTTTCGATTCCACGAGAAGGGCTTCCAATAAAGCCAGAATTGATGCAAATTTTCGTTCGTTACCATGAGATCTTCGACATCTCTTCCGACGAAGTTCAAAAATATCTTTCCACACTGTCTTCGCATGTAAATTCTAAACATCTTCCCACTTACAAAGAACCCGTTCAAATTTTAAAAACTATTACAGTTCCTTACAAAGTGAATTCTGTATTCTCCAGTCTAAAATGCCTGTCCATTTTCTAACAAAACGTTAGAGGTTTGCGCTGTAAAATCTCCGCCGTATATCTCAATTCTGAAGGGCTTCCCTATGACCTAATTGTTCTTACTGTAACAAATTTAATTTCTGATATTTAAAATCATGAGCTGTTTCCTCCTAACTTCAACGTTATGTCCCATCTCATTACGATGCATTATAATCACGTTTCCCCCCATAGCACTAAGTACATAAATAAGGATGCATTGTCGTACCTTTCTATAGACTAATCTATTTCATATTTCATACAGACTGCTCTCTTTTTTCTAAAGTTGATCCCTAATTCTATAAGTGGCTTTATTTCTGTATTGCTTAATCGACAAGTTCTGTTCAAATGTATTCCGTTTCACAACTAAAATGTTTGACACAAACCATTCACATGTTATTCTTCAACATTATCTTTGTCAAAACGCGCTAGTGTACGCTTGATTTGATATCGCCCATCTTCCTTTTTACTAACACAATAGGATACGAGTATCAGATCTACTCAGTGTTATAACACCTTCTGTCAAAAACCCGTATGACATTCTCCACGGGGGACAATGGAATACCTCTGGGATCCATTTTGCTGTTAAAATTACATTCACTAAATAATACATTGAATTTTTCTTTACACACATATAACACTCCCTTCCTGCCCACCTACTTCTATCCTTGTCAAATTTAAGCAGCGCTTTCCACATTATATTCATTAATTAGATAGGCTTTCAAACTTGTACAATATAATAAAACATCGCGACACCGACAGCTGCATATAGTTGAAAATTGTGCGCAGATTATGGGAGAAGTACGAGTATTGTTGTTGTTGTTGCTATTGGTTTTGACGTTGATATGTGATACAAATCAATTTCGCTTGTATTTCCATTTTATCACTTTAGTACGAAAGTTTAACACCCCCTTTTTTAGGGAATTAAGAAAAATTAGAATGTTTTAAGACAAACTCTACATTTTCAAACTTCAAGCGCAATATAGTCTTCGGAAGATTCTTTACAAGTAAACAAAGGTATTTTTTATTTTTTAATTTATTTAATAGAAAGATGGACATTAACTGTTTCAGATATATTAAACTACTGTTTTTTTTGCAAAAATTCGATATATATATATTATAAAATTGCAATTTGTTAAGAAATAAACATATATTTATGTGTATATTGAACAACATTTAAAATTTAAATGCAGTTTTTTGCAGGTTCGATGGCTGTGTTGTTAGATTCTTCTGATTTTATAATTAAGTTATCTTTAGTTGGTACATAAGTCATTAATTGTATTCTCCGCGATTGTTTGCATAGAACCTTATAAATATGTGATCCAAACAAGGACTAAGAAAAGTTAGTTCAAAACTTACAGATTCAAAACCGAAGAAACACAGTAAAGATGTAAAGCTATCGACATCGGAGAATAAAAAGGATGTTATTGTTAAAGCCCGACAACAATGCCGAATTTTTCGGTTTTTTATGTAACAAAAAACTAAAAAACTTTTCAATAATTTTAGCTATACAGTTGTGGAGCCGGTTGGGAATGGCAAAACAATAGTGAGTACAAGAAACTTCACTATCAACGCTGATTACATCAGCGCTTTCCAAATTATATTCATCAATTAGATACGCTATGAAACTTGTACAATATAATGAAACATCGCGACACTGACAACTACATATAGTTGAAAATTGAACGCAGATGATGGGAAAAGTATTGTTTTTGTTGTTGCTATTGGTTTTGACGCCGATAATGTGATACAAATCAATTTCGCTTGTATTCGCTGCTTTCCATCCATTTGTGATGACAACATTTACCAAAGACCTGGCATGCTATTTGACTACAAGTAAACGCTAAATGATTAACTAGTAACACAAAATTTAAAACAGAAAAAGTAACACCATATGTAGGACAATCCTAAAAGTCGTCGCCCTAGTGACACAGAAACGTAACTACATTTTAAACATTTTAAACATAAATTAAAGTGAAAAATGTTTAACTTATTTTATAGTAATAAACCTTAACTTAAAATTTCAAAACTAATCTTTTCAAAAGTACTCGCATATATCGAAATAATAAGAATATGTAAAAAAAAAATTTTCGAAAATGTCTGTTCTGAAAATTTTTAAATTTTCACATACGTTTTTGTGTCACTAGGGCTAATAGCACGTAATTCTGCGGCTCTACTGATAGACACCGTAGTCATAGGTTAAGTGTTCCGATGGGACACTTCGGACTTTGACCTTAAACAACCTACGAAAAGCGAAATCTATGTAGGACTGGACACTTTTGCTCAAATACAAAACACACCTAAAACAATACCTAATTTTTTAATATCGTTTGGCGACGAAGTTGAACGAATACAATATTATGTCTCATAGGGGATATACTGATTACTTAACTACACGACCGACTCCTCGAAACGTTTGATGACAAATGACTGCTGAGTGGCTTGTTTCTCTCGTCCTCTTTTGTCTGTGTATGTATGTATGTGCGTGTGTTTGTATGTTGCTGGCGAATTTGTGCGTACGTGCTATATGTAATTCCTTGTTTTATGAATGTGTTTTATGTTCTGCCAGTGCGTTGTAACTGTCCTCTTCGTTGACTGGTGTACCATATGTGTGTGTATTCGTATACCTACGGCGCTATCTGTTATCAGCCGATTGGTCGCCTAATCGTAAACCGTTCGTTATGTCACGTGGTTTTCTCTGCGTTGAGTATCGTATGATCTTTTCTCCTGTTTGTCGAAGTTATCGGAATAATATTATGTTAGCGCATCATGTTATTCGTCTGTCTGTCTGACCCCAATCCCGCATTTATCATACACAATCTTTCAATCTTTCCAGATTGAAGAACAACTTGATCTCTTACCACCAGAATCTAAAAAAAACACCTAGAGGTATATATGCCCACCAATTGAAAACAAAGTAATATTGAATAAATACTGCAACGAGTTAAAAGCACTCTTAAAGGAAATTAAAAACGAAACTTTTGCCTGATATATTCGAAACCTATCAGTCGAAATACTCGTAGACAAAGAATATTTATTATGGAAAGCATGAAAAGCGATAAAGAGACCAATACAGCAAAACCCGCCATTACAAAGGGAAAATAATAGTTGGGCAAGAAGCACTTCTGAAAAAAACTGAACTATTTGCAAACTATCTTGAAGATTCATTTACATCACTTGCAAGACAAACGGCGGAAGAAAATTCTTCACTCGTAATAAAAAACGATAAATTAGATATTCAAGGAGTTAGTCTAGCGGAGCTAAAAAAGACTATCCAGAAGGAAATTAAAGCTAAAAAAAGCCTAGGATACGATCTGGTAACTCTAGAGATACTCAAAGAACTACCTGAAAGAGCAATATTTTCTTACTAGACGCAAGATATACACATTTTGGCTTCCATGATGCCGTAAATGTTTTAATAAGTTAAATGTTATGGGTTTATTTTAATTTTTTTATTTATAAGTTTTTTAGTCATTTTTGTAAAACAAAAAATATGCAAATAACGGCAGAAAACGTCACCAGGGCGCTGGCTATTGTTGGGGATGGACGAAGTGTGCAGTATGCTGCTGTTATGATCAGGAAACCGGAGACGACGCTAAGAAGAGCCATTAAAAGGTACAGAGAAACTAACTCCTACACCCGACGTCAAGGCTCAGATCGCAATACATCTGCAAGGGATGATCGATATTTAGTGATTCAAAGCCTTCGAGTACGTCACCAAAAAGCGGTTGAGCTGTCTCACAGACTTAGATCTGTTATAGGGACAAATGTGAGTGCTCATCCGGTGAGACGGCAATAAGTGGAGAGTGGCCTGAGAGCAAGACGACCTGCTCGTTTACCGAGACTCACGGTACAGCACAAGCGACGTCGGATGGAATTTGCTCGCCTTCACCAAGACTGGAGCAGAGTTCTTTTCACTGGTCCAGGTCTTGTCTACGCTCACCAGATGGGCGTAGTAGAGGGTGGAGACGTTTAGGTGAGAGATACTCTTCGGCGAAAATTGCTCAGAGGGAAAATTTCTGGGGACGTTCCGTCATGGTGTGGGCAGGAATTTCCATGCACGGAAAAACTAAGCTGTGCATAGTGGAAAGGTCGGTGAACTCCAGTTATTATATCACCAAGATTTTGGAGGAATATGTGGTTCCATTCGCACCATTTATTGGAGAAAACTTCCTTCAGATGCATGACAAAGCTAAACACACGTTGCCAGGTGTGTTACCGAATATTGACAAGAAGTAGAAATCGATGTAGTGGCTTGACCTGCGAAGAGGCCGGGTATGAATCCAATCGAACAAGTTTGACATTCAGTGGCTGACATCTACTCTGTTCGAAGAATGGGAGAATTCGGACGACAGCATCGTAAGGAATCTTATCCAAGGTATGCCCAGGTGGACTAACACTTTATTTGTTGTGCCGAGAGCAAATACGAGCATTCTTTAGAAAAAAAAATCTTAAATGTTAAGTCAAGCTCTTGCCCATTTTCGTTAATTTATGTTTCATTTCTAGTTCTTAGATTTTTTTATTTTTTTTTACATGAATTACTTATTTTTGTGTTATTAAACAAAATAGTATTGAAAAAACATTTTTTTTGGAACTTATTTGTAATTATCGCAAAATTTCGAGGTGCGCAACTTTCTTGTAACTCAGTGTATTTGAACAAATTCTACTGAGACGCCTTCAACCAATTATTACTGATAAAAACCTGATCCCAACTCACTAATTTGGTTTCAGAAATAAACACACAACTCTCGAACAAGTACATTGATTGACGAATGTAAAAGAAAATGCACTAGATCATAAAAAAATCTGCTCGGCTGTGTTTCTAGATGTGCAACAAGCCTTTTATAGAGTTTGGCACCAAGGACTTCTTAGAAAACTTAAAAGATCTCTACTAACGGAGCTTTATCTAGTTTTGAAGTCATACTTAACTGATAGACTCTTTCGTGTGGAGTATAAAAATAAATAATCTACACTACGCAAAATAAGAGCCGTAGTCCCCCAGGGTAGCGTGCTTCGCCCGGTCTTGTATCTATTGTTCACAAACGACCTCCCAACTCTAACAAATGCTAAGATAGCTACTTTTGCTGACGACACGGCTATCTTATCGATCGTAAGAAATTCCACAAAGTCCAACTCAAAGTTGCAAAACGCCACAAACGAAGTTGTACATACCTATAGATTGGACAAAGAAGTTTCGCATAAAATTAAACGGAGCTATGTCGACTCACATTAACTTCACTAAAAATTAATTAATAATCCAACTGTCTTTATAAATTCTAATGAGGTTCCATATGCAAGCACAGCTAAATATCTAGGTATGACGCCGGATTCTAAATTAAGATGGAAGGAGCATATTGAGAAAAAAAAGAAGAGCTTTCCATGAAATTTAGAAACATGTATTGGCTTATTGGTAACAAATCGGAGCTATCCATATGAAGTAAGCTGCTTATTTACCTTCAAATACCTTCAAATACTTAAACCTGTGCAGATTTATGGAATTCAGCTCTGGGGTTGTACCAAGCAAACGAACTTAAAAGTCATACAAAGGTTTCAAAATTAGGTCTTAAAATCCATCGTAAATGCACCATGGTACATACGAAACGAAAGCATTCACAGGGACTTGAATGTTAAACAAGTATCCCAAGAAGAAGCTATGTTTGCAAAAAAAACACTCAATGACTACACCAACATGAGAACCGTGAAATCAAACGCCTAGTGAACTTACCAAGATCCAGACGACTTCAGAGAACACTATCAGTGGACCTCGCTATTCGTACATGAAGACATCACTACATGTATGCACATACAGATCCATATGTATACTACAAGTTAAATTAATTTTATTTCCTAAAACATTAAAAATCAAGGATTAGACCGCTGGAGTTGTGATAACTAATAAATAAAAAAAACTAGGGCGACGAAGTATAGCTTGCCCTTGTAAACTTTAGACCTATAAAAAGCGAAGTAAAACACATTTTATTGAAGTGTAATATCAGATGAACATGGAAAAGACATTTAAACAATGCTCAACATTTGACTTAAATGAACTTACAACTTATGTTTCTCTTGGCATCGTTAATATGCCAATTTAATATTCTGGGTATAAAGTTAAAAAGAAATACCATCGAAATTGATTATCCTTTTTGTGTATTCTAAAATTAATTCAACAGAAAAAAGTTCTAAAATTCGTTGGTTATTATTTTTCAATAGGTGTCATATATATACAATATACCGGGTTGGATATAATAAACATATATAGAAAGGAGTACGTCTTAACATCGTTTCAAAATAATCACAATTCGTTGTAAATGGCTTTGTAATGGGAAAAATAAACAAAAAAACGAATATCTGAATGTTCAGTATGTTTATTTAAAAAATGGAGTGGGTGGTAAATTTTCCTGCCGCACGACCACGATGCCACCGATCTTGATACTGTCCTGTCTCCGCTACCATTTGCCTACTGCCTGTCAAAAAATACTCCTCGCCAAATTGTTTGTGCATCTGGGGCAAACACTGCCAGTGTTTGATGCGGGGGACCTTGGACGCCGTCAACTTTCGGTTCAGGAACGGCAATGAGTGGGGCATCCATGAGGGAGTCTTCTGGTGTAAATGTCAACTTCTCGTCAGGATCATCGTGAAGCGGGATGATAGGGCTAAAACTAAGGCATGCCTTAAGATGCACAGCCAATGTTTGTAGTTGAAAACTTTAGTACTGAATGGTGGTACCAAATAGTCACTTTGATGTGGAGCGCTAAGCGTAATGAAGTGCCATTTCGAACTATTATCGATAAGCGCTTGTTTTTTTTACTTGCAATGCAAAGTGCTAGGTACTCTTGAAGCAATTGTTTGGCTGCCACATATGCTGTCCCTTTATCACTATAAAAATCTGGGCATGTATGTAACAACCAATGGATGGCGAGCTATGAATGACAATTTTTTTGCTGTAATGTTTTACATGTAATCACTTTTCTGGCACGTTCACGTTTATAAAAACAGACTATCTGTTTTGGCACTAAGTGCAACACAGGTAAATCCCCGTCCACACCTCTTAAACCACTCTGATATGAAACTACCTGGCTATGAACTAGTGCCATTATTACTTTCTCACCGCGGTCTCGCTATTTACGTGCGTAGTGATGTAGCTTGCCAAACACTAACACAATATAGTCCCTGTTATAATCCGGAATTAAATTTCAAGTGGTTAAAATTCCATCTGTGTAAGCAAATTATCCACTAAGGCTTTATTTACAGAAGCTCCAAACTGGACAGCAAATTGACCTTTAACGAGTTTGATGCGCTGTCTGACTCCATACAAAGAATTGTATCCCTGTATCCTCATACTAAAATCGTTATTGCGGGCGATTTCAATACACACAATTTTGGGTGGCTTCGACATTCTGGACACACAACACCCGAAGGACGGTGCGTTGAGATCTTCCAGCTTGTAAATGAGCCCACGCGAATACCAGACTATGATAGACATACCGCCAACACCATGGACTTCTTTTTAACTTCTCACCCTAATAAGTACATCGCTGATTGCGTCGTATCAGCTCAATTCTCGAACAACGACCACGCTATTGGAGAAAAGATTTCTAAAAGAACCGTATGGTATACGAGATAACCAATTGGAGCGGGCTTGACACCTTCTTTAGGAATTTCAACTGACCGTTATGTTTCTTCAATAACAACATAGATGCCGCTGGCGATATGATAACAGAAACAATTATCTTTAGCATGAGATCCTTTATCCCTCATGGGATTGAGAGCATCAGACCAAAAGAAAACACGTGGTATGACTCGAGGTGTAAAGAGGCTGACAGAAGAGAAATGTTTTCTCGGTAATATAAGACCAATCCGACATAGGAAAACCGAAAATAGTTTAAACGAGCCAGGAATGACTACGAGGCCTTTTTTAAACGTGTGAAATTTCCATACAAACAACAATGATACCATCACCACTATTTAGAGTTGAGGATAGTTGTTGGTATTTACCATTACGATTAAGTTTACTTTTATTTATTATTTTCCAATCATGTGGAAAATACATACATATCTCCTTGTTTATTTTTTTGCACATATGTTTATAGCGAATTTTTAACCGTAAATTCCATGGATACCTTCTGCATTTTCTATGTAGTTTATTTTTATATTTAATTTTATTAAGAAGAGAGTTGGTTATCATGCCCTAAGTCTTAATTGTATAGCAAGGATACGTAAGTCGAAGCATATATGTATTTTCATAAGGTTATCATAAGTTTTAGAAGCATTTTTTTCCGGCGAATACCTCGCTCCAACTTTCAAAAAGCAATAAATTATTTTATTCCATGAAATTAATTTTTGAAAGTACTCGTATATAAAAGGCAGACATCCTAGTTATTTTTTGGATGCTTAAAAGCATTGAATAAAATTCCTGTCAAAAAGTGGTCCGGTTCGTAAATTAGTGTTAATACAACTGCATATATTTGACAAGGCTGCCTGATGACGACGAAGAACGTACAAGTCTCTGAAATTGGTGTAGTTGTATCATTAAAGAAGGTGTATAGCACGTTCTCAGCAATAAGAGCAAGATAAGAAATTATTACAGGACTTGATTTCAATAAGTTTAGGTTTAATACACCTAAAATGACATGATTAAGTGCTTAAAGGCTATTCAAACAATCACGAAACTAAAAATAAAACTAAGACTGATTATTGAATATACTCGTATATACACAAACAAAAGAAAAGGGGATATTTCAGATGCTTATCCCATCAAAACTCGAAAAACTACAGCAATTTACCTTAATACCATCATACACATAACGCACAAAGGCACCTAAGACACATGCAGAATATGATTCATTAAAATTAACCAAAAAATGATAACCATAAATCGTGTAATCGCTGGTCTCGCAAGAATAAATCCATGTTTCAGAATTATTTACCAATAAATCAAAATTTTGATTTTTGTTTGCACCCGTGCGCCAACATGCATGGACACGACCAGACTAAAGTCATATAAACGAGGTATACACCAATACAGCCACCGATTATGTGGATATAGGTATGGTGCATTTTGCATCACTGGTGCATTCATGACCACCTCACCCTAATTCTAAATACATAGCTTTGATAAGCAAACAAGTGATAAGAAAATTAAGTGAAACAAATCTAATCCATTTACATAGTTGCCGTTCAGTGCGACAAAAAACGTCAGTAGTAAAGATAATATTACGAACCAGTCAACCAACTGGTCAACAGTACCAGCAGCATAAGATCAACGAAATAAGTAAGGAATAGGGATGTTTTCACGATCCAATTATTAGGATGTAGCCCATGATTAATACAAGGGATAACAAGAGGGAATGCACCAGTTTCCAATATGGAAAACGAACTACAGTTATATTGTGCCGAATCTTCTCAACAGCCTTCCGCAGACCTAATAAACATTCGTTAAGTCAACAAAAAGAAAAAGAGAATTTAAACAATTATAATCTTTAAGAAGTAACTTGAATGCATACAGAAACACAAATTTATTTCCTTTACTTTTTATTTCTAAACACATGTTATTCATTTCAAACAGAAAGCGAATTAAGAAATGTGTATGTACAAAATCAGCTATGTTACACATCCTTTTTCAGATAAGCCATAAGGCTTCACAGGAAAAATGCAAAGAAAAATGAATTATAAATTGAATTCACTCGTAATAGATCCTAAAAACTTAAGCGGACTCAACACATGAACATTTTTTTTTTACTTAATGCATTCAATTCTGAACATGTTGGTGCATCGTGGTTTAAATTTTTTTTTTTTTTTGCTTTTGACATCGGTAAATGATTCATTTGAACAAAAAGAAACTTTAAAAATCTTTAGATTCACAGTTAATATACCAAATTGAAAACAATAAAATTTAAATATAACTGAGTTTGCAATCCAACGGAGTAATTCAAGGTTTAAGCATTGAACGAATTTAATTCACTTAATTCTTATATGAACCTCAACACAATGCTCTTCTTAAATCATCTAAATATCATCCAATTTCGACTTGTGGTCTTAAATTAATTTCTGCTGTTTAAATTACCTCTGTTTAAAACTAATTTATATGTTACAATAGGTTGTACTATGTAAAATGTCTGACGTGTGAGACTTTTAAAGTTCGATGTAGCTACAGTATTTTTTTTTTCTAGGAATTGTTTATGATGCTGTCGACCGCTCGAACTCGGACTGCTTTCCTTTATGAAGACATAATGCGTCTCTGGCAGCGAAAAACACTAATGACGCGTTCCAGCATGTTACGGTCAACGAATACACTATTCGAAGGTGGTTTGCTAGAGATACCATATTAGTTTCGAAAACGAACCACGTTGGAAACCAAAAACGGTAACTGACGATAATGTTTCAAAAGCAACGGTACATGCAGACTTAAGAAAAACGGTGCGGGATATTGCATAGAATTTGCGAGTATCTCCTGTGACAGTAAGGCTCGTTTCACACTTATCCGGTCCCATCCTGGTGTCATGTGTATGTCAGAGTGAATAGACGTGTTGTTGCTAAGTTCTGTAAAACAATATTATTTTCGGTCGTTTTTAAAACATAAAATCATTAGAAGTCTATGCAATCATCCGTCTGTAAATAAAATATAAAAGTACCAAAATCAATTCATATACTCTTCACAAAGAAAAAACCAGCTAACATATCAAACATGAGCTCAATTGCGAACATCGCCCCGGTTACCCGTCTCCAAAAAAGGCAAGAGAATGCATCGGACGTAACCGCCTGCATAACACCAAAGCAAAGTACTACACCAATATCTAAGAGCGTCGGCACTGGAGCACTGAAGTAATATTGAAGTGTTTGAAAAGCGTCTAAATAACCACACGGATGCAAAACTTACTCTGTTTTCTGCCGAAATCTGCAGCCTGCCCAACGACATAACTCAACAGATTTCACGCATTGAAGAAAACTTGTTAAACTATGCGTAAAAACTAGATCAGTCTGTAAAGGATTTCAAATTACGTGTGGGAAATTGGAGACACACTCTCTTAAATCAAAAACTCTTGCCGATGACCTAATAGAATCAGGTAATAAGTGCGATGTATTGTAGAGAAGAGAGCTTGTATCTGACGCAATTCTCTTTGGAGTTCAACAATTGGACGAAGAAAATCGGAGGTCAATTTTTCACCATCTCTGCTACACCGTAGAATGTAGACCTCCGATCATGGAAGCTTTATTTCATGTACAAAAACGGGACAACACCAACGACCCACCGATAGTTCTAAAATTTCCTTCAACTCACGACGAAAACCTTATTTTGAAGTCCATTGACGAATATCGAAAGAAAGAGAAAAGGCAGTTGCGCATCAGTGATGTTAGCCTGGACCAAGAGCCGAATGTTGGCGCTAAAATCTACACAAACGACAGTCTCACCAAGAGAAATCACTCGCTCTTACATCAAGCAGTCCGTCTCAATCAGCGTAAGCAACTTTTCTCCGTCACTACGAAATATGGCTTAGTCGTCGTAAGAGCACATAAAAATGGAAGAAATATAACCATCAATGAAAAAGTGACCCTAAATGCCATTACCGTTCAAAGCCAAACAGCAACAAACCCAGGATTACGATCACAGTGTATATGTAGATCAGACAGTGGGATCACTGCGCAATATTTTCCTTATCTTTTTGTGACCTTGGTACAGTTATTTATTGTGTGTATTGGAATTATGTAAGAAGTATATAACAACACACGCCAATGAGTAAAAAAAAGATACAAAACAGGGTGAAACACATCTTGAAATCTAAAACATTGCAACAGGGTGTTTGGGAAATAAAATTAAAAAATAATACATAAATGTGCAACGCTTAATAGTTTATTTTTGTTATCAAATATTTTAATATCTTTCTTGTACTTCTTAATTAAAAAATATATTCTCACCCTTATAAACAAAGTACTCGTAATTAAATATTTTTTTATTTTGTCTGGCACAACATTCATAAACAAATTCTGATTTCAATAATCCGTAAAATTTGGTCTCGATTTATTTTCCAATTGCTCAAGGGCTTCCATAAATAACATTGGTGGTCTGACTAAATGTGCATAATCATATTGCTTGAAGTCGATAAAAGTTAGAGAAGCGCTTTCTTTGTCAGCTAATTGTAATTCACAGCCATGGTTGAAAAGTGTGACTAAAACTGAATTGTCTAAATATATACTCTTATACTGTTTTTTTTATATCATCAAATCTCAATGCAAAAAACATGTTTACTCTTAATTTAAGGGTTTTTAAAAAACCCATGTTTTTTAAGGCGTAATTCAGTTTATAAATATATACCCGTACACTGTTTTTTTATATCATCAAATCTCAATCCAAAAAAAATATTTACTCTTAATTTAAGGGTTTTTAAAAAAACCCATGTTTTTAAGGCGCAATTCATTTCATAAAACCGATAAATATCCTTTTATTTATTGCTGCCATAAAATGATTTGCATTTTCTTTTATAAAAAATATACCTGCCTGACGAAAATCATTTTTTAACTTTTCTGCATGTGCTTATGTTGTTCGTCGCACTATTAGGTGTTTTTGTAACTCGAAATGAGTAACAATTCACACGCGCAGGGTGGTTCCATCGATGAGTCTAAGATTTTAATCAATGTTCTTTGCAAACAAAAAAAGGAATTCAACATATGTTACCTGAATGCACAAAGCACACAAAACAAAATAGACAACATACGTTTTATGTATATTTAATGATAGCATGATTGATGTTATTTGTCTGCAGTCAGAAATTAGTTCCAAGCTGGATAATATGAAATTTTTCCGGAGTGATAGGCAGCGCAAAAGAGGGGTTGTCATGTAGCATATATTAAAAATAATAATAATTATAAGTTTCATGCCGTAAAAAAATCCGCAGAGCGAGTTTGTGGAATATGTATTTATTGAGGTAATAGGTGGCTGTGATACGGATAAAATGTTGCTTGGTTGTGGGTACATGGCTCTTGATGTAGCCAATCATGCGTTCATAAGGGACGTATTTGAGAAATTGAATCGGCTAGGCTCCAAAATTGTTATCTATGGGGATTTTAATCTAAACATCTTAGGGAATGAAAATGGAACAACCCGAGAAATGATATAAACATTTAATTTAATGTTTGTAAATTCCAATCAACCAACTCAGTTTGCACCCAAACTTCTCTATTAGACTTTGTTTTGTTTTCTCATCCCGGCTTAGTAATATACTATAACCAACTTCTTGCTCCTCCTTTTTCCCATCATGACATGATTTTCACAGCAGTAGATGCAATTTCTTCTTTTATAAATGATACAACCTTTACATCACATCAGTATTCCCATACCAACTTTGGAAGAGCATTTTGCTGAATGTCGTCGTTTGAATTGGTTGCCCATTTATAGCACGAACAACACTAGTTTTCAGGTTGAATATCTGAAAAGTATCATCCTATATTTGTTTAATAAGTATGTCTGTTTTAAAATAAATAGGATTAAGAAAACTATTATTGTTATTATTTATTTAAAAAAAGGTAATATAATTACAATTTTTTAATCTATACCATAGCACTAGCTACCAGGGCTTTCGGCTAATAGGAAAACTAATATTCCATGGTTTACTCAAGATATTCGTGACCTTATAAAAGTACGTAACATATTGAACTCCAGATACGATACAAACGCTTATTCTCATTCGCTTCAAATAGTGAAAAATCAAACGCACCGGTTATATCGTCTTCTTTCATTCGCGAAAACAATCTTGAAAGAAGGTTCTCGCTTTCTTGCGCTGACAAAAATGAAGTGGACAAGACAATACTAAATATCAAATCCAATGCAATGGGTTCAGATAATGTCCAACTAAAGTCCTTTAAAATTCTCCTACCTAATATTCCCCATCAAACCCCGCACATTGTAAACACTGTAATCACAAGCCCAGTTTATCCTAATGGGTGGAAAATCGCAAAAGTGCTACTGGTTTGAAAATCCTCACTATCAAATATACCGACCAATTGCAATACTCCCGTTTCTTAGTTAAGAGTTTGAAACCATTATAAGTGATCAAATCAAGAACTTCCTCAATGATAATAAATTAATAGCGAAGTACCAGTCGGGGTTCCGCACTAAGGGTACGATCAGACGGTCATCCAAACTTGTCATTCGGATGACACGCTGTCAAAAAAGTTTCGTCATTCAGTCTCAATAGCAATGACAAGCGATCACAAGGTCAATCAAATCAGCCATCTGGATGACAAAGAAATCGTGTCATCTGGTACGTCGTCCGGTTGACACGTTCAGCGTCATGGCGGATGACAGGCGATCACTCGGGATGACCTTAGGACAAATTCTACGTCATAGTGGCGTCAGGATGAATGACCATCTGATCCCACCTTAGGCACAACTGCACCACCGCTTTACTAAACATTACTGAGGATCTACGTGCAGGCTTGCACAGGATTATGTTGGGTATAATGTATTTCTTGACTTCTCAAAAGCATTTGATTCCATTAATCCTACTATATTATTGAAGAAACTCGAAAGACGATGTTCATTTAAAAGCTCTTTATGCCGCCTTATGTCATCGCATTTATGTAATCGTTTCCAATTTGTCTATCACAAAAACAAACATTCGTCTTGTATTCTTGTTCCCTCAGGTGTCCCACAATGTTCCGTGTTAGGGTCTATACTGTTTATATGCTTCATAAATGATATTTCTCAATGCCTTAACACCTGTGGACATCATATATACGCCGATGACCTCGAAATATATATACTCCCTATTTCCGAAATCGAACAAAACCCAGGCGATAAACAGCATGAATTGTGAGCTAGACAAAATTATTAAATGGTCAATCGAAAACAGGCTAAGTCTCAACCCGGCAAAGACAAAAGCTCTGGTGATAAGTTGTTCTAGAAGCACGGTGGTATTATATTATATTTATTATATGAATAAGAATACAAATAAATGAAATGAAATGAAAATGATATGAAATTCGGTTCGGTCTATATTCGGTGGTTCGTTTTCGGTTTTCGTTAGACTCTGTTTTTTTTTTTATTCAGTTTCTTAAATTACAAAAATTTATAAGTATTTTTAATGCAGACTAGTTTCTAACATTTTTGAAAGTGAATAAATAGGCATCATTCTGTAGCACTTGAGTGACTAGAGGCGAATGATCCTTCTATTACATCATGTCATGTGAGTTTACAGTAAAATATTAAATGAAATCTAATAGGTAACAAAGGTTATAATAGAAAATAATTCAATAATATGAAAATCTAATTAAAAAAAAATAAGAATACATTAAAAATATAGATTGCAAATCTGTGTTAAAATATGTTTTGACCATTGAATTATCCAGACCTATTTTATCTATTTTTTTAGCTCTTCCACATGCGCTTTCCAATTCAGGTTCTTGTCTATTAACACCCCTTGATACTTATAACTTTCAACACTTTCTATTTTAAAACAATTTGAACTGTCACATGCGTGGACAGATAAGGACAATTTTGTACAAGAAGTAGCAAGTGAACAAGGGCGTTTTAAACTACAAATCATGATTTTTGTGTTTTCGCTTATCTGCAACTCGTGCCTCGCGAACCACTGTCGAAGAATATTTAAATCCATATGTAACTTTACTAATGAGCTAAATAAGTTGTCATTTGTATACGTAAAAGCGATATCATCAGCAAAAACTGTAATACGACTATTAAAACTTTGATCAAATAACGAGTTTATATATATTAAAAATAAGATTGGTCCCAAGACCAAGGTACGCCAATCGTTGTTTTTAACTCATTATTGAGAATTCCATCAAGTTCTACTCTCTGACTTCTACCTGACAAGTAAGAAGAGAGCCAATTTTATATTACACCTCTAAGTCCAGCTTTGAACAACTTATCTAAAAGTGTACCATGATTGACCATATCAAATGCTTTTGTCATATCTATGAAAAGAACTATACTAGTCTTTTCATTATTAAAACTATCACAGATTTTACTACATAATTTAAGTACGGCATCATCAGTAGATCTACCCTCTCGGAAGCCAAATTGGCTATTACTAAAAAATTTGTTTTTACGAGTATTTAGAAATGACACTATGCGTACTTTTACCAATTTCTCAAATAGTTTACAGAACATTGGGAGAATGGAAATAGACCCTTTTTAAAAAGAGGAATGACTTCACCACATTTTAAAGACGAAGGAAATATACCACAGTTCACACTTAAATTGAACAAATGACCCAACACATCGACAATAAACAGTGAAATACCTTTCAAAAGACTGTTAGTAATGTTATCGGAGGTACTAGAGTTTTTGTTATTAAGCGACATTATACACATATGGATTTCATACGGCGTAAAAGGCTTAAAAACAAAACTGTTGCTTTGAAATGTATCTTCAGTGATATCTGTGTATAAATTGTAACTACAGTTGTATTGTGGAGGATGAGATTTCGATTGCGTTGCAATAGACACAAAAAATTGATTAAAATAATTAGCTATGTCCGCTGGGTTAGATATTATTGCATTTTCAAGTTCAATTTTATGAATTTTGTCTTCATCATTTTGCTTATTAAAGATATTAGTAACTACTCTTCATTCTTCTTTTATATTACCTTTACAATTATGAAGTTTATGAGCGTAGTATTCATCGTGATTAAATTTAACCTGCTTTTTTACCTTGTCATTTAACTTTAGATAGTATGTTATTAATTTCTGATTACAAGGATGGCGTTTGCATTTTCGTCGAATTAAGTTTTTTTTAGTTATTTTAGTTAGCAACTCTCTACTTATCCACGATCTAAGACGCTTTCATTCCCTTGTTTCTCTATGTTTGACAGCTCCAGAACAGCTTTTAATATGGGACTTTAGGATATCAAGAAATAATAGGCTACTGAGGCTACTTCACACACACACGGTTTATATCAGGTTTGTATTCGGGAAAGGTATTCAATATAAAAACCACCCACTATTGACAATGGAGAAAAGTCACATTATTGCAATAATGTTGCTCTACAGAAGAATTATAAAACGAAAAATGAGTAATCGAGTTCATTTGCAGAATTTTACACAATTTTTCCGCAATTAAGAGAAAACCTCATTTGATGAATTACATCCGAAGCTAAAGAATTATCTTCAACATCAAAATACATTTATGAGGGATTATTTTAATAACAGAATAAAACAATCTTGACAAGTCAAAGCATAAACCGAACCTTAACTGAATTGATCCAAGAATGTGTGAACGACACGATTATTTTGTGTTCCCTTGACACGAGTTCAAACCTTTTTGAAACCAATTCGTGTCGTGGGGGCATTCGGTGCTATTCGGTGTCTATCAGGTTGTTATATCGAACTGAATTTATCGTTTCACACTTGTCGGACAACACCGAAAACAAAACGAATACGGACCGAACCGAATGGAACCTGATAAGTGTGAAACGAGCATAATATCTCTAATAGGAAAAGTAAATAAACTCGAAAAGTGAGTAGTGAGTACCCTATGAAATGAACGGGGCACAAAAACAACGCACTAGGCACCAAAATCTTTTCATATTAAGTTAAATGAAGTTTGTTTAATTCAAACGAACTTGTTTGACGAAATTAGTATAAAGGCATTTGATGAAGCGTGGATGAAAAATGATATGCTTTTGAGTTTGAAATTCTTGTATCGTAGTAACAAATTTGGAAAATTTGTCAATGGCTGTAAGAACCAGGTTTTCAGTATTGAAAATATTGATGTGTAATAGCGTGGCCTGAGAAATGTGGAATTGGTATTCCACCTACATAGTTCGGGATTATTATGATTGTCGATCATATTTATTTTTATTGTATATTGACCAAAGTTCGGTGAAATTTGTACGTTTCTTGCCGTACAAGGAAAATATTCGTAATAATTTTCCATTAATTTTCTCTTGGTCAAGACATACCAAGAAAATATCGGAGATCCTAAAGAGTGCTTGTTGGTAGAAAATCGACAATAGCTTCAACTTTTGTACGATTTGATGAAATTCCTTCAAAGGAATTACTAAAACCAAAATTCGACTTTGCGTTTAAACAATTCACACTTGTATAACTGAACTTTCATATTGACTTTCGCGTGTGTTTGAAATATGCACTTAAAGTGCTCTAAGTGTTTAGACCTACTTTTACAAACGATTATGATGCCAATATAGACATGACAATATTAACCTATAAGAAAAGAATGAATATCGTCAAGGGCGCATTGAAAAATAGAAGGACCATTTTTCAAGTCTTACGAATTCGAAGTATCCATTACTAATGGAGAAAGCAGTTTTCTCTATAACAGATTATTTTAGTAAAATTTGATGCAAAATATTTTAAGTTCAATTACTGTTAAGAATGTGCTCTTATAAAATTTCCTTTTGTAGGTAGATAATTCTTTTAAACTGTCTTTCCTGAAACTTCCGTGGAAGGATTTTAATTTGAAACAATGAAAAAATTACTTTAGGAAGCCAATACACTATTACTTGAGCCACGGCCGACCATTAAGGGGTCATGCGCCACCATCTCTTTTCCAAGACCCTAACTCTGAAATTCTTACCGGCTTGAGATCCAAAGATGTAGCGGAGTAGTAGATTTGTTCTGTTCCGTTTAACTTCACCGTTGATTTCATTTGGAAAATTCATCCGCTGTCCCGTTTATAGTGCTGGTACTTTTGCTGGTTAGCACTCGCGCTTATAAGTAACGAATTTTGCAAATAAGTTTTGTTCGTTCTGGCGTGGTGTCTGAATTAGTTGCGGTTGAAAATAAGTTTTGAAAAATCCAGTGTCAATAAGCTATTTTAAGATATTACCACTCTTCGTTTTGCACTCCCAACTATGAAGAGGCAATTAATCTAAAGAATAAATATGATTACACTCAGTTTCTCATTAATTATTTTGCTTGAAAAATCCTGTGAGTCTTTTTCATATGAATTATGATTTGTAAGGTTTTGGTTAGAATTTTCCGCAATGGAAGACTTAATGCGAAAATTGTTTTGAGGGTTTTTGTGGAGTTGGGTGTTAACCCATAAAATAATATTTTCCTACGTAAATATACGTCTTTTTATGTCACTTACTTCGAAATGTTTATTTTCCTTTCTGATTATTGCATTCTTATTTATTGAAAATGTAAGTAATGCTAAGTAATATCTATATTCGCCATTTTTGAGTATATTTCAAACTTATTCCTTCTTATTATACAACGAATCTTTACGAAATAAAATGTTAAATTTAATTTTATTTAAAAAATAACTAGTTTTCGTTACTGCTGCAGTACCATCATCAATCAAGTGTTTAAACGATACTGAAACCATTGAACAAGTGTCAAAAGTAAACAAACACAAAAAATATAAAAGATATAAAAAAATTAAAAAAAGAAAGATATGATGCAAATTCATAGTGGAGAATGTAAACAAAAATGAGAAAAGACATTCGTTCTATACAGGTTACTTACCCCATGAAGAACAAGAGTATTTTTTCATAAGAGTATTTTTCTTCATCTTTAATTTAATATTCCCACACTTTTTCAAGGCGAACACACATGACCCGACAAGAGTAACGATTTTGATTTTCCCAGACCTGTTCAAGGTAAACAAACATGAAGCGACAATTTGCAACGATAACAATTATTGCATAGCGAGTCGCCACGCGCAATTCCGAAACTAGCTGAGTTAGCAACGTAAGAATAGATACAAGGGGGTGACAGATTGTCACCGCATTAGTTAGTAAGTTTCACAAGTGTAATTAAGATAATAAATAAATAATAACTTTTTTTCGAGTGCGGCGAAATTCATTGTGTAACTGGGGCAGTCAGTAGGATTCAAACAAATTGTTTGCATTCATATGAGAATGAAAATACAAAAAAAAAAGCTCAAAACAAAAAGATCAAATATTTTAAAGTGAATTAAAACTGTGTACCAAGTAGAGCCTCTACAAATCAGAGGAAACGCACTACCTTTGGACCCTTTTAATTTTTAATGAAAAGTGTATCTTTATTCTAAGAGTGTACCGCGTACCGAATGTGGAAGTGTTTAAAAAACATTAATCGAAAATTACCACCATTCAAAAAAAGAGACAGGATAACTAAGTTTTTCGTAGAAACTATCCGAAAGGAAATGGACGCAGCGACTCACAGTGGCGCTAGAGGCATTGTCTAGCCGCAATCCCGCATACAGTCGAGCAGTAACAGTGATGAAGGAAATTGGATACATCAAGGAGTTTGATGGCAACCGCAAGCAGTTGACGCAGTTTATAAATTTGGTCCAAAACCATATGGATGCAGTGGACTCCAATACAGCACACGAGCTATGGCAAGCAATATACAACAGCAATATAGGCGGATCAGCGAAAGAACTATTACTCAACAACCAACCTACAAACTGGAAAGAGGCGAAACAGCTCCTGAAACAATACTTTGGACCAACAGTTAACTACAAAGATATATCGAGAAACATCAGTCACTTAAGGGTATGTTCCATTTCTGATTTAAACTATTAAATTGAAAATATTACAAAAAAATTAATACCTTTGCAACGTATGAAAAAAATACTACAGAAACTAAAAAAGGAGTATACACCGTGTTAGTTGATAAGATCAAACAAATCGTAGCGGGAAGTTAATCCCGAGAGATAAAAGATATTTTTGAATTACACGAAATAAAATAAATATTATATACTTATGTAGGGTCTGATTATAATAATTTAGACAGGAATTTCCTAACACCAGACCGACAATCTACGTCAAACAATAAAACTAGAAACAAACATGACAATAGTCCCCGAACCCAAAATAACCAACAAAATAATTCCCCTTCAAATAACCAAAGTAGAGACATCAATTATAGAGAAAAATCAATGCAAAATAAGCAATACCAGAACAATACACCTCAGAATTACTCAGGTCAGTTCCAATAGAACTACTCGTATCATAGAACAAATTTAAATACAGGACAAAATAATCAACCTGTTTTTAATAAATCAGGGCAGGTTCGAAACGCACAACAACACATACAACCTATGGACGTAGAACAAATTGTATATGACGAAAATGGAGGAGGAACACTCATTGACGAGGCGGTCTTAATTAAGAAGAGGTTCATAATATTGAACCAGCATTTTTTCTAAGCTAGGCCTTGGAAATAAAATATTTACAGATCTGACCATTGACGGACATAAATACAAAGGACTTATTGACACAGGCTCAACAATGAGCATAATTAATTCCAGTAGGGTAGATTGTAGGAGATTCAAAATTTACGAAAAAATCAACCTTAGACTCCAAACTATTAATAGCGCAACAATAGAAAAATTAGATAGGGTAATAACAAGTATACCGACTGAATTTAATCTCGATAAAAGAGGTGTGACTCGATGGTATGAAAGGGATCTTGGTGACAAGCCTTATAATCTATTAGTAGGCAAGGACTTACTGAGTAAAATTGTTATAATCCTTGATTTTAGCAATAAACGACTCGTTCTAACAAATGAGACAATGATACCAATGAATAGGATTAAGAAAACTATTATTGTTATTATTTATTTAAAAAAAGGTAATATAATTACAATTTTTTAATCTATACCATAGCACTAGCTACCAGGGCTTTCGGCTAATAGGAAAACTAATATTCCATGGTTTACTCAAGATATTCGTGACCTTATAAAAGTACGTAACATATTGAACTCCAGATACGATACAAACGCTTATTCTCATTCGCTTCAAATAGTGAAAAATCAAACGCACCGGTTATATCGTCTTCTTTCATTCGCGAAAACAATCTTGAAAGAAGGTTCTCGCTTTCTTGCGCTGACAAAAATGAAGTGGACAAGACAATACTAAATATCAAATCCAATGCAATGGGTTCAGATAATGTCCAACTAAAGTCCTTTAAAATTCTCCTACCTAATATTCCCCATCAAACCCCGCACATTGTAAACACTGTAATCACAAGCCCAGTTTATCCTAATGGGTGGAAAATCGCAAAAGTGCTACTGGTTTGAAAATCCTCACTATCAAATATACCGACCAATTGCAATACTCCCGTTTCTTAGTTAAGAGTTTGAAACCATTATAAGTGATCAAATCAAGAACTTCCTCAATGATAATAAATTAATAGCGAAGTACCAGTCGGGGTTCCGCACTAAGGGTACGATCAGACGGTCATCCAAACTTGTCATTCGGATGACACGCTGTCAAAAAAGTTTCGTCATTCAGTCTCAATAGCAATGACAAGCGATCACAAGGTCAATCAAATCAGCCATCTGGATGACAAAGAAATCGTGTCATCTGGTACGTCGTCCGGTTGACACGTTCAGCGTCATGGCGGATGACAGGCGATCACTCGGGATGACCTTAGGACAAATTCTACGTCATAGTGGCGTCAGGATGAATGACCATCTGATCCCACCTTAGGCACAACTGCACCACCGCTTTACTAAACATTACTGAGGATCTACGTGCAGGCTTGCACAGGATTATGTTGGGTATAATGTATTTCTTGACTTCTCAAAAGCATTTGATTCCATTAATCCTACTATATTATTGAAGAAACTCGAAAGACGATGTTCATTTAAAAGCTCTTTATGCCGCCTTATGTCATCGCATTTATGTAATCGTTTCCAATTTGTCTATCACAAAAACAAACATTCGTCTTGTATTCTTGTTCCCTCAGGTGTCCCACAATGTTCCGTGTTAGGGTCTATACTGTTTATATGCTTCATAAATGATATTTCTCAATGCCTTAACACCTGTGGACATCATATATACGCCGATGACCTCGAAATATATATACTCCCTATTTCCGAAATCGAACAAAACCCAGGCGATAAACAGCATGAATTGTGAGCTAGACAAAATTATTAAATGGTCAATCGAAAACAGGCTAAGTCTCAACCCGGCAAAGACAAAAGCTCTGGTGATAAGTTGTTCTAGAAGCACGGTGGTATTATATTATATTTATTATATGAATAAGAATACAAATAAATGAAATGAAATGAAAATGATATGAAATTCGGTTCGGTCTATATTCGGTGGTTCGTTTTCGGTTTTCGTTAGACTCTGTTTTTTTTTTTATTCAGTTTCTTAAATTACAAAAATTTATAAGTATTTTTAATGCAGACTAGTTTCTAACATTTTTGAAAGTGAATAAATAGGCATCATTCTGTAGCACTTGAGTGACTAGAGGCGAATGATCCTTCTATTACATCATGTCATGTGAGTTTACAGTAAAATATTAAATGAAATCTAATAGGTAACAAAGGTTATAATAGAAAATAATTCAATAATATGAAAATCTAATTAAAAAAAAATAAGAATACATTAAAAATATAGATTGCAAATCTGTGTTAAAATATGTTTTGACCATTGAATTATCCAGACCTATTTTATCTATTTTTTTAGCTCTTCCACATGCGCTTTCCAATTCAGGTTCTTGTCTATTAACACCCCTTGATACTTATAACTTTCAACACTTTCTATTTTAAAACAATTTGAACTGTCACATGCGTGGACAGATAAGGACAATTTTGTACAAGAAGTAGCAAGTGAACAAGGGCGTTTTAAACTACAAATCATGATTTTTGTGTTTTCGCTTATCTGCAACTCGTGCCTCGCGAACCACTGTCGAAGAATATTTAAATCCATATGTAACTTTACTAATGAGCTAAATAAGTTGTCATTTGTATACGTAAAAGCGATATCATCAGCAAAAACTGTAATACGACTATTAAAACTTTGATCAAATAACGAGTTTATATATATTAAAAATAAGATTGGTCCCAAGACCAAGGTACGCCAATCGTTGTTTTTAACTCATTATTGAGAATTCCATCAAGTTCTACTCTCTGACTTCTACCTGACAAGTAAGAAGAGAGCCAATTTTATATTACACCTCTAAGTCCAGCTTTGAACAACTTATCTAAAAGTGTACCATGATTGACCATATCAAATGCTTTTGTCATATCTATGAAAAGAACTATACTAGTCTTTTCATTATTAAAACTATCACAGATTTTACTACATAATTTAAGTACGGCATCATCAGTAGATCTACCCTCTCGGAAGCCAAATTGGCTATTACTAAAAAATTTGTTTTTACGAGTATTTAGAAATGACACTATGCGTACTTTTACCAATTTCTCAAATAGTTTACAGAACATTGGGAGAATGGAAATAGACCCTTTTTAAAAAGAGGAATGACTTCACCACATTTTAAAGACGAAGGAAATATACCACAGTTCACACTTAAATTGAACAAATGACCCAACACATCGACAATAAACAGTGAAATACCTTTCAAAAGACTGTTAGTAATGTTATCGGAGGTACTAGAGTTTTTGTTATTAAGCGACATTATACACATATGGATTTCATACGGCGTAAAAGGCTTAAAAACAAAACTGTTGCTTTGAAATGTATCTTCAGTGATATCTGTGTATAAATTGTAACTACAGTTGTATTGTGGAGGATGAGATTTCGATTGCGTTGCAATAGACACAAAAAATTGATTAAAATAATTAGCTATGTCCGCTGGGTTAGATATTATTGCATTTTCAAGTTCAATTTTATGAATTTTGTCTTCATCATTTTGCTTATTAAAGATATTAGTAACTACTCTTCATTCTTCTTTTATATTACCTTTACAATTATGAAGTTTATGAGCGTAGTATTCATCGTGATTAAATTTAACCTGCTTTTTTACCTTGTCATTTAACTTTAGATAGTATGTTATTAATTTCTGATTACAAGGATGGCGTTTGCATTTTCGTCGAATTAAGTTTTTTTTAGTTATTTTAGTTAGCAACTCTCTACTTATCCACGATCTAAGACGCTTTCATTCCCTTGTTTCTCTATGTTTGACAGCTCCAGAACAGCTTTTAATATGGGACTTTAGAATATCAAGAAATAATAGGCTACTGAGGCTACTTCACACACACACGGTTTATATCAGGTTTGTATTCGGGAAAGGTATTCAATATAAAAACCACCCACTATTGACAATGGAGAAAAGTCACATTATTGCAATAATGTTGCTCTACAGAAGAATTATAAAACGAAAAATGAGTAATCGAGTTCATTTGGAGAATTTTACACAATTTTTCCGCAATTAAGAGAAAACCTCATTTGATGAATTACATCCGAAGCTAAAGAATTATCTTCAACATCAAAATACATTTATGAGGGATTATTTTAATAACAGAATAAAACAATCTTGACAAGTCAAAGCATAAACCGAACCTTAACTGAATTGATCCAAGAATGTGTGAACGACACGATTATTTTGTGTTCCCTTGACACGAGTTCAAACCTTTTTGAAACCAATTCGTGTCGTGGGGGCATTCGGTGCTATTCGGTGTCTATCAGGTTGTTATATCGAACTGAATTTATCGTTTCACACTTGTCGGACAACACCGAAAACAAAACGAATACGGACCGAACCGAATGGAACCTGATAAGTGTGAAACGAGCATAATATCTCTAATAGGAAAAGTAAATAAACTCGAAAAGTGAGTAGTGAGTACCCTATGAAATGAACGGGGCACAAAAACAACGCACTAGGCACCAAAATCCTTCCATATTAAGTTAAATGAAGTTTGTTTAATTCAAACGAACTTGTTTGACGAAATTAGTATAAAGGCATTTGATGAAGCGTGGATGAAAAATGATATGCTTTTGAGTTTGAAATTCTTGTATCGTAGTAACAAATTTGGAAAATTTGTCAATGGCTGTAAGAACCAGGTTTTCAGTATTGAAAATATTGATGTGTAATAGCGTGGCCTGAGAAATGTGGAATTGGTATTCCACCTACATAGTTCGGGATTATTATGATTGTCGATCATATTTATTTTTATTGTATATTGATCAAAGTTCGGTGAAATTTGTACGTTTCTTGCCGTACAAGGAAAATATTCGTAATAATTTTCCATTAATTTTCTCTTGGTCAAGACATACCAAGAAAATATCGGAGATCCTAAAGAGTGCTTGTTGGTAGAAAATCGACAATAGCTTCAACTTTTGTACGATTTGATGAAATTCCTTCAAAGGAATTACTAAAACCAAAATTCGACTTTGCGTTTAAACAATTCACACTTGTATAACTGAACTTTCATATTGACTTTCGCGTGTGTTTGAAATATGCACTTAAAGTGCTCTAAGTGTTTACCTCTTTTTATGTCACTTACTTCGAAATGTTTATTTTCCTTTCTGATTATTGCATTCTTATTTATTGAAAATGTAAGTAATGCTAAGTAATATCTATATTCGCCATTTTTGAGTATATTTCAAACTTATTCCTTCTTATTATACAACGAATCTTTACGAAATAAAATGTTAAATTTAATTTTATTTAAAAAATAACTAGTTTTCGTTACTGCTGCAGTACCATCATCAATCAAGTGTTTAAACGATACTGAAACCATTGAACAAGTGTCAAAAGTAAACAAACACAAAAAATATAAAAGATATAAAAAAATTAAAAAAAGAAAGATATGATGCAAATTCATAGTGGAGAATGTAAACAAAAATGAGAAAAGACATTCGTTCTATACAGGTTACTTACCCCATGAAGAACAAGAGTATTTTTTCATAAGAGTATTTTTCTTCATCTTTAATTTAATATTCCCACACTTTTTCAAGGCGAACACACATGACCCGACAAGAGTAACGATTTTGATTTTCCCAGACCTGTTCAAGGTAAACAAACATGAAGCGACAATTTGCAACGATAACAATTATTGCATAGCGAGTCGCCACGCGCAATTCCGAAACTAGCTGAGTTAGCAACGTAAGAATAGATACAAGGGGGTGACAGATTGTCACCGCATTAGTTAGTAAGTTTCACAAGTGTAATTAAGATAATAAATAAATAATAACTTTTTTTCGAGTGCGGCGAAATTCATTGTGTAACTGGGGCAGTCAGTAGGATTCAAACAAATTGTTTGCATTCATATGAGAATGAAAATACAAAAAAAAAAGCTCAAAACAAAAAGATCAAATATTTTAAAGTGAATTAAAACTGTGTACCAAGTAGAGCCTCTACAAATCAGAGGAAACGCACTACCTTTGGACCCTTTTAATTTTTAATGAAAAGTGTATCTTTATTCTAAGAGTGTACCGCGTACCGAATGTGGAAGTGTTTAAAAAACATTAATCGAAAATTACCACCATTCAAAAAAAGAGACAGGATAACTAAGTTTTTCGTAGAAACTATCCGAAAGGAAATGGACGCAGCGACTCACAGTGGCGCTAGAGGCATTGTCTAGCCGCAATCCCGCATACAGTCGAGCAGTAACAGTGATGAAGGAAATTGGATACATCAAGGAGTTTGATGGCAACCGCAAGCAGTTAACGCAGTTTATAAATTTGGTCCAAAACCATATGGATGCAGTGGACTCCAATACAGCACACGAGCTATGGCAAGCAATATACAACAGCAATATAGGCGGATCAGCGAAAGAACTATTACTCAACAACCAACCTACAAACTGGAAAGAGGCGAAACAGCTCCTGAAACAATACTTTGGACCAACAGTTAACTACAAAGATATATCGAGAAACATCAGTCACTTAAGGGTATGTTCCATTTCTGATTTAAACTATTAAATTGAAAATATTACAAAAAAATTAATACCTTTGCAACGTATGAAAAAAATACTACAGAAACTAAAAAAGGAGTATACACCGTGTTAGTTGATAAGATCAAACAAATCGTAGCGGGAAGTTAATCCCGAGAGATAAAAGATATTTTTGAATTACACGAAATAAAATAAATATTATATACTTATGTAGGGTCTGATTATAATAATTTAGACAGGAATTTCCTAACACCAGACCGACAATCTACGTCAAACAATAAAACTAGAAACAAACATGACAATAGTCCCCGAACCCAAAATAACCAACAAAATAATTCCCCTTCAAATAACCAAAGTAGAGACATCAATTATAGAGAAAAATCAATGCAAAATAAGCAATACCAGAACAATACACCTCAGAATTACTCAGGTCAGTTCCAACAGAACTACTCGTATCATAGAACAAATTTAAATACAGGACAAAATAATCAACCTGTTTTTAATAAATCAGGGCAGGTTCGAAACGCACAACAACACATACAACCTATGGACGTAGAACAAATTGTATATGACGAAAATGGAGGAGGAACACTCATTGACGAGGCGGTCTTAATTAAGAAGAGGTTCATAATATTGAACCAGCATTTTTTCTAAGCTAGGCCTTGGAAATAAAATATTTACAGATCTGACCATTGACGGACATAAATACAAAGGACTTATTGACACAGGCTCAACAATGAGCATAATTAATTCCAGTAGGGTAGATTGTAGGAGATTCAAAATTTACGAAAAAATCAACCTTAGACTCCAAACTATTAATAGCGCAACAATAGAAAAATTAGATAGGGTAATAACAAGTATACCGACTGAATTTAATCTCGATAAAAGAGGTGTGACACGATGGTATGAAAGGGATCTTGGTGACAAGCCTTATAATCTATTAGTAGGCAAGGACTTACTGAGTAAAATTGTTATAATCCTTGATTTTAGCAATAAACGACTCGTTCTAACAAATGAGACAATGATACCAATGAAACAGCTTTCGACTGTTTCGAACTTAATTCAACTAAAAAAGAATCAGATTTAAGCCACCTGAACGAAGAAGAACGCAAGGAAATGAAAAAATTGTTAAGACAATTCGAAAACCTTATCTACAAGAATGGTGACTTACTGACTAATACAGAGACAATGACCACGAAATTCGAACATCAACGGATCAACAAATTAACGCAAAACTCTTCGTCCTCGTACTTCCTCCAAAACATGAAGAGGAAGTACGACAACAGGTAAACGAAATGGAAGAACAAAGCATTATACGGAAGTATAACAGTAGATATGCCTCACCAATTGTCGTAGTAACAAAAAACATGGATAATTCTGGGAAGCAGAAGTTTCGACTTTGCGTGGATAACCGAAAACTCAATGAGATTACGATTGATGACAAATACCCAGTACCAAACATCGAAGGTATTCTCGATAAGCTGGGCAGAGCGCAGTATTTCTCTTCCCTATATCCTGCAAAGGGTTATCATCAAATCAAGATGAAGCCAAGTGACATTCCAAAAACAGCATTCGTCACACCGTGTGGGCTGTATGAATATGTCCGTATGCCGTTCGGGTTGAAAAATGCACCGGCGACATTTCAGCGTTTGATAAATGACATCCATTTATAAAATATGCGTCCTCTATCTTGGTGATATCCTGATATTCTCAACTAGCTTACAGGAGCATATTAACCCTCTAAGAATAATATTTAATAAACTATCCAAACACAACCTCAAAATGCAATTCGAAAAATGTTCTTTTATGAAAAAGAATACTGAATTCCTAAGACATGTCCCAATATCCGAAGGCATGAAACCTAGCCCAACAAAAGTCAAATGTATTGAAGATTATCCTTCAGCAAAAACAGAGAAACAGCTAAAGAGCTTTTTAGGAGCCACTGGCTAAAATAGAAAATTTGTAAAGGATTACGCTAAAATTGCAAATCCTATGATAAAATATCTAAAAAAAAAGACAAGAAGATAGATACAAGCGACCCAGAGTACATTCAGGCTTTCGAAACTCTCAAATTAAATATAGTAAAACATCCCATCTTAAGATTTCCTGACTTACTAAAAACATTACGCTATTCACAGATGCAAGCAATTATGCAATTGGAGCGGTGTTCACACAAGATGGTCACGATCACGAAATAATTTATCCGATAATGAAACCATTCATTCATAGGAAGAACAACAACTTGACCATATCCCAATAAAGGAAACAATAGTAAACAAACATAAAATCCAGTTGATTCTGACAAACGACACTGATAAAGAAATAGAAGTATTACACAACAGACGTATTATATTTATTTATGACGAAAGGCAAAAACTATTGAACAGACATTTTAAGAAGAATTATAAAACCAGGCCTCATAGGAATTTATACCGAACTTTCTTACCACGAACTCAATAAAATACAGCAACTACTTATAGAACTTTTTGGACATGATAAACATATCAATTTTGTGAAAGCAACACTAAGAGCAAGGAAACTTAAAACCGTAGAAGAAACACATAAACAAATCTCTTTATACCATACTCAGGAGAGTGCCCACAGTAGGAAAGTAGAAACCTAACACAGCTTAAAAAGCGAAATATATTACCCTCACCTCATCAAAGAAATCACTAGAACAATAAATAATTGCAAGACATGTTTAGAGACCAAATACGAACGCAAACCCCTAAGACCGAAATATCAAATTAGTGAAACGCCTAGTAAGCCTAACGAAGTTATTTATATGGATATATTTATTTTAATGATTGACAAACCGACTAAAAAAGCATACGCTTATTCGTTACCCAATAGGAATTGGATAAAGAAGTTAGAACCGTTAGACGCGCATTTCTCTAAATTTGGAAAACCACTTAAAGTTATAACAGATAATAAATTTAAGTCGGAACAAGTGAAAGAGTTTTTAAGAGAGCAAGAAATAGAACATCATCTTACCAAACCTAACACCCATACAGGCAATACACAGTGGCTGGGCTTATATGGAGATAGCGGCCAAAAATACTTCTAAGGGAATAAGCGGCCTGAAACTTCGGATATAAGTGAACTATAGCACAATAAACATTTTGTGCTAAATTGGGGCTGGCACGCCCACTTTTGTATCTATGAAAAAAATAAAAATTTTGTATCCCTGAAAAATTAATTTTTAAAAGTTTCTTTAAGCAAAATAAATTTACATAACTAAGTACTATATATGGTTTATTCAAAATACAAAATAAAATACATACTACGTTTAAACTTCTTTCAAATTAAAAACAGCTTTCATTAATTTAGATTTTCGTTTACAATGTAGTTTTCTTTGCCCAGTAATGAAAGCATCGGGGCTAAAAAGCTATCTGTGAATTAAATCTGTATTGGTTGCAATTCGTGATATTTTTCTAGTATGCTGCAGTCTGAATTTTTTGATGTCCTTGTTTTTTGCTTCGGCAGCTTCCTCAGATAGTTCCCCAATCGATAATAGCGCGTGATCAATGACGTCTGCAGCATGAACTAAAATTTTATGAACAGAAGGGGGAAGGTAATACCAAGGATACATCTCAATTAGCTCTTTAGCAGTATCCAAAGCAAACTGTCCGAAGTTTTCATCATTGATTTTGTATCCTGAAGACATAGACTGTAATAATGTTGCACATTTTCCAATTAACTCTCTCTTTATGCCAACTATATCCAGGTTTTTTTCATCAAAAAATCTTATTGCCATGTTTCTATCATTGGACTCGGTTTGTCTATAAACAATCCCAATTTTTTACGAAATTCTATTGGAATTTTCTGTTTTTTTGTCATAAGCAAAGCTTTTTCGTATTGTGACCTGATTTGCCAGTTCTTTAGGTCCAGTCTATATGACACATGAAGAAGATATTCAAAAAATCGAATATACGAATGAAGTGGTGATAAACCATTTTTTCTTTTAGTTTTGCTTCGTAGATATAACACTTAGCAAATGTCACATGTGTTAAACGTAGGTACCTGCCGTGAAGGCTCAAGCCTACGGTGCGTCTTCGCACGAGATATCCAGACAATGCGTTGACCAGCGCCCTTCGGGTAGTAAAGGTACCACCACCAGTACCAGATTCGAAGTCGTATGTAAGGCACAAACTTCCCCTTTGGTGAAGGGTCGAGGCCTATCTAATACCTCAGCCATTCTGTGGATCATGGCATCCGGTTGCAGTGCAACTCCACACCGAATAGACCAATGAGTCCGTAGCAATCAAACGGATGAGCACAGGTCGTAGCAGGCTACGACATATGCTCAACCATGAGATGTCCAGGCACCAATTGTTCTACTCTCCCCGCGACTTTGGGTGTAAACCACAGCCACCACGATACTCCCATAAGAGGGCCAACTCCTAGGTCAGGCTGAAAACAATAGTTCCAGGGGCCCCTGACCTCCCGTGGTACCAGAATATAGCTTCCAGTCGAGCTTCGCAACTTTGCGGTCACTTCCAGTTGGGCACCTCACTGCCCAGAACTGGCGGCCTTTAGTACCTCAATTTCTCATAACTTCTTACAATCCACCCGCTAACTCTCTACTGCGTCTTCTAAGGAATACTTCTCTTGCAAAGCTACGGACTCTTTCGAACCATACATCCCTAAGATTGCCATCTAGATACCACGCATGTTTTAAGCAAGGCTTTACGCTCCCTCCAGGATAGGCCATCCACTTCCCTCTGGGAGACCCAATCTCGCTCGTTTAATGGGAGACCTTTTCTGATCTTGAAAGCAATACCACGACGTATCGCCTCCAGATCGAGAGGTGGCACTCCCAACAAGACGTGCATTGCCTCTGTGGAAACAGTGCGGCACACAGGCAGGCAACCAAGCAATGCCACTTTTTGGCAAGCCAAAATCCGACGGCGGCAATCAACATTCGTTGCCACGTCGTAACACACCGACGCTCCATAAGTTGCACAAGCAACTAAAAGACCGTCGTATATGATACGAACAGAACGCCTGTTAAGCCCCCAGTCAGATCGCAGAATGCGCCTCACCTGGCCTACAGCACACAACATGCGTTTCCTCATTTGCTTGAGATGAGGCATGAATTTCATGCGCTCACCCATCGTTATGCCTAAGTATTTGAACTCAGTCACACACTTAATTCTATCGTCATTCATGTGAATCAAAGGAGCCCGACTTCTCGCATTCAATTTGCCCTTCAGCAACATTGAGACAGTCTTCTCCAGTGACACCTTGACGCCAACACTTTCTCCCCATTCGGAAACGATTGAGAGCTCTTTCTCCTAATTGTTCCGCAAGTATTCTAGACCGACCCTCGAGGATAAGGAGCAGGTCGTCTGCATAAGCGCAGCAACCGCACAGCTCATTCAATCGCCAAAGAAGCGTATCCATCATCAGGTTCCGGATAAAACGACCGCAGATGGACCCCTGGGGGCACCCTCTCTCCACGTTAACGCAAACGCTGTCATGTGCATTGACCACACTCGCTCTTCTACCAGAAAAATAGCTTCCCCAAAGCCCAATTCTCTCAACCTGGTGAGTATTCTCTGCCAGTTCAAGTTGTCAAAATCACCTTGAAAATCAATAAAGATGCCAATAACCACCCTGGCTCTGCTGTTCTGGACTCTGTCTTTGAGAAAAGACCAAGCATCCTCTACACGCTTGCCTTTTGTAAAGCCGAATTGGAATGGGGACATTGGTTCCGTCATACTTTCAGAAATCCTTTCCACCATGACCCTTTCTAGCACTTTTCCAATTACCGGAAGAAGGCTGATGCCCCGATATGATCTAGGATCAGACCTAATCTTATCGGGGGACTTCAGAAGCACAACCACCCTCCAATCCTGAGGGAAGTAGCCACATTCAATGTACTTGCTATAAGGGCAAAGCAGGTATTCTGGAATAGCTTTCCAGATGGCTTTCACCATCTCTCCAGTTATTCCATCTGCTCCAGGAGATCTCCTGGAACGAAGAGGTGAAACACCCTGCTCAACTTCTTCAGCCCTTAATTCCGGAGGGACCGGAGGCTCTTCAATAAAAGAGTCCTCAAAGCGCTCCTCTCTCAGAAAGAACAGACCAAGCAGTGCAGTCAGGCAGTCTTTCCATGTGGATAAAACACTATTACCCACACGGATGACTTCAATATCAGCAGTCTTTTTGACACTCCTGCAAATCATACTTTCCGTCATACTTTCAGAAATCCTTTCCACCATGACCCTTTCTAGCACTTTTCCAATTACCGGAAGAATTCTGATGCCCCGATATGATCTAGGATCAGACCTAATCTTATCGGGGGACTTCAGAAGCACAACCTCCCTCCAATCCTGAGGGAAGTAGCCACATTCAATGTACTTGCTATAAGGGCAAAGCAGGTATTCTGGAATAGCTTTCCAGATGGCTTTCACCATCTCTCCAGTTATTCCATCTGCTCCAGGAGATCTCCTGGAACGAAGAGGTGAAACACCCTGCTCAACTTCTTCAGCCCTTAATTCCGGAGGGACCGGAGGCTCTTCAATAAAAGAGTCCTCAAAGCGCTCCTCTCTCAGAAAGAACAGACCAAGCAGTGCAGTCAGGCAGTCTTTCCATGTGGATAAAACACTATTACCCACACGGATGACTTCAATATCAGCAGTCTTTTTGACACTCCTGCAAATCTTATACAGTTTGCCCCAGGGATCGTCCCTATTTCCAGACACAAAGTTCCGCCAGTGAGCTTCTTTTGTGCTGACTATGAGTCGCTTGTACCCAGCAAGACCTCGCCGAAAGGCAATGCCCAAGTAAGCCAAGTTCTCAGCGTTAGCCGCACGAGCCCTTTGGAATCGCTTGTCGAACTAGCCTTCGCTTCTCAGTCAATAGACGGGTCCACCAACTTATCCTCTTTTGATTTTGAGTTAATCGTTAACCCGCCATACACATTCGTTGATGTGTCAGATTTGCCGGTCAATGCTTAAGCTGCCATACACCTGAGGTGGTACAGAAGTTCCAATCAGCGCCTCGCACACACCATCTCCTTTCGGAAACCGTGTTTCTACCCGCTGTTTCGTGAGCGATCTCAAACTGGATCCAGTAGTGATCACTCATCCCTGCACTAGCCCGCCACCTAAAACTAAACGCCCTACAAGCTGCCTCATTGGCAAAAGTAACGTCAATGTCACTCTTGCCAACGTTGACCGCATCAAAAGTATATACCTCGCTCGGCTCGTTGATGACCTGGACATTACGTGTAACAATCCAATCGCCAAGGAGCCCCCCGCGGGCCTGGTTCCGGGTACCAGTCGTAGATCTGAATGCCTTACTGAACCACAGAGGGGAGGTCGCATTGGCGTCAACCCCGATTATGAGGGGTTCTGTGCCGGCTAGCGAAAACAAATCATCCATATACTGAATGTATGGGTCAATTTCCTCACTGTACTTACAGTAGACGCTTGCAAGAAAGATCCTGCCAAACATCCCTTCAAAACTCACTCAAACTTCCCGTTCGCTAGAGGAAACAGGCACGCAAACCAAATTAACATCCCTTATAAAAATTGCGGTATTACCTCTGGTATCAGGGAAGACCCGCATTACTGCAGGTAAGCCCCTAGCACATGCATTAGTTGTGTAGGGCTCTTGTACCAGGGCAATACCACAGTCCTGCCTCACCATTTGAACTCCTAGATCGACTCCTACTGAAAAAGCGCCCTGGCAATTTTGTTGGGCAATCCTCATATTAATTTCGAGAATTGGCCGTAGCTAGCGCAGCTTCGTGCAAGGGGCAATCACCCGCCCTCTGGATTTGCAGTTTCTACACTGCATGGCCTCCTTACATGCAACGGCCCTATGACCCTCCTGCCCACAAAGGCGGCAGAGGTCAGCTTTGAATGGACACTCAGCTACGCTGTGACCAAGTTCAAAGCAGCGGTAGCACTCCAATCGAGCTTTATATTCCCTTACGAATGAGGTGAGGTTGACATAACACCTCCCTCTTTTAGTAAGGCCTTAAAGGCCTCACCGGAACTTTCCAGTACCACGTTCGCGGTGCCTTTCTGAGACACAGCCGTGATGGCCGTGCGACCATCTTGAATTCACTCTTTCCAGAATAATTCAGGCGGTGAAGGTACGCCCAAAACTCCTCAGGGATCGGTGTTGACCCCGTGGACAATAACCCTGTCTCCGGGCTTTTCTGGTACCGCAGCTTTAAGGCCTACGGCCTTGAAATTGTCGCTCTGAAGGAGCTCCCTTTCGAGGGCTGACGGTGTTTTAATTAAGACGCTTCCGTTTTTTAGTTGCACCACTTTTTCCACCCTTACCTATAATGGGCCAGCTTACTTCGGGGTGGTCATCACCTCATTCGAGGTAGTACTCTCCTTCATGCTATTAACAACAACAGCCCAAGTGGGCGGGGGCACCTTGATGGAGTGCTTTTGTGCACTAGTCACTGGGGAAGCTGCTGTTTTAGCAACGTTTTGCACATTTTGTGCCATTTGCCCTGCAACCTGGGCAAAGCTGGGTGAACTAACAGCCGTGGAGGATTTTGTGGCCACTTGCTTGGGGCAGGCACCCCGCTCGTTTACTGCATGGAGAATCCTGGATGCCGTTAAGGCTTCATTTGAGCCCCTAAGGTACTCATTTTGGGCCACAAGCTGCCACACGATACTGTCATATCTTGAGGCAACCGTCCTAATTTCAGTAGCCAGCTCCGCGTCTACCACTCTGCTGAAAACAGCATCAACAAGCTCCGTTGCAATAGACAACAACGCTTTTGTCAACAGACTTACGTCTGTGACGTCAATTTTTTTGGTGACATCACCATTTTCCCTTCCCAAATTAATTTTTGTAAGATCTTTCTCACTTTCCTTCTCAACAGCGACCTCCCTCTCTTCGTCGTTCTTCTTCCTCTTTTTCTTAACCTCCCTGAAGCCAACGACGTCCTCGGCATTGCTTTCTTTCCAACTCTCGTCGCAGGTCTCCTGGGCCTTCTTCTTTATCGCCCTCTTCCTCTTTGACGCCTCGGGGTCAACCTCCATATTCTTACTCACTTTAGCTAGTAAGTATAAGGAATTCCACCCGCACTTATCACATGGTTTATGGTAATCACTATATCGAAATGAACACCTGCACTAGAAGTGCAACAAATATCCCCGGAAATCACGACCGCAACAAGACTGTAATAAACTGCAATAAAACGCTATAAAACGCTTTAATGACACCTGCACTGAGAAGTGCAATAAAAATATCCGGAAATTAAGTTCGAAAAAGAAAACGACCGCAATTAATGACCGTAATAAAATTATCACCGAAAAACCAAATTATGCACACAACTTGTTCTTTACTGCCCGACCGAAAATTATAAAAAATCGTCCGCACTCCGCAAAAAACGTCCGCACACTCTGAAAGTCAGATGACAACTCCATAACACTTGGCAGAAGAAACTTGGCTTAGAGCATTGCACATCCTTCCATCTACCATAGTAAGCTGCAAACTGTGTTCAATGCTTATTTTTCGCGAAGGCGTTATAATTTTCGTGGGCTGAAGTAAACTGATTTTATTTTTAATATATTTTTCCTCATTTATGGACAATTGGGTGGATTCTTTTTTAAATTGAAGTCTTACTGATTATTGAACATCTTGGAGCTCATTAGATTTGGCCATCAGTTGGAGGGGTACATAAGACGTTACAAATAAGCTGTTTTCATCAAATATGGTTTTAGAAAATTTTTGTTTATATTCTGAATGCCCCGTGCTGCCATCGAATCCCCATTTTCCTACGAGAGTCAGTTTATTCACAGAGTTATATGTAATTTCGCCAATTACAGGAGCTTGCAGCCGTGTGGTAGAGTAAGCTTTGCAGTTCGACTTCAGCATGTGACTCATTCACAACAATATTGTAAGATAACGGTTCTTGGCATTATAAACCTTTCCGTAACTCGGAAAAAATTCAAAACACGTTATACTATTTATAAAGTGTCTGATCAAATTATATTGATGTTTGCTTAAATTTGCCTCTGTCAAAAGGGATATTAATATTAGCTTGCAGAAAAGTTGGGTTTGATTTTAAATCACGCAAAGCTGAAGCTGCGGAGTCGCCGCTTTCATCCAGTTTGGGTATTCTTCGCCGCTTTGTTTGTTTTGAAGACTTCGAAAAGCTATTTTTAGGATGTCCACGATTGCTAATCACACCTTTAAGATTGCCTTTCATTGAAATTCTCACAGTTTTTCCCAGCCAATCGGAATTATACCGTAAAACTCTAGATTTGTTACGCTTGTGCTTTACCCAAAACATTGATAGCTTTTTAGACCTTCTCTGCTTTTTGGCCAATTGTTCCACTTTCCCGGCACCAGATTTCAAAAAAACACATTCAAGAAAATACGCAGTCATACAAAGTGCCTGATGCAAGATAAATATATTATAATAATAAGATAAAAAATATATACTAATAATAACAAAAATAACACAATATAACAAAAAAAAAAATTATACTTACAAAGCAACAACATCAAAGCAACGAAACAACAAAAACATTTCACAGAACAAAAGCGTTAGAGACAATGTCACAACTGCAAACAGTCTTCCAAACAACCGGTACTCCTTTGCTTTTTTAAATTAATACTTACGCATTGGCAGTTGGACAGTGTTTTTAGCTGCAGCTAATGCGAACACTTTTATAATCCCTAAATGTGGACTTATTTCGGGGAAAATGAATTATGAGAGTCTGAAACCTTATGTGAAATTCTAAGAGACAAATGCAAGACACATTAAAACTACACGTTACTACACATTCACTTTGCACACCACAAATAAAACATATATTTTACATTCAAAATAAAGTTATTACCTTTGCGTTCAAAATGCATCGCTTTTTCAATTTATTTTAATACGATTTATTATATTTTTTTGATTTTCAAAGTGGAGCTCAAAGCCGCTCAAAATAAAAACTCGAGCGAATAGATAATCTCAGTTCTGATGTAATTTTTGTAAATAGAGGTTAGAATTGAAAACAAAAAAAGCTAGTGGGGGAAACATGATTCATATTTTAGATACGAGTAGTACAATTACTTATTTCATGACAATTTTGACTTTCAATTTTTTATTTTTGGCCTATGGAAGCAACCACTATACAATAGTGATACAGAAAGATTCCATTCAACCTTACAGGAAATATTAGTAGTCATGAGAGATTTAGACCTAACACTTATTCAAAAAGTACAATGGGCAATCCAAAAATATAATAATAGATATCATTCCACTATTAAAAGAACTCCCGAAGAAGCAATGTATGCAGATTTAGCAACCTTAATAAAAGTCATAAAGATACAAAAAGAAAAGCGGACAGAGAAACTAAATCAGAATAGGGAAGTTTATCAGGAAGAAAGGGAAAACAGACCTGTAAAAATATTACAAAAGAAATTACTACAAAAATAAACCCAGAAATAGATTAAAACAGAGAGAGGAAGAACATCCAACAAATATTAAAAGACCCCGTTTATTTGCATGTTATAATATTAGTGTTTCTCACACTTATAACGACGGGTCAAACAATAGCAACACTAACGATTGACAAAATAACAGCAGAGAACGGATGCACTACAATTAACATGGGACAAACGGAAATAGTACAGAACACTAAGACAATTTTACACGTTATAAACACTTCCGAACTAAGAAAACCTGTTAACTCTATTAAGGCCAATATACAAACCTTACAAGTAGGGAACGACCCAATGATTAGGAAAAAGTTAGAGACAATTTATGTAAAAATAGCAGCAATAGAACCAAGTAAAAACTTAAGACAAAAGAGAGGACTGATAAACATTATAGGAACAGCTCAAAAATGTTCATTTGGTAACATGGACGACAACGACCGATTAGAAATAACAGACCATATGAAAGTTATTGAAGAAAATAATGGCAACGCAATCAACAAATTTAAATTAACACCCATTTTAATGAAACAATAGCCAATTTCAAAAACATAATATAAAAAGATAGAATGCAATTAGGGCAAACATACGAAGAATTAACAAAGAATGAAAAACGACTAATAACGCAACAGCTCAAAACAGATCAGGGCTCGAGTACGATAAGTTTGGCGCCGGAAATTGACAACGGTTTTTTATTATTCACTTTGCGTAGTATGTACGTTTGTACTTTGCGTAATGTATAATGCATTCGATAATTATGCAAAATATAACCTAACAAACGGGTTAGTACTGTTGTTTTGTTTTTCATACACATGTGGTAAAGCGTGTAGTTATTGATATTCACAAATGTCATTCTACGAGTATGTTCAACCTTAGTGCGAATCGGGCATCCTCTAATACATCCTAAACTAAATAACTTCTCAATATTTTGTTCGTTTGCGAACAGCATTGCTCTCTTAGAAGAAATTGGTCTAAAACATCAACTCCCCCACTGTGTTGCAATTTACGGATGAAGGTGGAAAAATGCAAAAATATAAAGTTCGGTTGGATGTGGCGATGCTCAAAAAGAAGCTCTAAAAAAAAGGTGACAAAAATTGTAGGAATACAATTAACCCATCTATCGGCACATTTTTCCATGGGCCTCAATGTCGGCTAGAGATTCGCGAGGTTCTTGCGATAATTATCTCTTTTGAGATCAAAATGCTTGTGAACACGGTTTTTCAGGTCAATTAATTAAATCCCAAGTTACAACTTTATGTTTCTTTTAAATATTGTTGTATATAATTTTTTTAAAATAAGCATTTAATGGCTTGGCGAAATCATGACAATAAAAATGAACTAAGCAAATCTACTATAATAGATTACTTTAACTATTGTCGTGAAATAGCCGAAATTATATCGTCTCATATGATAACATTGGCGGCAAAGAAAAAACTGTACAAATCGACGAAACTTTTCTTACGAAAAGGAAATAAGTACCACAGAGGTCGTATTACTGAACAAATGACAATCGTGGTATTGGGGTTGTTTTGGAAAGAAGATAAGGTCGGGCGGTTCTTTAAAGTAAACTCCAAATGTAAGGAAGATTTGTGGCCTTATATCCATAAATACGTTGACCCCAACACCAGTCGTATTTGTACCGACAGCGCGCGCCAGTATATAAGTGTTGAAAAAATATTCTGTTTTTCCACAACACATGAAATTACGAACCACAGCAAAGGCGAATATGTTAACAAGACCGATGCATCCAACACAATTAATGATCAGGAGAATCAGAACAAGCTTCTGAAAAAAACAATTTTATACCGAAAAACAACAGACCACCTTCATCAATCTATGCCACTTTTTTTTATCGAAAATAGTGCCTTGAACAAAAATATAAGGACAACTTGGGCTCCCAAATTATGGAATTTTTGCTGGATGTAAAAAAAGTATACCCATGTTCTATCGATGGTAAAAAAGTGGAGGTTTGCAATTAAAGTATTTCGACCCTCCCACCGTTCACAGTGAGCACTTATGTAGAAGGTATTTTACCGACAAAAAAACCTCGGCTCCTCACCTTCAATGACGAACTCAACGAACTCGGCAGTAACGGACGATGATTTTATTGACGAGACTTATAGTACATACCTTTTTAATATGTACATTAAAAATCGACTTGACTATTTTTTGTGTTCGATTCAAAATTGACATAGGCATCGACCAATTCAGTGCTTCATTTCACAATTTTGAAAAAATTGGTCCAAACTTAATTTTTTAAGTTTTTTTTATCAAAATTTTGGGTTTGCATGCGAATTTCTTAAAAACTATTGATACAAATAATATAGCTGGAACTGGTTGAAGAATAGGTTTCTGACTTTCGAAACTGTTTTTAATAATATTTTTTCCATTTTAAGTAATTTTTTAATAAAATTGCCCCTACCTCCTGAACGGGGCGAGACAGAACCCCCCTCCCATAGTAGAAAATGCTTGTTTTTGACTCCTCTATAAAAAAGCGTTATCAATTTTTGGCGCCAAAGTTATCGTACTCAAGACGAAACTCTTGACCAAATCCTAGACAGCGTAGCATTAGCATTAGTATAAACACATCCAAGTATGTTTACAGCAACGGAAATTAGGGAGACAGAACTAGACGTTTATAAATTAAAAAGTTCAAGAGTGGGACTACTAAAATACGACAAAGATAGACTTATTTTAGCATTAAGAATTCCGAACTCCTACAAATTAGTTGGCTATAAATTAATAGCTATGCCCAATGAAAATAATCTAGAAGTAATAATGACTGATCAATTTGTAATAGAATTTAATGGTACAAAGTACGAGTATGACAATAAGATCCAATACATAAGGGAATTAAAACCACTAAGCAATAGCATTTCAAGAAATAATTGTAAACGAAGAGAAAATAATGTAATAGAAGTTAAGAAATTAGATGATAGTACTATAATATGTAAGAATATGCTAAATGTATCGATAATAAATCAATGTGACGATAGGAAAATAAGATTAATTGGAAATTACCTGATTACTATAAATAACTGTACAATTGAAATATTAAATGAAAAATTCAGTAACAATAATTTCGAATTAATAGATAGATTCTTTTATACCGAAGAAGTAACTTAAAATTTTACCAAACAATTAAATTTTGAGCTACTAACAACTTTGTAAACTTAGAACGCATTAAGCAACTTTCATTTCATAGGAACATTAATTAACTCAACTATGCTCATAATTATAATCATTTTATTCATTTTAATAGTAATACTAACTAGAAAAAACAAAAAACTTCAGCTTTCAATAAAAAGTTGCCGTAATGAAATTCCTAAATATAACCAAATTCAGGAGAATTTTAAATCTAACGGGGGAGGGGTTACATACCCCATTAAGAACAAGAGTATTTTTCTTTATCTTCAATTTAATATTCCCACACCTTTTCCAGGCGAACAAACATGACCCGATATGTGTAACGATTTTGATTTCCCCAGACATCTTCAAGGTAAACGAACATGAAGCGACAATATGCAAGGATATCAATTATTGCATAGCAAGTCGCCATGCGCAATTCCGAAACTAGCTGAGATAGCAACGTAAGAATAGTTATAAGGGGATGACAGATTGTCACCCAGTTAGTTAGTAAGTTGCACAAGTGTAATTAAGATAATAAATAAATAATGTTTTTTTTTCGAGCGCAGCGAAATTGATTGTTTAATTTACATAGTTAGTGGATTAGCTTAAGTGAGACGAGTGATGGCCCTCATCTTTATTGACATTTGAATTTTTGTTTAAATGTACTCGTATGTGTATGCATCGATTTCATAACATTTAATAGATGAAATGTTTACTCTCTTTCTAGAAAACTGAAATTGTCGATATTCAAATGGTGATCGTTTGTGACAATATGTTTCCCAAACCGTGCTTCGTTGTTTATTTATATAATCTGAATTGTGCCTTTAGTTTAGCCAATGTAAAACGCATCACAATCGTTGTAAATTGCTGAATAAATTCCCGGTTTTTCGAAATTGTCAATTTGGTCTTTTTTTGATGTTTATAATGATCTTAATTTTTATGGAGCATTCAGCCAGTATTCTATTTTGTGCGAACAATTTTTATTTTAGAATTGCGAAAAGCAAGTTAAATAGTTTAATAAAAGTAGACTAAGTAAAATTGTAAAGTTAAACAGAAAGGAAAAGTAGGATAAGGAGAAAGGAATCAGGAGAACGAAAGGATTACAAAGGAGTAGCAGGAAAAAGGGAAGACTGTGCCAAGAAAGTGCAGTGTAGAAAATCGTTTGTTTCTTAAAGTGAAATTTGAGACTTGCGCGTGTTCTAATATCTCGGGAACAGACGAGACACGCAACCCATAGTGAATTTATTTATTTTTTGTTGTCCGAACTGTAAGAAAAGCGGGTCAATATGTGGACGAGTGTTCCGTTAATTTCATTTTATTAAATTGTCGGGCTCAAACGGAGCCGTTATAACGATGTTGAAAACCCTGCTTGGTTTATTTCTTTTCATTGTTTTTGGTGTTTTAGTCTGTGTAAATTTCTTTCTTTTTTTTCTTTATTTTTTTATTCGTCAAATCCAAGTTTCGTGATTCCATCGAACAAAAATCACATGGCGCTCAATTTTGATGTTTTTTAGGGTTTCGCACGGGCGAATGAAAAACGCAACCACTCGTGTGTCTGTCTGTCCATCTGTCACAGCCAATTTGTTCCGAATTTACTGGACAGATTAAGTTAAAATTTGGTACACATATCTATTTCTGTAACCCAAATACGGACTAGAGGTCTGCATTGAATGTCTTGAAACACATTTCTTATGGTACTTCATTCATTATATTCACATCTTGAAAAATCAAATGAATGAATCACTTGATATTCGATTAGCGAGTGAGTACTTACCCCATTGATAACAAAACATTTAGTTCAGTGCACTCATATCAAATGGGTACACTTCATAGAATACACCGAATACTCGGTGTGCACTAGTGCAATTTGCGCACACACCAAATACTCGGTGTGCACTTGTCTTTGCATACAGGCTGCATAGCTATAAAATATTCACGTTTATTTTCATTGTGGGTGTAATTGTGCATTAATAGGAATGTAAACAAAATTATTTTAAACAAACAATTGCCTGTCATACAATGATCACAACTTTAAACAATTGAATAAATAAAAGACGCGACGGATTTCGGAAACAAGGACCTATTTACAAGCATATAAATATCAAAAAAACAAAAATCATTGTGATATCCAATCGATCCAAAGCACGCTCATGTAACATGTCAGATCTTACGTTTAATTTTTGTTTTTATATGCTCGTCGGTCCGTCTGTCGTATAAAAATGCAACTTACGTGTCTAAACCACTGTTCTTGCAGTATTTTACAATTTTTTAAGGTTTTGAAGCCACACCCCTATAATGTGAGGGACACACTGCCAACTCACTGCATTCGAATTATTCGAAACATTCGGTGTACTCGGTGTAGATGAACAGTTAAACATACACTCGGTTTGTTTGAATGAAGCACCCACTCGCAAAAGAGAAGTCAAGTAGTGCATTCGATTCGTTATCTTGTGATGGAATGTTGTGCAGTGTTTGTCTCTTGAACAGTGGTACCCATTTTTAGAGTACACTAGTTTATATGACTGCAGTGAATAGAATAGACTGAACTACTGTACCCATTGAGAGAAGTAAATGAATGTATTCATGCAGACCTCTAATACGGAGACAACGTAAATAAACGAATTTTGAACATGGATGTAATTTTTTGGGGGCAAATTAGGAAATTAAAAAAAATTTTTGAGAACGGTACCGTGTACATGTACATTTTTTTTTTCAATTAGAATGTGTTGGTACTACTCGTTCGACTTAATGATAATAATAATAACATAATGAAATAATAGGCCAGGTAGTATTAGTAGTAGTAGTAGGTAGGCGCAGTCGGTAGAATATGGAGTTGAGCGCTTTGCTAATTGCGCAAAAAATGGTTGCTCGTGTTCTACTGGTGCATGTGGCCTGCACATGATCAAACGGGATTTATGGGAGGGTTTAATGGTAGAAGTTAAAGGGGAGGTCAAATGGTGACGTTACTAGGGAAAGGGAAGTGTAAATGGTGACGTAACTCCTCCCCCTTAGGATTCTGCTCTGAAGAATCAACAGTCTCTATATCGACCTTAACTTTTGTTTGATTGCCTTTATTTTTGAAAATAAAAATTTATAATGAAAATAATAACTATCATGAGAGCAATTCCAAGATTTGAATATTCGTGCGCGTTTATCTTTGACCTAAAAAGTTCAATTTATTTACGATTTTCAATATTATTCAGGTGAATTGCCTCTGTGGAAAAGTTCATCACAATTTTATTAATTGTAATATTATTAAAATAAGTTATTACAAAGTTGTCATATTCGATAGAATTTTCGTACCTTAAATTATTTATTTCTATTTTACAATTTTCAAATCTTCAATGTTATTTCCCATAGCATTAAATGTAAAATTATTACAATTTTTAACAATTGGAGTATAAGAAATATGTTTGGTGATTTAAATATTATCGTGTGTTTGTTTAACTATAACATTCTTATTTTCTTTATAACTACATATGGGAAGTTAACACGCTACACTCTATGCTGGGGGTCAAGGTCTAATCTGTCGGATATTCAAGATGGCTGGCTCAGCATATTCAAGTATATTCAAGTTTGAGCCTGTTTTCATATCTATTCCCAGGGTTCCAGTGCAACAGGATCAAATTGCATGAATACAACGGATGTGTGTGTAAATGCTTTTTGCTGAATCAGCTAACTGGACGGTGGGATAGAAGCATTCATGGTAGAAGAAGTTTAGCTTTAAGTCTAGTCTTAGTTTGACTTGTAACGGCTAGCGTCCGTTGAAATAAATTTATATTTCGAAAATTCAAAGTTTGTTAATTCTTTTACTTGTAAACGGTTAGTTGTTCACGCGGGCTTTGCTCCATGTATTTTTTTAGGATATGCCTTGAGCATTTCCTTAACTGGCGCCCGAGCAGGGACAGGTTTATATATATATCCTTTTTGTCCGAAGAATAGTGAAAAAATAAATTAATATTACCGTTTAATGCGTATAGACCTGTACTCTCTATGGAGTAAATGCAGTTGTTACCATGGGAACGCAACGACCTTTCTGGTCTCCATAAGCTCTTAACTAACAATCACATTCCGCCGTTACCATGGGAACACAGTGGAGATTCCTAAGAGGACTAAAAGACATAAAAATGAAGAAATCGTGCCATTAGAAGTTCGCTTTCAACTATTAACGATAGCGACTTCACGGGAGCTAAACCTGTCTCGAATAAAAATAAAATAAAATGAAATATAAATTTTTTTTCAGATTACCGGCTGATCGCGCATAATCAAATAATCGAATGATCGAACGGAATATTTGTTTTGTGTACCTGTAAGTGAAACTTACAACGAAGGGTTTTCAAAGGAATATATTTTGATAAATAAATGGTGAAATTGTGAAACCAAAAGATCAGAATATGAGATACATTTTTGAAATAAAAAAAAGAAAGAAAGCAAGAGATGGCCCGGTATGAACCATGGCCTAGCTTCTTAGCGCTCATTTGTGTTGGTCATGTTCTCATTTTTTCACATCTGAGCGGGGCCTACGGTTTATCACCGAGTCCGAACGGCACTTCTTAGAAGCTTTTTCGTAGGCAATTTTTTACTTTCGGGAGTTTGCCATTACCCGCCGAAAGGGTGACGGCGATTTGAAAAATTGTTGGTGACCCAGCCAGGAATCGAACCCAGACTCTCTGCGTGATAGTCCAATGAGCTAACTATCACGTCATCGCCATCGCCAAGAGATCAGAATATGAAACAAATTTTTGAAGCTTATGAAAATTAAAAAAAGAAAAACAAAACAAACAAACAAGAGATTTTGTTAAACAAATAAAAAATTTTTTAGAAAAGAAAAAAAGGAAAACGAGGAATCCTTTCCCCTGTTACACATACGTATATTGAATAAGTTGACCAGAACAGAATAAGTGAAAAAAAAATATTCGAATTAAGGTATTTTTATTGTGAAAAGTGTTAAAAGGGTGAAAGTGCTTAAAAGGGGGAAAAATCCTATTAATGTGCAATTTTCTAAAGTTATATACATAAATAAGATTGTTTTGGCTGGGAACGCTATATACCAGGTAAACTTTTTGAAAAAAACTATATGTTGTCCTTGAAGAAATCAAGTAAGACCAAATTTTAAATATTTATCATAGTAAGTTAAGGAAAAACTAAATTAAAAAAAAACAAAATAGTCGTTTATCTTACCCGAGTGATTAAAGTATTCTACAGTTAAACTATTTTTATTAAAATGGATGCAAGGCAAAAAGCAATTACAGAGCTCACTTGTGCTGTAAACAACTTCTTGGAAAGATCTGTCGAAACAAGGCTCTCTAGCGTAGAAAAGAACAGTCGTCCAACGCTTGAGCCAGTAGGGCAAGAGGCCGCTCCTTTGCGTGGTCCTAAAACGGAAGAAGACCTTAGAAGGATGGCGTCAAGAAACTGCAGGAGTTTGACGGGAACCCAACCCGTTCCGTATCCTGGGTTCATACTGTTGAGAGTATTCTAAGAGATTTCTCGATAGTACAAAATAAACCCATATACCGTGATATCCTTCAGCACATCCGTCAAAAGGTAAGAGGTTACGCAAACTCAGCGTTAGTCTCTTACAATATCTGCGACGATGATTGGGAAAAAATCAAGAAATGGTTATAGTTGCATCACGCCGATAAAAGAGACATAAGGATGCTGGAACATCAGCTCAACCAACTCTCGCAACGAAATTCGAGATTGTACGAGTTTTATGCGAAAGTGAACCATCAGTTCTCTTTAATTATAAATAAAAAAAAATCAGAATCTTTTTCCCCGGAAACGGTAAAGTTCTTGACCGAAACTTACCGTAATCGAGCATCTACTGGTGATATACTGATTGAGGAAAACGTTACCGGGAAGTTTTTCAAAAATGCAGGTAATAACAAACATCTCACCTCCTATGTTCTTCCAGGGCTTACGATGGCATAATCGGCGACGATACGCTTAAAGAACTTGAAGCTGTAATAGACAGGAAAGGCAAATGGCTTAAAATCAAGCCCGATATAAAGTTTCCTATTGGAGAGAAACTGTCGAAAGAAGTTGACCTTTCGTTAAATGAAACTCACCCCGAAAACATCAAGAAACAACTCGAACATCTGGTTGATAAATATAGTAATTTATTTTACATACATCTGTTAAGGCCGAAATAAGAATTTACACCGACGAGGCCATTTACACAAGAAGTTCTCCTTACCCTGCGTGTCTGCGAACGGAAGTGGAGAACGAAATAGGAAAATTGTTTGAAGATGGCTTAACGCTGTAACTATCTCGGACACATACCCTATACTAGCTATCAATTCCACTCTGACGTGATAACTTAGCATGGCATAAGACCTGAAATATACAGTGACTCCAAAAACTATTCGCTCACCCACCCATATGAAGGAACAAACTGTTGTAAAAAAAAAAACTAAAAGGACAATAAAACTCATATATACATATATTTATTCTTCATTAAATACTGAGTAAAAAAAATAAGAAACATGAACATGATATAACATTAATTAACGAAATAAACTAAGAAGTATTCATAAACCCATAATTTCAGACTCCAAAAAATATTCGCTCAGCTGATGGTCATTGTTCTTTATCTTTAAATAGCTGAATTTTTTTTCAGTAAGAAATAGCGAGAAATGCTTTCAATTCTTTTGTGGTTACAGTCAACATAAACGATCATTTAGTTTCAATATTTGCGCCGGTATTGACTCTGATTAAAAATGGGTCGAAAAGAAAAGAAACATCAGTGGAAGTTCGAAAAAATATACTAGATATGCGTGAATCCGTTGAATGGATCAGAACTATCGGAAAAGCTGTTAATCGGTCATATTCAACGGTGAAATCTATTATATATGAGAAAAGCGTGCTATTGTGAAACAGGTAAAGCAGAACCCAAAAATAAGTGCCACCCAAATTCACACTGAAATTCAAAATGAATTCGGAGTTCAATTGTGCGTCAACACGATTAGAAATGTGCTGTATGATTCTGAGTATCATGGTAGAGTTGCAAGAAAGAAATCCTACATTAGCAACACCAACAAGAAAAGAGGCTTTTATTCACAAAACAGTGCAAAAACGCATCAAGAGGATTTTGAAACAAGTTTATATTTACAGATGAAATTAAATATAATATTTGTGGTTGAGATAGTCGGTGTATGATATGGAGAAAAAAAAACCGAAATGGAAGAAAAGCACCTTAAACCGACCTTTAAGCATGGTGGGGCTCTGTGTTAGTTCGGGGTTGCATGAGTGCTAAAGGTGTTGGTAACTTGCACTTTATCGATAGTATAATGACCGTAACCAATATATTAACATCAGCAAGACACATCTCCAATCTGGTGCAAACAAAATGGGTCTTAATACCGACTATATTTTTGGTCAGGATAATGATCCCAAACATAGGGCCTGGAACACTAAAATGTAGCTACTTCATAATACTCCAAAATGGATTGAAACACCACCCCAATCGCTAGATATCAATCCAATTAAAAATGTATGGAATATTTTGAATTAAAATATAAAAAAACATGAGATTCGAAGTAAAGCTGATTTAAAAGCCGCTTGAACGACAGAATGGGACTTTATAACACCTGCCGTTACTCAAAATCTAATCGATTCTATCCCAAATAGATTAACACACATAATTAGAAATAAGGGTGGACCAACAAAATAAATACTAATTGATAAAAACAACAAAGTCATTGCGAACGTGAGCGAATACTTTTTGGAGTCTGAAATTATGGGTTTATGAATTCTTTTTAGTTTATTTCGTTAATTAATGTTATATCATGTTCATTTTTTTTATTTTTTTTACTCAGTATTTAAAGGACAATAATTATATGTATATATATATATATATGTATATATATTTTTGTTATCCTTCTAGTTTTTTTTCTACAACAGTTTGTTCCTTCATATGGGTGGGTGAGCGAATAGTTTTTGGAGTCACTGTAAATATAATTCTCTGCAATAGAACGCAAACTGCTGCCCGTAAACTTGAAGGAATTAATGAGCTTCCTTGGATTAACCTCTTATTACAGGAAATTCATTCGCGACAACGCAAAGGTGGCCAAACCCCTGACAAAACTAAGTCGGGGCGAGAATGCACAGGTGAAGGCCAATCTATCAAAGTGAGTCCCTATAACACGTGACGACCAAGCGCTGCAATCTTTTAGTGATCTCAAATTGTTGCTAACTTCATCTGAAGTCCTAGCATTTCCCGATTTCGAAAAATCTTTTAACTTGACTAGTGATGCTTCGAGCTTCGCTATCGGAGCAGTCTTATCACATGGTGAATCTGGGGCTGAGAGACCAATTGCGACCCCTCAATAGAACCGAGGAGAACTATAGAACTAATGAAAAATAAATGCTTGCTATACTCTGGGCCTTAGACAATCTACACTCATACCTTTACGGTGCAAGGAAGATCCGCGTATCGAGGAAATCAGTTGTGAGCTAATCTTTAAACCAGGTAAGTCAAATATCGTCGCAGATGCCTTATTGCGCCCTAAAACGGAAGTGCATCACTTGTCTGACTCTGGACCTGCTGAGCCAGGAAATAGTGTTACTGGAATAACCAAGGACTCTTCCACCGAAACAGCGAGTGACGTGGATTCAACGACTGAATTTTCCCCAGAAAATAACTCAACTACGGAGGGCATAGTGCCGTCTGATGTGTTCTCTAATAGGCATCAGAGAATTAACTTTCAAAATCTCTTAAACTTTAAAGCCAAAATTATTCGGGTTCTAAAGGAGACAATCTGCAAAAAAATAAAAACAAATGATTCTGAGACATAACCGGAAAAGATGCAGTCCCAGAACATTTAGAACGGAGCAAGAAACAATAAAGTAACTATTACTACTGCCGATGCAAAAATAATCCACAAAACCCGTATTAAAAATATATAAGTAAAAAAAATAAAATAAATGAAACTAGTAATAACATTAATACGATAATTTCTTTTTTTCCATTCAACACAAAACACATTAAGGGTATTTGATAATCTTTTAAGCAGCACATTTAATATAAGAAATATGTAATATTAATAAGCTGCGTTTAATTTGAAATATCTGTAAAATACTTAAAAATTGTTATTGGAATAAACACTTAATATATAATATAATAATATAATATATAAACACATATTGCACAAATTTTAAATATCATTGTAGTTTCTACCTTTATTACCATTTAAATTAAATAACAAACATAATGCAAGCCTTGCACATTATTGTTGTGTTTTTAGATACTCAATTCACTCAGCTTATATCATTTTTTAAGCACATACCATAAAGTTATCCCCTTTTATATGTATACATATTTATAATAAAAATCCTTATACGAGTATTGACAATTTGGGTACTTTAAATTATTTTAAAATAACTTTATGCATTTGCAAAAATGCCGATTAAAGACGGACAAAGCCGTATCATCGACGGATATTTTAATCTGATTCACATTATTGATTTAGCAAAATTTGAACACCTTACTGCAGAAATAACAAAAGCCCACTCTTAAAAACATCAACACCGTTTTATTATATTTTAAACAATGTAACTTGTATCACCTTATATAACCCATTAAAAAACAACCCATGGCCTTAGTTGCGCGTGCTTTCCCCTGATTTTGTAATTTTATATTATAAGTCAGTTTAAAAAAAACAATAAAAAATAAAAATAACAAAAGCCGTGAATACCACTGTAAAAGAGCCGGAAAAGAAAGCCGTTCTAACATTTCATCTCCAACAAATATGTAAACGTTGAAATTAACTCAAAGGTAAAACACAAAGGCAAAAAAGATCTATTAACTGGATTGGATCAGCATGGGAGTGGGTAGCGGGAAACCCCGATGCTGGAGACTTCGACAAAATCGTTCGAAATGAGGATGAAATTACAAATAATAATAACTACCAGTATTAAAGAAAAACTGTTCGGTGTTACAAAGGAAATTAGTCAAAAATAAGTTCAACAACGAAATTAAAGGTACAAATGCAAAAGTACGGGAAACCCTCAGTCTTCACCAACCAGACTGTGCTGTTGTATATCCTGTCAATATCGAGGGTAAGAAAAGACGTTAACAAGAGCTTCGATCTGTGGAAACAAGCAGATTGACATGGAATTTGAGCGAATTCTTGTTAACCACAAGGAAATGTTTGGTATAGTTTGTCATGCCATAAACAGACTTGCAATATGCGAAAAACAAGTATTGCGTAAAGTCCCTGAAAAACTGCATAGCCCATATTCTCAAATGGCTATGTTCAAAAGAATACTAGTGAGATCATTGAACTTGTCAATGACGATACCATCTTTCTAACTAACTTTAAAGATAAGCTTATTTCAAACAATATTTCAAGTGTTTCATCTGATATTTACGTGATCAGACTTATTAATGAAACTATTGACTTAAAAAATAAGACATTCTCAAGTAGTATTAGTACGACGATACAAGTCATTCTTCCCGTACTGACTAATATTACTGCCCGAACAGACAAGGTTAACCTGGGATATGTGCACAACATAAGCGTTGCAAAAATTAAACGTCTGGAAGATCTAAGACAGGAATTAAGGTTATAACACACTATGGATGCCACTATCTTCCTAGCAATTATACTTATCGCTTCATGTAAGTGGCGGAAGTTTAACGATAACATGAAAATTCGTCAGTCAACATGCCTGTTACAAAATACCGCATACCGCAGACCAGATGGCCTACGAGTATGTCTATCTCAGCCTATGATCTACGGGGCGTAGATCTTTAAAGGGGGGGGAGCTAACACGCTACACCCTATGCTGGGATCGGATATTCAAGATAGCTGGCTCAGCATATTCAAATATATTCAAGTGTGAGCGTGTCTATCCCACGGGTCCAGTGCCACAGAATCAAATTGCATGAATACAACGGATGCGTGGGCAAACGCTTTCTGCTAAATCAGCTAACTGGACGGTGGGATAGAAGCATTCATGGTAGAAGAAGTTTAGCTTTAAGTCTAGTC